>JAMLFY010000022.1:277370-371513 GCA_030441495.1 Dalbergia oliveri
CACTTGACAAGTGTGTGGCTAGGATTTGCCCACACCATTATCTTTAACAAGATTCAATTACAACCACATAAAATTATTTCTATTATAAGATATATTATTTGTGGTAAAAGATTTAATACATATCTCATATAAAGAAAATCAAAATCCTTATCATTTTCCTTCCTCCAAGTTCGGCCAAACCACCCTTTATGTCTTCATGTTCTTTTTTTCCCAAACCCAAAACTTACTTTCCATAGCCTCAAAATCTAAAGCTCAAAGCCACTAAAATCATAAGCTTCGTTAACTAAGCTTCAATTTACATCCTTCATCATCATTCAAATCTAGCCGATTAGAATTTTAATCAATCATTATTTTCACTTTGAGCCATCATACATCATTGCCAAAGAGAGGGTTAATGTAACATCCTAAAATTATTTAAATATTAATTTGAGCTTTATTAGTCATAATTTTAAAAATCTAACTATTTAGCAATGATGAGAATGGCCTAGCGGGCGTTTAAAAAAATTTGGGTTGGGATAAATAGTAACCTTACAGGCCCCATGGACCTATAAACGCCAAAACCCAGTGCTGGGAATTGGGAAATGCCCGGAACTGAACAAAGAAAGGGTTAAAGTTAGAAATAGTTAGGAATAAGGATTTTATACTTAGAATTAATTTTTGAGTAATATCGGTTTAATCGTATACAACGTTTACCCGTTCGGTAAGATATCGGTATGTAGTTTCTTACACGTATGAAACTTGAGTGCTAGTTTGCCACCTCACTTGACAAGTGTGTGGCTAGGATTTGGCCACACTATTGTCTTTAACAAGATTCAATTACAACCACATAAAATTATTAATTTCTATTATAAGATATATTATTTGAGGTAAAAGATTTATTACAAATCTCATATAAAGAAAAATGAAAATCCTTATCATTTTCCTTCCTCCAAGTTCGGCCAAACCACTCCCTTTTTCACGTTCATGTTCTTCCCCAAACCCAAAACTTAGTTTCCATAGCCTCAAAATCTAAAGCTCAAAGCCACTAAAATCATAAGCTTCCTTCACTAAGCTTCATCTACTCCTCATCATCATCAAATCTAATCGATTAGAATTTTAATCCATCACTATTTTTCACTTTGAGCCATCATACATCACTGCCAAAGGAGGGTTAATGTAATACCCGAAAATTATTTAAAAATTAATTTGAGCTTTATTAATCATAATTTTAAAAATCTGACTATTTAGCAATGATGAGGATGGCCCAATGGACGTTTAAAAAAAAAACGAGCGGGGTGAATAGTAACCTTGCAAGCTCTATTGGCCCATTGGACGGCCAAAACCCTTCAAGGCCAAGAAATATCCTTGGGTTGATAAAAGATAGGGTTGAAGTTAGAAATAGTTAGGAATAAGGATTTTATACTTAGAATTAATTTTCGGATAATATTGGTTTAATTGGGTACGACGTTTCCCGTTCTGGTAAGATATCGATGTGCAGTTTCTACACGTAGAAAACTTGCAGTGCAGTTTGCCACCTCACTTGACAAGTGTGTGGCTAGGATTTTCCCACACCATTTTCTTTAACAAGATTCAATTACAACCACATAAAATTATTAATTTCTATTATAAGATATATTATTTGTGGTAAAAGATTTATTACATATCTCATATAAAGAAAATCAAGATCCTTATCATTTTCCTTCTTCCAAGTTCGGCCAAACCACTCCTTTTTTCAGCGTTCACGTTCTTCTTTCCCAAACCCAAAACTTAGTTTCCATAGCCTCAAAATCTAAAGCTCAAAGCCACTAAAATCATAAGCTTCCTTCACTAAGCTTCATCTACTCCTCCTCATCATCAAATATAACCAATTAGAATTTTAATCCATCATTATTTTTCACTTTGAGCCATCATACATCACTGCCAAAGAGAGGGTTAAGGGCTGTTTGAAGGGGTTTTGAATGAAGAAAAGCACTTGGGAATTATTGCTCTAGGCAAGAATCTTTGAAGATTCAAGTAGGCCTTTTAAACCTCTTTTCTTTCAAATTTGTTTTTCTGATTTGCTACTGATTTGGCTGAATATTTTGGATTATATTGGTTGATAATATATTGATATTGATGTGTTAATTTTGGTGGAGTGTTTGGATGATGTTAAAAATTTTTGTAAAAAAGGATTTTGCTTTATGTTGCTAGATTTTTTATTTTCCTACTGGTAGTGATAGTTCACTAATTTTCTGGTATATTTGTGGGTATTTTCATGATCTAGAAAAAATATATGTTGAAGGTAACATCCTATGCTAGTTCCATGAATTTTCTTGAGTTCCTCCTTAAAAAAATCATGAACCGAGACTATATATGCTGTCTGAATTTCTAGTCTTGAAGCTACGAACTTTGATAATTTTTTTAACATAGAAAATGATCAGTTTTTCCTTTGAAAATTTTACAAAGTGTTGACAACATCTTGAAGTTCAACCTTGATTTTTCTTTTGGATTGATTCAATCATTTACTAGGGTTAAAAATTATGAATTTCGGGTTTGAGTTAGGTTAAGTGGTCTCTAACCATAATTTGTCTAATTTTGTTAACATAGTTAGAGAACTCTTTTTGCTTGAAATTTTTATGGAACCTTGTGGACACATTGAAGTGTCATTGAGAATTTTTATAGCCTTTGAATTGATTGTTTGATGAGAAATAAATTCATGCTACAATGGTGTGAAATCTGCATATTTCTGAAAATGAATTGATGCTTGGAATTGATAATGCAATGGCATTTTTGGTTCTAGTATGACATGAATACTTGATGTTAAATATTTGGCCATGTGACTTGTGACATATAAATGCATGCTAGGGGAATAAAGAGTGGTTTATGAGGCATGATTGAAATTATATTGTGGATGAATGCCTTTATGTGCTTTAAGCACACATTTGGAAAAAGAAAAGAGAATGTATAAACTTCACTTGTGCATGTTCTGACATATGGACAAAACAGAAACAAGACTTAGGTTGAATGAAGGGAAGGAAAAAAGAAGAACTTTCCCAAATTTATTTTGAGTCGGTAGACGTATCACTAGGAATAGATCTGTGTGTGATTTGGAAATGGAAAAAATGAAGTCTGATAATCACGTATAGGAATGAACTCATTCCTCAAGCAGTGTTTTCCCTTATATGGTGTGATCCACTATAAATACCATTTAGTATAAACTATCTATTGTGGAGTTGTCCATGGCAAATTCCCATTGGGTATAAACTAAGTCTTTCCTATGTCGAAAAGAGAAAATGCATCTATTAACTTCTATGGCCATAAGTGAACACAGGTCACTTTGAAATAATTTCACTCGGTTATCATAGGCATACTCATATTAGTTCTGAATTGTCTGCCTTGTGTGATTTAATATTTGTTGGAACATTATGAGCTATATGTTTTAAGTGATCAAATGCTAAAAGAAATCCACTTCGGAGGGATGATTTTAGAACTTTAAAATGAATCTTTAGTCTATATGGCATGATCACATTTTTAATAAACGGAAGTGGTTGGGTGATGACATGATATTATGATTGTGTAACTGAGGAGTTGTCCTACTGAGAATTGTATAATTCTCACCCTTATGTATTTGTGTTTCCGTGTTGCCTTCAGGTTAAGCTAGAGGACTATGATGCTGCACATAAAAGAACTCAAATTGCAACAGTGTAGTAGTTAATGCTTTTATTATGTTGTATTTAGTGGAATGGATATGTATGTAACTATATTAGAGAAGAGATATGTACTAAAGCTCATAGAGGAGCTTCTTTTTGTACTCAACTATGTATTCAATAAATGCTGTGTTTCCTTGTTATATTTTTTAATAGAATTGTGCTTAGTTATTACACACGTTAATCAAGCTTGCTATAGATGTTTAAGAAAGGCCCGCTAATTAATAAGTAACAACTCTCGAGTACAATATCATGACTTAAGGATGGAGTTGTATTTGGGAGGAGGTTGCAGATTTACTTTTAGACTAATCGGATTTACTTTCTAGCTAAGAAATATAATCTTATGCTTTTCTCACATATATGAGCAATTATAATAAGTATTCACATTCATATGTACTTAACGTCATGCATAGATTCATATAACATAAATGAAATCAAATCATAATCATTTCATCATGTAATATCCCATGTTGCTTTATGGATTGACGACTTGTTCCCACAAACCAACACGGTCTTTTTAGCGTACTTTGTTCCACTTACACGCGCCCTTAGAAAACTTCCCAGGAGGTCACCTATCCCAAAATTGCTCCAAGTCAAGCAAGCTTAACCGTGGAGTTCTTTAGTGATGGGCTACCCAAAAGAATATGTATCTTGTTGGTATAGGTAGTACAAATCAATTCATATAAGCCATCTTTAACAGTATAGTCCTATATCTACACAGTTCAGATCCTCTCCTGGTGTGTAATCGGTTCATTCATGTAACCTTCCACTTAAGCCTCGCAGGAGCGCTATTGTCCATGCCTTCTTACTCGGCTATCACTTCCCGCCCTCATCACGGGCATTATGTAGTGCCCGATTTTCCTCTAGTACAAATGACCAAAATGCCCTGGTCATTTTTACTTGGAATTCAAGGTAGCTGACCCTGTAGTCCTCGAATAGGTTAACTCAGTGTTTGAAGGGGTTATGATTGTAGTGTTTGATATCCGAGGTGAAAATCGTTTTTGAACTTTCAACTCAAAATGACCAAAATACCCGTAGCGTTTTACACGGGTAAATGTGCCATTTGAGTTCGGAACTTTTCCAGGAGTTAGAATGATGTTTATGAATGGATCATGATAGTTAGTTAAGCCGAGAGGTTCCGAGCAGTTTTAGTGTAAAATTACCATTTTGCCCCTTGAATAGTATACAGTGAGCCTAATGATACAATAAACCAAACCTAAGCAATATTAGGCTCTAATTGAAGATTAATTAATTTTGATAATTAATCTAGAGTCAAAATAATTTATTAAGGTTAATTAGAACCTAAGATTGCTTAGTTAAACTCTAATTTCATTCTTAGATTCAAGATTCCTAGTCATGGAATCTTGAATAGTAAATTCTCTCCAATTCCTTAAATCAAGGAATTGTGACTATGATTTAATTTGACTTGAGAAGAGTTTTAATTCTTTAATCTAGCAAGACCACCCCTTAAATCAAGTCTTGACAACCTTAATTGACCATTACCTCACCTAAATACCTTCTTACAAACTCCTAATCAAAACCTTAATCAAAGATACACCTAAACACATCATTAAACCACAATTAGATGAACAATTTCTCCTCCCTTTGGCTTCACATGGCCGAAAATCATGCCCTCCCATTTGTGTCACATGTTGATTTTGTTTCACTCAAAGAACCATACTTCCACCTATGCTTAAGCCATACCCAAGCCCATACCTCACGCCTTGCCCATACTCACGGCCATACCAATCAAGGAGATATTTCTTCTCTCTTTTCCTTCCCAAAACCACCACTCCTCCTCTCCTAAGGCCATCCATGAGTTTTCATTCCTCTATAAATATGCAAGCTTGAAAGCTCTTTGGATCATTTACACACATTGCAAACTTTGAGCTCTCTTTCTCAAAGATCAAAGAAGTCTTTTTCCTTCTTTATTCTCCTAAACATAACTTCTCTTCCTCTCTTTTCCTCTCTTGGCTGAAAACTTCCTTTTCAAACTCTAGGAAGATTTCCTTTCCTTTTCACCTCAAAGGGACCAAGCTTTCCTTCATTCTTCAAGCAAACTTTTGGTAGGGAGTTGTCTTTAAACTTATTCTCTTGCTTTGTTAAGATTTGTTCCTATTTTAAGATGATGGTTGAATGATCTTCCTTAAGCTTTTTCATTTTTGATTTTCCTTTTTCCTTTCTTTTCATTTTTGGCCATTAAGTCCTTGATGATGTTCCATGATCGCTTGATGATGAGAGATCTTTATGTTGGTTGTAAAGACCATCATGTGTAGACCTCTAGAGCTCAAGGTTGGCTTTATCTTTGGTTTTGTAAGAATGATGAAAATAAGAAGGTTTTGGTTGTCTTTGTTGGTTTTTCCTTGAGTTTGATGATGAGTCTAGACAAATGAGGTCCATAGGACCATGGTGTCAAGAGGCTCTAAAACTCATTTTTCCATTTGGTTAAGATTGAATGGGGTTGATAGTTTATTCTCTAAAATCTTGCATGAGCTCTAGCTAAGATAAAATAAGTTTGCATTCATGTTTAAGTTTATGCCTTGCATATCATGTTTACTTTTGATGCCATCACTAAGCTCTCAAGAATAAATAAGTGAACTTGCATTTGCATGTTTAAATTTCCAAGCTTGCACTTCATGTTTATATTTCAAGTTATCACTTAATCTTTAAAGATAATAAGGAGGTTGCATCTCATATTTATTTAATGCTCTCACTTTATTTTATAATGAAGGAATAAACAAAGTGCATAGCATGTTTATGTTTATGTCATCACTTAAGCTCCTAGAACTCAAAGACTTGCCCAGTATCCCCAATGAAAATTTTAACCATGACAAGTGGATGTGTTTTAGTCATGATACAATGATGGTTTTGATTTGTAAAAATGTGAGGATGTTTTCAAGAAAGATGTTTTACTGGTCTCAAGGTGTTTAAGTAGCTTAGAATGTGTCAAAAACCATGTTTTCTCAAATTCCAAGGTTTTGGTAACGATTACGCTTATGTAATTGATTACGAGAATGGTTATTTGAAGAATTTTAGGTTCTGGTAATCGATTACCAACAATGTAATCGATTACCAAGGCTTGTCCTCATGCCCAGAATCGATTTTTAACTCCTAATCGATTACCTGTTTTTAATCGATTACCATGATGTTCTTCATTTTCTGGAAACAGTTTTAGCCTAAGTAATCGATTACCATCCTATGTAATCGATTACATGGATGTTCCTTGTACCCAGGATAGAATTTAGGTTCTGGTAATTACTGCCACCCTTTGAGTTTAGAACCAATTTTTGATTTTAATCGATTACCATCATATGTAATCAATTACCAGAACCCCCAACGTGCAAAATATGTGTTCTAAGTATGATGGAACGACTTTATGTGTAAATGCTTTGAAGTGAATTCATGTGATTATGTGATGTATACAATTCGGTTTCTACCTTATTTGTTTGGCCACTATATTGATGCTGTTTTATGGAGTTAAAATGTGTAAAATATGTTTGAGTAAGGCAAGGACCGATTTAGGAATGTTAGAAAAGGATAAGTAACTAAAAAGGACTTAAAATGAGGATTCTAGAACACTTTAACACAAGAATTACAAATTCGTTTCAGCATAATTGAACTTAGGAAAAATGGTTTATAATTAGTGGATATGTAAAGGAATCTCTAATAATTGGTTTAGGAATTGAATATAGAGCCTTAGGCGAAGACAGAACTTAGAAAGGGTTAAAGACGTAGATTCTAGAACCCCGTAATCGAATAATAACCATCATGACCAATCTGTGCAATTCTATTTGGAGATGTTAGTAAGCATAAAAATTAGAGAGAATTACAAGTAATAATCCTTTGGGTGCATCAAATTTGTTGTGAGTGTTAGGAAAGCTAGAACAAGTTTAAAACCGTAAGGGTCAAAGCATAAGATACTATAAGATAAGGAAGATGATGAGAGTGAGTGACCGAGGGAACACATATGATATATCAAGAGTATATGTGAGAGTATTAATGGCATGTGTATAAGAATATGTGAGCTTATGACATGATTGTTATGATAATGTGACATGTTATTTTTGAGATGTAGAAGGATATGAAATATTGATGAAATGGGTGAACATGTTTATATGATTTTAAAGTTTTGCTTAGTTGAGATATTGAATGAAGAAGCATGTGTTAAATGAGTTATTGGCATGACTCAAATTTGAGGAAATTCGGTGTACAACCGTTGTCCTGTGAATTTCCGCCAAATTTGAGAGAATTAAAGAAGTTTTTGAAAGTAAGATTTTAAAAGTGACATGCTGAGATGCATTTCTCCTACTACGGTGAGGAGAAAGTAAACCATGAGGATATGGACACCAAGCCATACCAAAGCGGACAAAGTCACTGGTCTTAACCAGTTTATGTATTTCGTAGACGAGACGTACTTCTCCTGCTACGGTAAGGAGAAGGTAAAACCATGAGGGCATTGAGTTAGCTTGCCAAAGCGGACAAAGTCACTAGTCTTAACCAGTTGATGCGTTTTGAAGAAGGAAAAAGTCCCATGATGGGTGATCCTTAGGCCCCCTACCCGTCTCGGAGTTGGGATTATTGTGATTATGTTACGCTTATCAAGAGGATAAGTAAGAACTAGTGACAACTAGTTGAGGTATGAGCTCATAGCCTAGTTTAAGGTGGCAATGATTCTAGGTTTGATACCTTTATGTCACAAGTTTGAGAAAAGAGAAAAGGATGTGAAGTTCCATACTTATGAAAGAGAAAGGTTTTCATGAGAAGTTACATGCCACTTATATGATGATAAATTGTTGATGTCATGTTTTATTGGTTTTACTTGCATAAGGTATTGCCATGCATTCATATCTTGCTATGCTACGTTCATGCATTAAGATTCATGATAAAAGAAAGCATGATCTTGGATAATTATTTTATAAAACCTCATAATAAACCTTTGCATGTTAAACCTTTTCATAATAAACCCAAGGTCCTGGGACATAAACGATGACATTAGGGTAGGAGGATTCCTCCTATTCTTTAGTGAGATTTTCACCCCTATTTCTCTCTTCCGTTACATCTTCAAATCTCGATGGCGTCGTTCGTGGTCTTCATTGACACGCCAATTTGGGAGGTGCACTTTGACCCAGATCATCAGTCATATCATTTTGAGGGTTGTTGTGCTTCCGAATTTTTGCATACATGGGAAGCTTGTTCGTGCATCAAGTTTCCAGCTTTCACTTCACTCCTATCTCACCTATGGTGACGACCTAATCTTCAAGAGGACTCACCCGCGATAGAGACTCATCGTGCCCGCCCTTCGGCTTCGACGTGCGCGACTTCCTAAGTATGTTCCTTGCTTGAGGTGTTCCGAGACCGACCCATGGAGGATTCCCCCACCCACATCTATTCGGAGGATCTGCCCTACGTCCCATGGACATTGAGAGAGGTAGTGAGGACAGGTGACACAGGAGAGGCTAGCTCGACGCCCGAGAGGCGCCTACACCGAGGAGGCCATGTTGTCCCCACTCCGCATGCCCACACCCCCACTTTGTTGGGCCATGACGAGGAGCTCGACAGTTCGTGGGACATATTTCCCCATCGTGTGAGGCATCACCAGTAGGTTTGAGGGAGAGGTAGTTATACTGGGGTTTGATCTTTTGGGGCTTCCTGTACTTGCTGTTTATGTTTTCCCTTTTGTGTTTATGTGTTTTCCTTTTTCTATGTATCGTAAGCTCTACCCATTTTATATGGGTAGGACTCTATTTTAGTTTTTTAGTTGATGTATCCAGAATCATGTATTCAACTATTATCTAATATTATGATATTTGCTTCTATGGATGAATGTGTTCTTTATTGCTTTTAAATTGTGTGTTTAAGTTTCTTCGATGTTTAACGGTTTGCTCATGGTAGTATGTGCATGGCTTTAGTTTTGTTTTACATGTTTCAAAAAAAAAATTTACCCATATTTTCCTCTAAGTATTTTGATAAAAGGGATTTAAAAGAGTAATAACTAATAATTAATCTTAATGCGTCCTAGGCATGTTGGGTTAAATATTAAGTGTTACATGTTCCAAGGGAAATAGAACCTTGTGGATTGAGCTATTCCTATACGTGATCATCGGACTTCATTTTTTCCTCTCCAAATCACACACAGATTATTCTTAGCTGATACGTTGACTGACTATAATATCTCTAAGGAAGTTCTTCTTTTGCCTTCCCCTCATTCAACATAAGTATTGTTTTGTTTTGTCCATATGTCAGAACATGCACAATTGAAATTATAGTTTTTTTTCATATAACTGCATCATATACTTTCTCCGTTCTCAAATGCATGCATACGCCATATGTAAGCATTCATTCACAATGTACTTCTCATTCTTTTCTCATAAATCAATCTTTAAAGTCCATAGTATGCATTCATTCACATCATACTTGAATTAAACATCATTATATCACCAAATCAATACTTGGATTTGATTCAAGCATGTTGGTAGAATTTATACTTAAGTAGCAAGTTTATTTAACATGCTAATATTTAACTCAACACGCCTAGGATGTATTTAAGTTAATTATTAGTTATTACTCTTTTGTTTCAGTTCTTAATTTAAACTCTTGGAAATAATTTAATGAAATAAAAGGTAAATTTTTAAAACAAAACGTGAGCGCGTATTAAAACCCATCATCTTTCTCGCACATATAGAGGAAATAGAACGGTCACATGCATGCACAACAATCACATGAACATAACCATATCATCATATATAATTATAGCATAGTATTAACGTTCCCATCACGCACCAAAATACATTACTAAAAGATATCATGCCACCAAGAGAAGATTGGGCTAGGTATAGTCATTTGAAAATGACATAAATAGTATATGGACAGGAACTAAAATAACCTACTAAAACATCTTCTCCCACTACTCTTACTTGGACATGCCTAGAGTAGATAACCTCTAATAAAACTATCAAAATAAGACTATCATTTCCATGGGATATGCATAAGCACTCCAAGATCCACCATCAACACCTACTAATGACACTCTCAAAGGGGGATAGGTATCGAGCACACGAGCAAGGTTAGTAGGAGAGCAAGACAACCCACAAAATGATAAGGATGGTTGGCAGGATCAAATTGCATCTACTAGGTGAGAGCATCAACGTGGATCATGAACATAGCCATTGCCCTCTGAAGACGAGATGGAAAAGAAAGAGAGAAATGAGAAACTTGTACAAGAATCTCGAGCTTTTTCTAGACAAATGTCATCATCTTTGTCCTCAAGAACCTTGGGTTTCATTATGAAAATAGTGGACATAAGTAAGATTCATTTATTAAGTTCCAAATACCATTATCCAGGCCCGTATCTTTTAGCATGAATCTTAATGTCATGAATGCATCATACCATATTATGAAATGCATGTCAATGCTTATGCAATATACTACAAGACTTGAATGAATTATCATAACATAAGGAACATAATTCATCTTAATATAATCTTTCCTTTTACTTTGTTAGGTGATTTAACTTTCTTGTTTTCTTTTATGGGGCCACCCTAATACTCTTCCTCTTGAGAGTTATAGGTTATGAGCTCATACCTAACTAGTCGTCACTAGTCTACACTTATCCTCTTGATAAGCTAATTCCTAACTCCCAAAGTGTGGGATAGGGGGCATAGGATCACCTTTCATAACCATTAATTCATGGAGTCTAAAGGATCACCTCTTTGGGTCACCTCCCATTACCATTAATTCCTGAAGTCTAGAGGATAATTTCCATGTGTCTTATGTCACCTTTAATCTTAGCATGTCATTTAGAGATGCAAACATGAGCATATAAACATAACTTATCATTCATCATTTCATGCTCAAAATTTCATAATTTTTCTAAGGACAAAAAAATCGAGGCATGGGGGGAACAATTTTCCCAAATTTGTTCTTGTCATATGACATATCAAACATGCATCTCAATCAATCATTCATAGTCATAACATGCCATAAATCATCATGTAATTGATAACATAACATCACATTCTTTGCATATATCCACAAGCATGTTATTATCAATATCTCATTGAAAAGTAAACATGCTCCTACCTTGTATGCCGAAAATCAAGGACCGGATTCAAGCTAATGCATATGCTATGCTTAAAAGGATATATACAATTATACTATAGATCATTATTTGCATAATTCAAGAATCAAACATAGATAAAAGAGGCAAGTCTTGAGCTTTAAAGATTTAGGTGATGGCTAGAATCATTAACATGCTATGCAATCTCATTTTTAATCTTTATCATTATAAGGTGATGGCTTAGAAATATAAATATGATGTGCAAGACTTGAAATATAAATATGAGAATGCAAGTTCACTTTTAAGCCTTCAAGGGTTAGGTGATAACTTGAAATTTAAATATGATATGTAACACCCTAATAATTAACCCAATACACCTAGGTTGTATCTGATTAATTACTAGACTTTACTCTTTGCTTCAGTTCTTTAATCATACTTTGAAAATACTTAGTGAAATTACGAGCCATTTTTTTTTAAACATAATTGAAAACGTGAGCCGCGCATAACGTGAACAATAATCGAAATAAAGCGAATAACAGATATAGCATAAAAAAACACATCATATTGGCTCCATCATATAACATCCATAATTACATAACACATAGATATTTTGCCTACCAACAGAATAAGACTAGGTGTAGGCAATCTAACAAAACATAAATAATATATGGATGGAAGGACATCCATTAATGGCACCTAGTAATAACACTCCAAGGATAGGGATAGATATCTAAATATACGAGTGAAACTAAGGATCAAGTTCAACTACGGTGAAAGCCTCAATGTGATTCACGAACGCTTCCTTATTTCTGAAGACGAGATGGAAAGAAAAATAGAGGGAGTGAGAAACTTATAAAAAGAATCTCAGTAGGGTACTCACCTCATGATGCATTGTGTCATCATCATCGTCCCCAGGAACCTCGGGTTATTATGAAATAGTGAGCATGCTAAGATTGATTTATTAAGTTTGAAAATATACTTTACCGAGGTTCGTCGGTTTTAATCATGCGTCTTATAATGCATCATAAACTTAGCATGTCATGTTTATAATGAACTTTTCCTTTCATATATAATAACATAGTTATGCATAAAATCACATCATATTCCTCATCATCATTTCATAATACTATGCATAGCAGAACATCATATTTCTCATCATCATCTCATAAATACTATGCATAGTAGAACATCATATTCACATAATGCATTTACTTAGTTTCTTAGGTGACTTAAAGTTACTTTCATCATCATTTTCCTGGGCCACCCTATACTCCACCCTTTTGGGAGTAATCTAGGTTATGAGCTCATACCTTACTAGTCGTCACTAGCATATACTTATCCCTTTTGATAAGTTAAAATCCCGACTCTACCCTTTTGAGAGAACGGGCTAGGGGCAAGAATCACCTTTTCACCACCTATAGTCTGATGGGTCCAAAGGATCATTTTCTCAAGATCACCTTTTCACCACCTATAGTCTGATGGGTCCAAAGGATCATTTCCTCATGAGTTTAAGTCACCATTAAGTCTTAGCATGTTATATCATAATCATCAAGATGCATGAACATTCTCATTGTTTGCAATAGCAATTATAACATGCAAGCCATGAAATCATTCAATAATATCAAATTCTCATAGGCATTACATCATCATATAAACTTACATTCCAAAGCATCAAAAGATGTCATCTAAAATTTTAGGAAAGCTCCCTTAAATAACCGAACTCTAAAATTGGGTAACCTTAATTATCAAACTAATTACTTATGCATCTAAGGGATTTATTACCATCAATTATAAGCCTTAAGAACATTATTAGACTATATGGGGCAGCATAGACAGTAAGTTGTTCTTAAGGTTTTAGTGTGCTAGAAGTTGCATTTTTAACCCTTTCTCGTTACCGCTTTCCCTATGATGCTAAAATTAATTACTAAACCAATTATGAATCATTCTCCCTTATCTAAACATAATAAAATCTGGTTCTTAAGGCCACTAAAGGCTCTGGACAGAATGCATAAATTTCATTCTCTAAAGTTCTAGAAATCTTGCTTTTACGTTTTCTAGGAAGCTAGTTTTATCTCTAACATGCATAGAATCATTCCTTTAGCAATAAACCATAATTATCACAACTTCAAACATATTAAATCATCATCATTTATTGGTACTAATCTCATATTAGAAGCTGAATCATGAACCTCATATAATTGTATAAAATCACATTTTAAGTGAACATAAAATATTAGTTTCCCGTAGAATCCTTGCAAAGCTTTAAAACTCTTTTAGAAACTAATTCTTTTTGAAAGAATCTTCATAATTAAAATTCTCACTTAAGATAAAAGGAGCAAGTCTTGAGCTTAAGAGATTTATGTGATATCTTAGAATCATAAACATGCTATGCAACCTCATTTTAATCTTGTCATTATAAGGTGATAACTTGGAATTATAAACATGATATGCAAATCCATTTCTTTATCTTTAAGATTTAAGGTGATGACTTGAAAATTAAACATGATGCAAGAACTTGAAATATAAACATGATGCAAGAAACTGGAGCGCGGTAGTCCGCATAGGACCAGTGGAGGGAGAAGAGAATCTTAAGAAAGGAGCGCGGTAATCCGCTGGACCCTGAAGGGAGAAGAGAATTATTATTACATCTTTTTAAGCTCCAATCTCAAGACTTCTTAAAGAATCAATTCTTTAACTCCAATAATCTTATTTCTTTGCTTGTGATACTTGGGCAAGTCTTTGAGCTCTAGGATCTTTAGGTGATGACATAAAAATAAACATGTCATGCGTTGATTCTTTTAGCCATTATAAAATAAAGTGAGAGCATAAAATAAATATGAGATGCAACTTCTTTATTATCTTTAGAGATTAAGTGACAACTTGAAATATAAACATGAAATGCAAGCTTGGAAATTTAAACATGAGTATGCAAGTTCATTTATTCATTCTTGAAATTTAGTGATGACATAGAAAGTAAACATGATTATGCAAGGCATAAACTTAAACATGGATGCAAGTTCATTTGATTTCTTTACTAGAGCTCCTTCAAGACTTTATAGAAATATAAATTCAATATATATATCTTAGCAAGACAAAGTGAAAAATACATCTTTCAAGTTCTAAACTCAAGATCATAAAAACATCATAAAAACATTATTCTTTAAAGTTTTGCATCAAGTGGAACTTTCAAGCTTTAGAGGCCTAACTTGTGATGGATTCACAACCCACCTTCAAGGTCCTCATCATCAAGCCATCATCTTAGTCCCACCTAGGCCATATGGCCGAATTGGTTAAAGAAAAAGGAAGAAGAAAACCAAATGGAAAAACTAGAGAAAATCCATGAAATCATCATTTTGAACCAAGAACAACACTTAGCAAAACATAGAAATAAACTTAAAAACAACTCCCTACCTAATCTGATTTGAAGGAAAGGAAGAGAACTTGGTTTCTTTGAGTGAAATGAAAGAAAATATTCTTGAAAACTTGAAGAAAGAATTCAGCCAAGAGGAGGAAGAAAGAAAGCTTTTGGTGCTTCTAAAAACTAGAATTGTGTAAGTTATGAGCAAGGCTTCTAACCTCTTCAAGCATGCCTATTTATAGAGATTTTGAAGCTCATAAATGGACAAAGAAGGAGGAAATCTGATGGATTTTCATGGGGAACAAAGGAAGGAAAATCATTCTTGTTTAAGGCATGTTTTATGCCATGTTTTAGGGAATTTTTGGCATTTTGTTTTAGTGTATCTTTGCAATTATTCTGATGCATTATGGCTCAATAATTTCGTGCATTACAGCCCATGGAAGAGGGTTTTGTGTGTTCCATGTATTATTTAGGTGTAGGCAAGGTATTCATGCAATTTAGAGAATTTACGGTTAAGGGCTTAGGTGAATTAGTAAGCAATTTGAGTGTTTTAAAGCAATTTTAGGTTCTAATCAATTTAAATAAATAATTTTGACTCTAGATTAATAATTAGAATTTAATAAGCTTTAATTTGAGCCTAATATTGCTTAGGTTTCGTTAGACGAATCAAAAATCTCAAAATTTGTAAAACTTACACAAAGGGGCAAAACGGTCATTTTACTTAAAAATTGCCCGAGACCACCCGAGCTTAACCAATGGTTAATCATGGCTTAAAAACACCTTTTAAAACATTTTAGTGAGGTTCGGGCTCAGCGGCACGCAATCGGAGTTAAAACAGCGCAAGGGCGTTTTGGTCATTTCGCGCGTCGAGCTCAAAATTAGGATTCTTCTCCTCTATTAACACACATAACACAAACAATCCCTTATTAACATCAAAACATCCCCTTGAGGATGGGTGGGGCCCACGATCCTCATTTTCTGAGTAAAATAACCTCAGGGCATTTTGGTCATTTTACACGTACAGAAAATTGGGGTTTGCAATACTTGCACGAATTGCTCCTAACTTCTCTTCTAACGTTATATTCCTTTATTAAGGATTGTTTGGTCTCAAATTTTATATAATATTTACCTACGGTAATTCGGTAATTCCTAATGATAGTAAAAATTACAGTAAAAATTGGGCGTTACATGATATGCAAGACTTGGAATTTAAACTTGAAATACAAATCCATTTCCTTATCTTCAAGATTCAAGGTGATAACTTGAAATTTAAATATGATATGCAAGGCTGGGAATTTAAACATGAAATGCAGGATATAAGTCCAATGGAGACCAACTTGGATCAAGAAGCCATTCGAGGTCTTGGTGGTCCAATGACAAGAGCAAGAGCTAAGAAAGACCAAGAAGCTCGAACCATTTGGTTGTTCTCTTAATGGACACAAGCCCAAATGCAAGGCAAGGAGACAATCAGCCCAAGTTAATCACTTTGCTCATCCAATTTGAAGAAGCATGATGTGTAGGCGTATTCTAGAAGAAAAAGTCTAAGTCTTTTAATTTTTTTTCCTTTTAATTCAATAAAGTGTGAGAGTGCAACCCACCTTTCTAATCTACACGTGAGTTTAGTGATAGGTTGAAATTCCTTTAGATGTTAATTGTGGGGGTTACACCTGATTGGTGGCTGAGTTAGAATAGGTGTTAAAGTGAGTCATTAATGTCATAATTAGGCCATTCAAGTGGAGGTTATATTTTTGTCTTTGGATGCCAAAAAGCTTGGCTGCCCTCACTATTTGTAAACGTGAATTTCACTTTTGAATGGACTTTTCATATGTTATTTTTGGATCAAAATCCATTTCTGGTAAGAATATTGTTCTCCTAGGTTCTTGGTTGAACCAAGATAAGTTCTTATCAAGAATCCAAGATTCTTGTGGCAAACATCATTAGGCTTATCAAACACCCTTGTTTGTGGTGCCTACATCATTCCTTTCTCATCCATTTTCTTCTTTATGTCTTCACCTTTAACTTTGTTACAATTAAGAAATCAAATTTTGTATTGTTCTAAGAAGTGTTTTGAGCAACTTATGTTTTAAATTCAACCAAAAAAGATCATTCCAAGGCAACCTACCATTTGGTTGTCATCAAGTGGTCCTGGAGCTTAGGCTTTGGTTGAATTTTGGTCTAATGTTCTTTATCTTTTTCTTTGTCTTCATTATTTTTCCTTTTCTTCCTAAACCATATATATCACTTTGTTCCAAGACAAGTTTTCAAGTTGAATCTCTTCTTCAAAGTTAAAAAAAAAAAATTGTGGAAGAAAATTTGAGAAAAAAAGAGAAGGGAAAAGTTCTAGTTGAGTAATTTTGAGTTCCTGAAAATTTTCCCTTCTTCTTTTGTTTCTCGTTTCCAAGCTTTTCCTTTCTAGCCTTTTCCTTTTGTTTCCTTTGTTTTGATAAGTCTTCTGATTTTTGTTACTTGAATTTTGGTATTTTTGTGTCTTGTGTTTGATTCCTCTAAGAACTAAAGGAGAACATTTGAGAGGAAAAAGGCAAGAGTGTCCAAAATACATTTTTGTGTGAAAAAAAAAGCCAAAAGAGTTAAAAAAAAAAATCCATTGTGTGAACTAGTGAGGAGTGTAGTGAGGAAGCACATAAATTCTTCTACTCAAATCATGGCCAACAATGAGGATAGTCCACCCTTATCTCCAAGGTCAGCCACTCTTCAAGCTAGGATGGCCAATCAAGTTCAAGCTCTTCAAAGACAAATGGAGCAAATGCAAGCCAATTACGATAGACAACTTGCTAACCTTCACCGTGATGATTCAAGTGACTATGATAGTGAAAGAGGAAGGCCTAGAGGAGGAAGGTATAGAGGAGGAGGACGTTGGGAAAGGAGGCATGATGATAGGCTTGAAGGGGTCAAAATCAGAGTTCCTCCCTTTGTTGGGAAGAATGATGGAGGCTTACTTGGAGTGGGAGTTAAAAATAGAACAAGTCTTTGATTGTAATTCTTATAATGAAAGAAAGAAGGTAAAGGTGGCAGCCCTTGAATTCAAAGAATATGCCTTGTGTGGTGGGACCAATTACAAAAAGAGAGGAGAAGAGTTGGAGAGGAGCCCATTGATACTTGGGAAGAGATGAAAATTGTCATGAGGAAGAGGTTTGTCCCAAATCATTATCAAAGGGACATTCACAACAAATTACAAAGGCTTACCCAAGGGACCAAAAGCGTTGATGAGTATTTCAAGGAGATGGAATTGGCCTTACTTAGGTTAAATTTTCAAGAAGATAGGGAGGCTACCATGGCAAGGTTCTTGCATGGTTTGAATCAAGATATTCAAGACATAGTGGAGTTACAAAATTATGTGGAGCTTGAAGATTTGGTTCAATAAGCAATTAAGGTGGAGCAACAAATTAAGAGGAGGAAGACCAAGTATTCTTCTTTGTCGTCTGCAAATTCCCATTCTCAAATTGGAAAGACAAACAAAAGAAGGAGGGTGCACCAACCAAAGAGGGCAAGAACACCTCTCAGGGCAAGAAACCAATGGAGACAACCTCTAGGAGCCGTGACTTGAAGTGTTTCAAATGCCTAGGCCATGGACACATAGCATCCCAATGTCCAACAAAGAGAACCATGGTAACCATGAATGGTGAAGTGGTATCACAATTTGAGGCTTCAAGCAAGGAGGAAAGTGAAGATGTGTTCATGCCGGATGGTGATTTATGTAACGCCCAATTTTCTGATTGAGTA
This sequence comes from Dalbergia oliveri, assembly GCA_030441495.1. NCBI lineage: Eukaryota > Viridiplantae > Streptophyta > Magnoliopsida > Fabales > Fabaceae > Dalbergia > Dalbergia oliveri. The sequence goes on from JAMLFY010000022.1 coordinate 296,191, forward strand.
CAAAATGACCAAAATGCCCTGAGGTCATTTTACTCGGAATTAAAGAAGCCGAACAAGCGGTCCTCGAATGGGTTAACTCAATGTTCGAAGGGGATTATGTTTGTAAGGTTGAGATCGAGGTGAAAATCTCGTTTCAACTTCCGCTCAAAATGACCGAAATACCTCCTGTGTTCTACGCGGGTAAAAGGTGCCGTTTGAGCCCAAACTTCCAGGAAGTTTGGAATGATGTTTATAAGTGGGTTTTGATGTTTGGTTGGGCCCGCGAGGTCCGGGCAGTTTTAGTGCGAAATTACCATTTTGCCCTAGAACAGTGTATAGTGCGCCTAATGACGTAATTAGTTGAACCTAAGCAATATTAGGCTCTAATCGAAGATTAATTTATTTTGAGAATTAATCTAGAGTCAAAATGATTTATCAAGGTTGGTTAGAAACTAAAATTGCTTAGTCAAGTTCTAATTACATTCTTTAATTCAAGATGTCTAATAAAAAAGTAATGAATAGTGTTTTTCTCTCTCCAATTTCCTTAAATCAAGGAAATTTGTCTACCACCTTTTTGACCAAAAGAATTATTTTAAAATTTTTAATCTAGTTAGAATTTCCCCCCAAAAGCCACAAATTTTGAGTTCAAATTTCATCCAAAAAGGCTATGCAAAAGCTAGGATTTGACTACACCTAAGCTAGCACTTTAACCAAGCTTCCAAGACAAGCTTTGGAAGATATTTTCCTTCCCTCCAAGGCCAATGAATTTCGGCCAACCCTCCCCCCTAAATTAGCCACAACATTTCATTCTTTATAAATAACACACATTGGAAAGCTTGGCCATTTTTTTTAGATCATTTGCTAAGTTGTGCATTCTTGCAATTTCTCTTGTTTTCTCTCATTTTCTCTCCTTCTAAGTTCTTTTTCCTCCTCCCTCAAAGAAAGCTTTCCACCACCACAAACCCCCATAAACCACCTTGAAACACCACCCCTCACCTCAAACCACCTCTCAAACACTCAATCTTTCCATTTCTAAGCTTGTTTCCTCAAGGAAAAATCCTTTCCCTTGGTTTTTCCTCTTGGCCGAACCTATATCCCCAACAAAGAGAAGATTTTGTCTTCTCATTTCCTTCAAAGAATCAAGCTTTCTTTCATCTCTTTCAAGGTTTCATTTGGTAGGGGTTTTCTTTCAAGTTTTCCTTACTTTATTTGAGAAAAGTTTCTAGTTTTCTCTTGGTTTCAAACTCTTTTTCTTCCTCCTTGTATTTTCGGCCATGAGGCCATTTTATAAACCAATCTTTAGCTTGATGATGGGGTCTCATGGAGATAGTTTGGTGTTTGCCATGAGAGAAACCTCTAAAGCTTGGATCTTGGTCTAGGACCATATACAAACTCGGTTTTTCCTTTTCTTTGCAAGTTCAAAGTTTTGGTTTTTCATTTCCTTTCCTTTATGATTTCGGCTCCTCCTTGGTTTTTCCTAGTTCAAAGTTATGGCTTTCATTCCTCTAAGGTTTCGGTTTTTCCTTTCCTCTCTTGAACAAAGTTTGTTAAAAATGTCAAGGTAGCCTTTTTATGTTTGTTTGAAAGGTTGTCTCTTGAAAAATCATTTCCTTGAGCTTGATGATGGTGTTTGAAGAACATAAGACTTCCTTGGTGTCTTGATGCTAAGAACTCTAAAGCTCACCTAATGATACATAATGGGTTGAGGTTTTTATGTTCCTTTAAAGTCTTGTAAGGGCTCTAGTTAAGATCTAAATTAAAGTGCATTCATGTTTACTTTTATGCTTTGCATAGCATGTTTATTTTCAAGCTATCACTAAGCAATCTAAAGATTAAAACAAGAATGTGCATTATCACGTAATAAATCTCAAAGCCTACCTATTTCAACCTTAAAGTTGATTGTTAATTTGGGGTAAACACCCAAGAGGCCTAGAGCACTAAAATAAAGAATTGAACCTTGCATTCATGTTTACTTTCTTGTCTAGCATGTTTATATTTTATGTCATCACTTAAACTCTAAAGATAACAAATGAGTGCACCTCATATTTATTTTATGCTCTCACTTTATTTTCTAAAAGAAGAGTAAAATGAGTTGCATAACATGTTTAAATTTATGTCACCACCTAAATGGTCTAGAGCTCAAAGACTTGCCTAAGTATCCTATGTAAAGTTTCTAAGAAAATGTGATTTTCTTTTCTCCTAGGAGCCTTTCGGCCTTGTGGTGATGAGGATGGACTTGGTGTGAGTTCATTTAATCACAAGTGTTCATAGCTCATGTTTTGGTAATTTTTCTAAGCTTAGGAGTACCTAAGGAACATTATGAATGAGATTATATGTTTTAAATCTATTTTATGAGAAAATTAATTTAGCTACTGCCCTCATGTATATTTACATGATTTTAATGAGATAAATTGGTTTCTAAAGGAGTTTTGAGGTTCTAAAATTATTCCAAGAGAAAACTAGCAACTTGTATGCTTTTTAATTCATGAAATTGTGTGACTTATGGGCTTTACTTTTCGGTTCTGCCCTCTCATGTTTGGCCACTGTATTAAATCTGTTTTATGGTGTTAAAATGTGTAAAATTATGTTTGAGTGAAGCAAGGAATGTTTTAGAGGAGTTGGATAAGTATAAGTAACAATAAAGGACTTAGAATGAGAATTTTAGAACCCTTTAAATGCACAATTTATGCATTCTGTTCCAGCAAGTTTAAAATTAAGGAAAATGGTTTATAATTAGTGGATATGTGTAAGAACCTCTCATAATTGGTTTAGGAATTAATTATAAAGCCGTAGGCGAAGACGGATCTAGAAAGGGTCAAAAATGGAGATTTTAGAGCCCCGTAAGCATGTGATATTTTCTGCCCTTAAGTATAAGGTGCTGTTTGGATTTTTAGTAAACATAAAACTTAGTAAGAATTATAGGTAATGAACCCCTAGTTGAGATAAAAATGTAATACGGACATTAGAATATTTGGAACTCAAGGTTAAGACCCGCAAGGGGCAAAGCATAAGATATCGTAAGATAAGGAGATGTGATGTGAGAATGAGATCGAGTGAGCGTTGTCTTTATGTATGTGAATGTTTTAAATACCTTGGGCATGAGAATGTATGGATGGGTGGCATGTTGCTATGATGATGTGGTACGCTATGTTTACAATGCATGAGAACATGAGATAATAATATATGATATGTCATACAAGGTTCGATGGTTGCATGCTCATGTTGTATTCATACAAGATATGATAAAGAGGAAATGATCCCATTATGACTTCGAGTTAAGGGTTGTAGGGTGATCAGGAAAAGAGAAATGATATGATAAGAGAAAAAGATATGGTTCCCCCTCTTTTTCCCCGTGTAAATCTAGCGATGGCTAGTTAGGATGAGCTCATTCCTAGGCGATAAGTGATTAGGAGTTTTGGTGACCATGTTAAAATAAGGACGACATGTTGGGTGGATTTTGGCGACCATGATGAGGGTGGAAAAAGGAACAAAGTTATAAAAAGGAACAAAGTTATAAAAGGAACAAGGTTATGAAAGGAACAAGTTATGAAAGGAACACCAAGAGTAACGAAAAGACATACATGCATACGTTTCATGATTACTTGGGTTATATGTGTTATTTACTCATGTCGATTATATGTGAAGTATTGCCATGCATACATAAGATATCTGCTGCATTCACAACATTAAGACCATGCGAAAAGGAACCCACTTCGGATAATAAGATTTGAGAATAAAAATTGAATTTATGCAAGTACACCTCTTTCATAATGAAACCCGAAGTGGCTGGGGACGACGACGATGACACTTGTGTTAGAGTTGGGAGCCTCCTGAGGAACTTGTATAAGTCTTCTCACCCCTTTTTGTTTTCCTCCGTGTCGTCTCCGGACGAGAATGATGCGGATTGATCGTGAGCTACCTTGAGGCACGGGCGTAGGACTCACGTTGTCGAGTTGGATCAATGGGCAAGCGGAAGCGTGAAGATTAGCCTAGCTCTGTTTAGGTTACGTTTTGCATTAGTTCAAGTCGTTGATGTATTTAGTACCCTAGGTGTCCTTATAGTTCTAAGGGCATCGATGCTATGTTATGTCTATGATATGATACTATAATATATGTTGTGACTTTCCTATGATTTATTCGTGAATGACATGATGATGCATATTTGATTGCTATGTGTTATGTACGATAATTGTATGTATGCGTACGCGGCTCACATTTTCAAGTTTTAAGTTCAAAAAGAAAAATTTATCGTATTTTTTTAGTACTCGTATTTTAAAGAAAGCCATGTCAAGATCTGAAACAAGGAGTAGCAACTAACAATTAACCGAAATGCAACTCGAGTGTATGAGGTTAAGAGTTAGGGTGTTACAATTTACTTATGGTAAGGAGGCTTTTGGGGAGTCAAGTGAAAGATCATGAAGCAAGCCAAAGGGAGAATATCTTTCATTCTAGATGTCTCATTCAAGGGAAGATATGTTCTCTAATCATTGATGGTGGAAGTTGTGCCAATGTTTTGAGCACTAGATTGGTGTCCAAATTAAATCTTGGAACTAAGGCACATCCAAGACCATATATGCTTCAATGGTTAAGTGAGATACGAGAAATGGTGGTGAACAAACAAGTGGAGGTCCCATTCTCAATTGGGAAGTATGAAGATTGTGTACTTTGTGATGTGGTGCCTATGGAGGAAGCCATATGTTGTTGGGAAGGCCTTGGCAATATGACAAGAAGGCCATCCATGATGGGTTCTCAAATAGGTTTACTTTCATGTATCAAGACTGAAAGGTCATACTTTCTCCCTTATCTCCAAAGCAAGTGAGGATCAAATAAAAATGAGAGAAAAGAGAGAACAAGAGAGAACATAAAAAGAGATTGAGAAAAGGAGTGAAGAAAAAAAATTAAAAAAAATCATGAGAAAAAAAGTGTGCAAAATCGAGTGGAAAATGAGAGTAAAGAGAGCTTTCTTGCAACAAAGAGTGAGGCAAAAAGTGCATTGGTCTCAAGGCAGCCCCTATATATGCTTTATTGTAGGGAATTTTGTTTAAATGCTAACACTCCTAATGATCACTCTTTGCCTAGTGGTATCAAAAATCTTTTGTAGGAATTTGATGATGTCTTTCCTAAGGAAGTGCCACACGGCCTTCCCCTCTAAAGGAATTGAGCACCACATAGATCTCATTCTAGGTGCATCATTGCCCAATAGGCTAGCCTATAGGAGCAATCCACAAGACTAAAGAAATCCAAAAACAAGTGGAGGAGTTGATGCAAAAAAGATGGGTGCAAGAGAGTTTGAGTCCATGTGCTGTCTCGATAATTTTAGTGCCAAAAAAAGATGGGACTTGGAGGATGTGCATGGATTATAGGGCTGTGAACAACATCACAATTAAGTATAGACATCCTATCCCTAGACTTGATGCTTTGCTTGATGAATTGCATGGTGCATGTATATTTTCTAAAATTGATTTGAAAAGTAGGTACCATCAAATTAGAATAAGGGAGGGGGATGAATGGAAAAGCCTTTAAAACTAAATAGGTTTGTATGAATGGTTGGTAATGCCTTTTGGTTTAACAAATGCACCTAGTACTTTCATGAGACTTATGAACCATGTTTTGAGCGATTTTTTAGGCAAGTTTGTTGTGTGTATTTTGATGACATCTTGATATATAACAAAAACTTAGATGAACATCATGAACATTTAAGGGTTGTTTTGCTTGTATTAAGAAAAGAAAAATTGTATGCTAATTTCAAAAAGTGTACTTTTTGTGTGGACGATGTGATTTTTCTTGGTTTTGTGATAAATGCTAAAATGGTCCATGTTGACAAAGAGAAAATTAAGGCCATTCAAGATTGGTCAACCCCAAAAAATGTGAGTGATGTGAGGAGTTTTCATGGCTTGGCTAGTTTTTATAGGAGGTTTGTTAAGGACTTTAGCACCTTGGCTGTACCTTTTAATGAAATTGTTAAGAAGAATGTTGGGTTCAAATGGAGGGGGAGGAGGGGAGAAACAAGAACATGCATTTAAAGAACTTAAGGAAAAACTCACCCATGCACCAATACTTGTTTTGCCTAATTTTGCTAAATCTTTTGAAATTGAATGTGATGCTTCTAATGTTGGTGTTGGGGTTGTTATGATGCAAGAGGGGCATCCAATTGCCTATTTTAGTGAAAAATTAAGTGGAGATTCCCTTAATTATCCCACCTATGATAAGGAGCTATATGCCTTAGTAAGAGCTTTGCAAACTTGGCAACACTATCTTTTGCCTAAAAAATTTGTGATTCATAGTGACCATGAGTCTTTGAAATATTTTAAAGGGCAAAGTTAAATAAAAGACATGCAAAGTGGGTTGAATTTCTTGAACAATTTCCATATGTGGTGAAGCATAAAAAGGGTAAGGCCAATGTTATGGCAGATGTACTTTCACGAAGATATTCTTTACTTTCTACCCTTGAAACAAAATTGTTTGGTCTTGAATGCATTAAAGATTTATATGAGCATGATAAGGATTTTTCAAATATCTATGCTAATTGTGTGCATTCAGCCCAAAATGGATACTTTAGGCACCAAGGATTTTTGTTTAAAGAAAAGAGATTGTGTGTGCCAAAAAGTTCCATAAGGGATTTGCTTGTGAAAGAAGAGCATGAAGGGGGTTTAATGGGGCATTTTGGGGTCCAAAAGACTTTAGACATGTTGCATGAACATTTTCATTGGCCTCATATGAAGTATGATGTGCAAAAATATTGTGCAAAATGCATTGTGTGTAAAAAATTAAAATCCAAAGTGATGCCTCATGGACTTTATACTCCTTTACCTATTCCTTATTTCCTTTGGATTGATTTGTCTATGGACTTTGTTGTGGGATTGCCTAGATTAAGGAATGGTAAAGATTCAATTTTTGTTGTGGTAGATAGGTTTTCCAAGATTCCTCATTTTATTCCATGTAAGAAAATGGATAATGCTTATCATGTTGCAAATTTGTTTTTCAAAGAAGTGGTGAGACTTCATGGTCTCCCAAGGAGCATTGTTAGTGATAGGGACTCCAAGTTCCTAAGTCACTTTTGGAGGACTTTGTGGGGAAAGTTAGGAACCAAACTTTTTTTCTCCACTATTTGCCATCCTCAAATAGATGGGCAAACTGAAGTTGTGAATAAGACACTTTCTTCCCTTTTAAGGGCTGTAATTAAAAAAACATTAAGTCATGGGAGGAGTGTTTGCCTCATGTGAGTTTGCTTATAATAGGGCAGTTCAGTACTACTTAATATTCTCCTTTTGAGGTTGTTTATGGTTTTAATTCTTTAACTCCTCTTGATTTATTGTAACACCCTAATATTTAACCCCAATACACCTAGGACGTATCAAGACTAATTATTAGTTATTACTTCTCTTAAATTCATTTATAAAATACTTAGCGGAAAATACGGGTAAATTTTTTTTTGAAATGATTTATATAAAACAAAGTGCGAGCCTTTGCGCGTAACATAAACAACGTGAAGCGGAAGAATAAATAAAACATGCAGAACATAAGCATTAAAGAACACATCCAACATAAACATCATTCCTCATTAGATAATATAGTTTAGTACATCACAACAGAAATATAACAAAAACATAAAGTCTTACCCATACTAGTGGGCAGAGCTTTACAGTACAATGACATAAAATAAGAAACATGAAACAAATACATGGAACAACCCCAAAAGATAAACACCCAACTAAGACTCTCCCCCTCGAGCCATGGATGACGCTCCTACCCATCCCTCGGTGGCACATATCCAATGAACTGCAAACTCCTCGGATGCGTGAAGGCGAAAGGATGGGCGAGCATGGCCACGATGAGGGCGCATCTTCGGACGTCGTGCTAACCTCCGCTGCGTCACGTCTCCTTGCTACCCATCCCAATATCCATGGGTACGGCAGGGCGGGACCCTCCGGGAAACGATGAGAAGGAAGATCCTGATGGGTCGGTCTCCGAACGTCTCGGGCGAGGCACGTACTCGGGGTGGCCTTGCACCGCTGAAGATGCCGAACGGGTGCGACGTTCTCTCGTCGCGGGGTCGCGTCCTCTCAAAATCATATCGTCGCCAAAGGGGAGGTCGGGTGAATCTATATGAAGACTGGAAAGGCAAAGGGCGTCCACATATGCAAAATACGTATAGCACAACGACCCTCAAAGTGGTAGGACGGATGATCGGGATCGTAGTGCAGCTCCCACACGGGTGCATCAACAAAAATCACGAACGACGCCATCGATGTTGAAGACGTAACGGAAAGAAACGAGAGAGGGGTGAGAATCTTGCTAAAGAATCTCAGTAGGGAAATCCTCTATCCTAGTGTCATCGTTTACGTCCCAGGAACCTTGGGTTTATTATGAAAAGGTTAAGCATGCATAAGTTCATTATGAGGTTTTCACAAAGGTATTTATCCAAGGTCCATGTCTTTTATAATGATTCTTAATGCATGTATGCAACATAATATTTCATGGATGCATGGCAGCACTTTAGGTAAATCAAACAATAATTCAAACAACATTTGAGTGGCATGAAACTTTTCTTTGAACATCTTTCCTTTCTCATACTTGTGACACCAATAATATAGTAACCGCACCCCTTAAACTAGGCTATGAGCTCATACCTTAACTAGTCGTCACTAGTTCTTACTTATCCTCTTGATAAGCGAATCATAAACATAATCATCATAATCCAGACTCCAGAGTACGGGTAGGGGCCTAAGGATCACCCATCATGGGACTTTTTCCTTCTTCGAAACGCATCGACTGGTTAAGCCAGCGACTTTGTCCGCTTTGCAGGCTAATGTCTATGCCCTCACGGTTTTACCTTCTCCTCAGGAAGGAGAAGTACGTCTCGGTGTGTCACCTTAAACATCATATACTTTCATTCTTCGAAACGCATCGACTGGTTAAGACCAGCGACTTGTCCGCTTCGGTATGGCTCGACGTCCATACCCCACGGGTTTACTTTCTCCTCAGAAGAGGAGAAATGCGTCTCGGCATATAACTTTAAACTTCATATTTCTCAAAAACTTTCTTTTTGTCCCTCAAATTTGACGGAAATTCGGCGGCATAACAGCTATCTCTGAATTTCCTCAAATTTGAGTCATGCCACATAATTTCAGTCACATGCATCATTTTCATGGAACTTTCTCATTGCAATAACTTTCTAGTTCACATGAGCATATTTCTCAATTTCATTCATATCTTTGAAACCTTATGCATCTCAAACACAACATTTCATCATATCACCAAATCAAATTATGCACATAAAGTTTCATGCTCAAGGAACTTAACATAATCACATCATCATAAGTGTGCACGAGGTTCATCATCATAATCATACTCTCTCGTCCACCTATCTCATAGTATCTTATGCTTTGACCCTTACGGGCTTTAAACTTGTATTTCGGTCATTCTAATCCTCACTAAGGATTTTTATAACACCTAAGGGATCATTACTTAAAATTCTCACTAAGTTTTAGGCACACTTAAAATTCCAAACAGCATTATGTAGTTTGGTTAGGAAAAATATCATATACTTACGGGCTCTAGAATCTCCGTTCGTGACCCTTTTTAAGATCCGTCTTCGCCTAAGGCTTCATAATCAATCCTTAAACCAATTATGAGGGATTCCTAGGCATGTTTACTAAGTTATAACTCACTTTTCCTCAATTTAGCTTTGCTGGACAGAATCACATTTTGCCATGTCTAAGTGTGCTAGAATTCCTATTTTAAGTCCTTATCATCACCTTAAGCTTAGTAATTAATACCTAATCATTTATGAAAGGTTTTTATGCATATCCTACTGATTATGAACCATTTACACTTGAATTAATTATGCTGGAACAGAATTGCATTTTTGTGCATTAAGGTGTTCTAGAATTCTCATTCTTGATCCTTTTAAGTTACTTATTCTTTTCTAACTTCTCTAAATCGATCCTCCCTTCACTCAAACATAATTTTACACATTTTAACACCTTAGAACAACATTTGTACAGCAGCCAATCATGAAGGGCAGAACCGAAATCATAAGCCCATAAAATCACATAATCTTGTAATTTAAAATGCATACAAGTTACTAGTTTTCTCTTGGAATAATTCTAGGGATTCAAAACTCTTTTAGAACTCAAATCCTTTCATTAAAATCATGCCTTACACATAAGGTCAGTAGCTAAATTAACTTGCTTGCAAAATAGTTTTAAAGTATATAAGTTTATGCATAATGTTGCTTAGGTGCTCCTAAGCTTGGAAAAATTACAAAACACAAACTATGGACACTTGTGATTAGAGGAACTCATATTAAGTCCATCATCATCACCACAAGGCCGAAATGGCTTCTTTAAGAATGCCAATATTTTCTTGAAAACCTTACATAGGATACTTGGGCAAGCCTTTGAGCTCTAGGAGGCTTAGGTGATGACATAAACTTAAACATGATATGCACTCATTTTATTCTTCATTAGAAAGTAAAGTGAGAGCATAAAATAAATATGAGATGCAACCTCTTTATTATCTTTAAGGTTAAGTGATGACTTGAAATGTAAACATGAGATGCAAGCTTGAAATTTAAACATGATAATGCAAGTCCAATTAATTAGTCTTGAGAACTTAGTGATGACATCAAAATAAACATGCTATGCAAGGCATAAAGTAAACATGAATGCATCTTATTTTAGATCTTAGCTAGAGCTCTTTGCAAGACTTTAAAGGAATAAAAACCTCAACCCATTATGTATCATAAGGCAAGCTTTAGAGTTCTTAGCACCTAGACTTCAAAGAAGTCTTAAGGTTTGAACTTCATCATCAAGCTTAAGAAAATAAATACAAAGCTCAACACTTTGTCTAAATAAAACACATAAGAACTAAGTCATATTCTTTATTTTATTGCTCATGGGCTTCAATCTAGAGTAAAACTCTTAGAACGGCCGACCAACTTTAAGGTTGGCAAGGGTAAGCTTAGAGCTCTTTGAAAACTTGGGATTAATTTTCTTTATCAAAACTTTTGTGATCTACTTTACATTTTAGCAAACCTTGTTGAAACAAAGCAAAGAAACGAAATCATCCAAGAAAAGGAAGAGAAAATCGAAACCTTTAAGGAAGAAAGGAAAGGAAATTCAAAAGCATAAGCAAGGAAGAAAGAAAAACACAAGCATGTATGGTCCAAGACCAAGTTGTTTCAAGCTTTAGAGGTTTCTCACAAGACATCATCAAGTCTTTATCTTGAAACCTCATCATCAAGCTTATGTTATTTTCATAAAATGGCCTCTTGGCCGAAAATGAAAAGAAAGGAAGAAAGGAGTTTGAACCAAGAGAAAACTAGAACTTTCTTTAAGGAAAACAAGTGAAAACTTTAAAACAACCCCTACCTAAGGAAGTCTTTGAAATGGAAGAAAGAAAGCTTGATTCTTGAAGAGTTTGAGAAGACAAAATCTCCTCTTGGAAGTGATGATGGATTCGGCCAGAGGAAGCTCAAGGAAGATGATTTTTCCTTGAGTTTCTAAGCTTGGGAATGGAAAGTTTAAGTGTTTGAGGGATGGTTTAAGGTGAGGTAGTGGTGGTTTATGGTTGTTTGTGGTGGTTTATGGTGGTGGCAAGGTTCTTTGAGAGGAAGAAGAATGATGAAGAAGATGAAGAGAACTTAGAGAGAAATTGCAAGAAAAGCAAGAGAACTTAACTTAGCAAAGCTTCTAAAGTGTAACCAAGTTCTTCCAAGCTTGGTATTTATAGAAAATTTGCAACAATGGAGGCTTCCTTGGGGTGCATGGCCGACGGCCAAAATGGAGGAAAAGGAAGGAAAATATCTCTTACAAAGTATGGGCAAAGGCATGGGCAAAGCATGGTGAGGTATGGGCAAAAGTATGGGCAAGGCATGGCTCTTTGAGTGATAAATCAAGCAACATGTGGCACTTTTCTTTGGCCAAGAATTCGGCCAGATTTGGGGACAGCCAAGGGGGAATTAATTTGCTCATGTAATTGTGGTTTAGGTGTTTCTTTGATTAAGGTTTTGGTTAGGAGTTGTAAGAAAGTGTTTAGGTGAGGTAATTGGGTAATTAAGGTTGTTCAAGACTTGATTAGGAGTGGTCTTACTAGATTAACAAACTAAATTCATTTTCTTAGTCAAATGAGGTATGGCACAATTCCTTAATTTAAGGAATTGGAGAGAGAAAACACTATTCAAGATTCCATGACTAGGAATCTTGAATTAAAGAATGCAATTTAGAGTTTAACTAAGCAATCTTAGGTTCTAATTAACCTTAATAAATTATTTTGACTCTAGATTAATTATCGAAATAAATTAATCTTCGATTAGAGCCTAATATTGCTTAGGTTTGCTTAATTGCGTCATTAGGCTCACTGTACACTTCTAGGGGCAAAATGGTAATTTTGCACTAAAACTGCTCGACCTTCAGGCAGGCTAAACATCAAATATTACTCTAAAACATCATTCTAAACTTCCTGGAAAATTCTGGGCTCAAACGGCACCTTTTACCCGTGTAGACACAGGCAGGGTATTTTGGTCATTTTGAAAAGTTTAGAAAACGAGATTCTCTCCTTGGATATCATTCATAACAGCATAATCCCCTTCAAACATCGAGTTGACCCATTCGAGGGTTGGGGCAACTGTCCTGAATTTCGGGTAAAAATGACCTTAGGGCATTTCGGTCATTTGTACTCTAACAGGCGGAAATCGAGGGCGTTACAATTGCCATTGTCTAACTCTTCAATTTTAAAGCATAAGGATAGTAAGGCCAAGGTTGAATATGTGAGGAAGTTACATGAACAAGTGAAGGTCCAAATTGAAAGACGAAAGCTATGCAAGACAAGCCAACAAAGGGAGGAAAAACGTGGTATTTGAACCCAGAGATTGGGTTCGGGTACACATGAGGAAAGAGGTTTCTTTCTCAATGGAAATCTAAACTTCAACCAAGGGGGATGGACCATTTCAAGTGGTGGCCAAGATAAATGACAATGTGTACAAGTTGGATCTTCCAAGTGAGCATGGTGGTATTAGTGCAACTTTTAATGTGGTGACTTATCTCTTTTTGATGTAGGTGTTGAAGAGTTCAATTAAAGGTCGAATTCACTTAAAAAGGGGGAATGATATAAGCCCAATGGAGACCAACTTGGATAAGAAGCCATTCGAGGTCTTGGTAGTCCAATGACAAGAGCAAGAGCTAAGAAAGCCCAAGAAGCTCTAACTCAATTGGTGGTTCTCTTAATGGACACAAGCCAAATGCAAGACAAGGAGACAATCAAGCCAAGTTAATCACTTTGCTCATCTAATTTGAAGAAGCATGATGTGTGGGGTGTATTCTTGAAGAAAAAAGTCTAAGTCTTTTAATTTTTTTTCCTTTAAATTATTAAAGTGTTAGAGTGCAACCACTTTCCTAATCTACACGTGAGTTTAGTGATAGTTTGAGATTCCTTTAGATGTTAATTATGGGGGTTACACCTGATTGGTGGCTGAGTTAGAATGGGTGTTAAAGTGAGTCATTAATGTCATAATTAGGCCATTCAAGTGGAGGTTATATTGTTGTCTTTGGATGCCAAAAAGCTTGGCTGCCCTCACTATTTGTAAACGTGAATTTCACTTTTGAACGGACTTTTTAGATGTTATTTTTGGATCAAAATCCATTCTGGTGAGAATATTGTTCTCCTAGGTTCTTGGTTGAACCAAGATAAGTTCTTATCAAGAATCCAAGATTCTTGTGGTGAACATCATTAGGCTTATCAAACACCCTTGTTTGTGGTGCCTACATCATTATTCTCATCCATTTTCTTCTTTATCTCTTCACCTTTAACTTTGTTACAATTCAGAAATCAAATTTTGTTTTGTTCTAAGAAGTGCTTTGCACACCTTATGTTTTAAATTCAACCAAAAAAGATCATTCCTAGGCAACTTACCATTTGGTTGTCATCAAATCTATTTCCTTATCTTCAAGATTTAAGGTGATAACTTGAAATTTAAATATGATATGCAAAAATTGGAATTTAAACGTGAAATCCAAATCCATTTCCTTATCTTCAAGATTTAAGGTGATAACTTGAAATTTAAATATAAGATGCAAGTTTTGGAATTTAAACATGAAATGCAAGAGCTTGAAACATAAACATGAATGCAAATATGCTTTTATGTCTTATTAAGCTTCAAACTAATGAGGACACGACTAGTGGCAAGGACAACAAGGCACTTGAAGGACTTGGGGGACCTATGGCAGGAGGAAGGGCTAGGAAGGCAAAGGAGGCATTGCAACAAGTTGTAGCAACAATTCTTGAGGCTACCCCTAATTTGGAAGACTTGAAGCCCAAAATGGTGAATTGCTTAATGCAAATTGAAGGAATGGAGGCTTGAGGGCTGTGAATTCAAGCCCAATTTCTCCATCTAATTTCTTAAGTCCAAATTGGTAAAATGGAGCATAAAGGCTGGTCTATGTTTGGGCCAAATTTTTGAATTTAAGCTTGAAATAAGGCCCATTTAGCTAGTCTTAGTTTTCTTTCTTTTAGCACGTGTTAAAATAGGCTGAACATTCTTATTTATTTATTTACTTTTATTGTTTTAGTTTACTAATAGTGGTGGGCTGAATTAGTAAGCTGTTGGGTTAGGTCTAAGCAAACTTGTAAGGGGTTGCCCATTATAAAAGGCAAACCCTAACTTTTGAAAAGAAGATTCAGATCATATTTGTTAAGTGTGAGACTTGCTCTCTCTTGGTTCTTCATAGAATCTCTAAACTTATCAAGGGTGCTCATCCTTGTGGCGTTCCTAGGCTTATCAATCTCTTGATTGTGGCGCCTTGTTCATTCTCTTCCGTTCTTGACATGATTCATGTCAATTTTTTTAACAGAAACGTCCATAACCCTCATCAATATCTCAAGATATACAATTCAGATTTCAGTGATTCTTTAGCCTAAATTGTGTTTCGGAACGTAGTTTCTCTTCATTTTGAATCGTCGAAATTCCGAGACACTGTCACGTGAGATACGATGCTATGTTTAATTTCATCCTGAATCTACTGATTTCCAATCTTGGTAGATCCTTCTTGCGTGATTCATGGAGTTTGGATCATATCATGTGGTAATCGAGCTCATTCTAAGGTTGGATAATTTGGTCCGATTTTTTTTTTTCTCTTGTCCAGCTTTGTTTCTTTTCTATCTATTGTCTATGTTCATCATTTATCTTGTCTTCTTTGTTAATTGGGTGTTGGATTTATTTGAAGTCCTTTATTTCTACATCCTTTATTTCCTCTAATTTGCAGCACCTATTTGTCAATTGTCCTCAATTAGTGCAAATTCCACAAAAACAAAAAAAAATTGAAATAGAAAACAAAAAAAAAGTCAAAAAAAAAAAACAAAGAGAAAGAAGTGTCTGCGGCTTCCGTTCTTTTGTTTGTCATCACATTGTTGAGTCTTCGTAAGTATTCTTGTGTGTTCGTGAGAATCTATTAAGAATTTAAAGAGAGCTATTGAGTGGTAAAAGGCAAGAGAGCACTTTACACAAAAGCCTATTAGAGAGCAACAAACACGAGTGATACATCTCTAAGAGTGCAAACACGTGAGAAGTGTGGTGAGGTCCTATTGCTTTCATTTTTTTTTTTTACTTGAATTATGGCAGGAACGGTGGTGATGGTACCCCTCCTAGGGAAACAATAGATTGTTAGTTGAGGCTATTACAGCTTAAATGCAAAGGATGATGAGGGAGCATACAGAGGAGTTATATGAGAGAATTGAGCGGTTAGAAAATCAAGAACATCGTGGTGATGATGGAGGTAGAAGGAGGATTGATGGAAGGAGGAGAAGAGATAATGAAGGTGATGCTAGAGAGGACCAAATTGAGGGAGTGAAGCTTAACATCCACCTTTCAAAAGGAAGAGTGATCCAGAGGCTTATCTTGAGTGGGAGATGAAGATTGAGCAGTTGTTCTCATGCCACAATTACAATGAAGAAAAGAAAGTAAAGGTGGCAACCATGGAGTTCACAGATTATGCTCTTATTTGGTGGAACCAATTGCAAAATGAGCGACTTAGATATGAAGAACCTTTGGTGGATACTTGGATTGAAATGAAGAGGTTGATGAGAAGGAGATTTGTCCCTTCCTATTATCATAAGGACCTTCATAACAAGCTTCAAAGACTCACGCAAGGTAGTAGGAGTGTTGATGAATATTACAAGGAGATGGAGGTGTCATTGATTAGAGCCAATGTGAATGAAGATAGGGAGGCTACTATGGCATGCTTTTTGAATGGGCTGTATAATGACATTAGAGATGTGGTTGAGCTACAAAATTATGTGGAGTTGGAAGACTTGGTACACCAAGCTACCAAAGTGGAGCGCAACTTAAGAGAAAAGGTACCATGAGAAGGAATTCTTCTAATTTCAATTCTTCAAATTGGAATGAAAGAAATAAGAAGGAGGGAGGTACTTCTTCAAACAATACCATGGCTGCACCTTAAAGGACTCAATTCAAGCCCAATGAGACCCTAAAAAAACAAGGAGTAGTGAGATAAAATGCTTCAAGTGTTTAGGGAGAGGTCACATAGCTTTGGCGTGTCCAACCAAGAAGACTATGTTACTTAAGGAGAATGGAGAAATTACTAGTAAGTCTTCAGCTAGTGAAAGCGAGGAAGAGGAAGAGGTAGATGAAGAGATCATTGTGGAGGCCAAAGAATGAGATTTATTGATGATTAGGAGGTTGCTTGGAAGTTAGATGCAATCACTTGATGATTCCAAAGAGAGAACATTTTTCACTCTAGGTGTTCAATCAATGGGAAACTATGTTCTTTGATTGTGGATGGAGAGTTGCACCAATGTGGCTAGTTCTAGATTAGTGTCCAAATTAAATTTGGAGACTAAGCCACATCCTAGGCCATACAAACTCCAATGGCTTAGTAAAGATGGAGAGATGACTGTGAGCAAGCAAGTGGAGCTGCACATTTCCATGGGACAATACAATGACAAAGTGATATGTGATGTGGTTCCAATGGAGGCAAGCCATATTCTCTTAGGGAGGCCATGGCAATATGACACCAAAGCTGTTCATGATGGGTTCACAAACAAGATTTCTTTCATGTATAATGGGAGGAAAATTGTACTCAAACCTCTATCTCCTAGAGAGGTGTGCAACGATCAAATAAAATTGAGAGAAAAGAGAGTGCAAGAGAGAAAAGAGATGAGTGACATAGAAAAGAGTGAAACACTTGATAAAAAAAAGAGTGGAAAGAAAAAGAGTAAAACACTTGTGGGATTGAGTGAAACACTTGAGAGCAACAGAGTTGTTTAGTAAAAGAAAGTAAGGTGAAGAAGTTGCTGCTTGCCAACAAGCCACTTTATTTACTTTATTGCAAGAAAAATGTTTAACCTCGTAACTCTAATAAAAGTGTTACCCCTACTAGTGTTGAGTTTCTTGCAGGAATACTAGGATGTGTTTCCAAAGGAGGTTCCAAGGGGATTGCCACCTTTAAGAGGATTGAGCATCATATTGATCTCATCCCTGGTGCATATTTACCAATCGGCTAGCTTATAGGAGCAATCCTCAAGAGACCAAAGAAATACAAAAGCAAGTTGAGGAGTTGATGACAAAAGGTTGGGTGCAAGAAAGCTTGAATATGGCTGTTCCAAGTGATTTTGGTGCCTAAAAAGGATGGGACTTGGAGGATGTGGGATGATTCTAGAGTAATCAACAACATAAGGTCAAGTACCAGACACACATTCCAGGTTCTCAAAAATGGCACATTTTATACCTTGCAAAAAGGTTGATGATGCTTGCCATGTTGCTGACTTATTTTTAGAATGGTGAGACTCCATGGGCTACCTAGGAGCATTGTAAGTGATAGGGACACTAAGTTCCTAAGTCACTTTTGGAGAACATTGTGGGGTAAGCTTGGTACTAAATTACTTTTCTCTACTACTTGTCACCCACAAACTGATGGCAAGTGAGGTAGTGAATAGGACTTTAGGCACTTTGCTTAGGACTATTTTAAAGAAGAATCTTAAGTCTTGGGAAGAATGTTTACCTCATGTTGAATTTGCTTATAATAGGCTGTCCATAGCACAACTAATTGTTCACCATTTGAAATTGTGTATGGATTTAATCCTATGACACCACTTGATTTATTGCCTATGCCTAATATTACTCTTTTAAGCATAAGGATGCACAAGCTAAGGCTGACTATGGGGAAAGTTGCATGCACGTGTGAAAGCTCAAATAGAGAAGAAAATTGAGAGCTATGCCAAGCAAGCTAACAAAGGAAGAAAGAAAGTTGTATTTGAACCTGGAGATTGGGTTTGGGTACACATGAGGAAGAGAGGTTCCCTGAACAAAGGAAGTCCAAACTCTAACCTAGAGGGGATGGTCCTTTCCAAGTGTTGGAGAAGA
Source organism: Dalbergia oliveri (assembly GCA_030441495.1). Lineage (NCBI taxonomy): Eukaryota > Viridiplantae > Streptophyta > Magnoliopsida > Fabales > Fabaceae > Dalbergia > Dalbergia oliveri. Next base: position 314,549 of record JAMLFY010000022.1, read on the forward strand.
TCAATGACAATGCCTACAAAATTGATTTGCCTGGTGAGTATAATATCAGTGCCACTTTAATGTTGCTGATTTGTCTCTTTTGATGCAGGTGATGAGGAGTTGGATTTGAGGTCAAATCCTCTTCAAGAAGGAGGGAATAATGAGGACACGACTAGTGGCAAGGACAACAAGGCGCTTGAAGGACTTGGGGGACCTATGACAAAAGGAAGGGCTAGGAAGGCAAAGGAGGCATTGCAACAAGTTGTAGCAACAATTCTTGAGGCTACCCCTAATTTGGAAGACTTGAAGCCCAAAATGGTGAATTGCTTAATGCAAATTGAAGGAATGGAGGCTTGAGGGTTGTATTCAATTGGAGCCCAATTTCTCCATCTAATTTCTTGATCCAAATTGGTAAAATGGAGCATAAAGTTTGCATCTATGTTGGGCCAAATTTTGAATTTAAGCTTGAAATAAGGCCCATTTAGCTAGTCTTAGTTTTCTTTCTTTTAGCACGTATTAAAATAGGCTGAACATTCTTATTTATTTATTTATTTTATTGTTTTAGTTTACTAATAGTGGTGGGCTGAATTAGTAAGCGTTGGGTTAGGTCTAAGCAAACTTGTAAGGAGTTGCCCATTATAAAAGGCAAACCCTAACTTTTGAAAAGAAGATTAGATCATATTTGTTAAGTGTGAGACTTGCTCTCTCTTGGTTCTTCATAGAATTCTCTGAACTTATCAAGGGTGCTCATCCTTGTGGCGTTCCTAGGCTTATCAATCTCTTGATTGTGGCGCCTTGTTCATTCTCTTCCGTTCTTGACATGATTCACGTCAATTTTTTAACAGAAACGTCCATTAACCCTCGTCAATATCTCAAGATATACAATTCATATTTCAGTGATTCTTGAGCCTAAATTGTGTTTCGAACGTCATTTTCTCTCATTTTTGAATCGTGAATTTCAAGAACTTAGCGTAATACGATGCTTTGTTAATTTAAATCCTAAATCTATGATTTCCAATCTTGGTAGATCCTTCTTGCGTGATTCATGGAGTTTGGATCATATCAAGACTTTTAAAGAATAAAACTCTTTAACCCCAATCAATCTTAACAAAATGGAAGTGAGCTTTAGAGTCCTCAATACCATGGTTCCAAGAACCTCATTTCTTGGATTCACCATCAAGATAAAAAAGAAACAACCAAAAAGGGCCAACAAACATTCCATTTCTTATATTCTTTTGAAACCAAAAATCAAGCCTTAAGCTTTAGGTCCAATATATGATGGTATCACAACCGACGTCAAGAACCCTCATCATCAAGCTATGGTCTTGACCATCAATCAACAAGAAAGAAAAGAAAAAAGAAAGAACATAAAATCCCTACCAAAAGTATTTTCTTACTTGCAAAGAGAAAGCTTGATCTTTTATAAAGAAATAAGAAGAACAAATCTTCTCTTGGAGCTAAAATAGATTCGACCAAAGGGAAAAGAAATGAAAAGAGGATTTTTCTTGTGTTCTTGTGTTTGGGAATGGAAAGGATAGGTGTTTGGGAGTTGATCTATGGTGGAGATGTGGTGGTTTGAGGTTGAGAGCTTGGGTAGGGTTAAGAATGGAGGTTCTTGAAGATGGAAGAGAGGAGGAGGAAGAGAGCTTGAGGTTAGAGAGAACAAGACTCTTTTTTTTTACACAACTTAGTTGGCAAGTTTTGGCCAAAAATATGAATGGTAAGAATAAGAGTTTGAAGAGTATTTATAGTGAAAGGGTCAAGAAAAGAAGAATGCTTGCATGATTTTTGCAAGCATGTTGGCCTAATTTTGGGATGAAAATGCTTCGTGTTTTATGCAAACATGTTGGCCAAATATTGTGATGAAAATGCTCCATGTTTTATACAAAAATGATGTTGTTGGGCATGAATGGTTAGTGGAAATTTTTTAACCTTTAATGCATGTACGCATCATAGATTTACATCATGTGACCTTATGCTTTAATAGTTGTTTTTAATTTTTAGCATGAAATTGTTTATGTGCATGTATGTGGTTAAGAATGTGCACGATATATGTGATTGAATTATTGTATTGTCATTTTAATCCAATAGCTTAGATTCATTCTTGTTTAAAGACAAGTCTAGGGATTTATGCAAATGACATTGTAGTAATTATTAAAGTAGTGACATTGTAGCAATTATTAAAGTAGTAGAATTGTAGTAATTACTTTAACTAAGACAAGGGTATTTTTGTAATTAGAACAATGAAGTGGTATTCTTGTAATTCCATTTATAGGATAAGGGTGTCTTTTTCATTAACTAATAAGGCAAGGGTAATTAGTAATTTTCTTTACATAGCAAGGGTATTTTCATAATTTCACTAAATAATCACATTTTTGTAATTCTTTGTATCTTTTTCTAGACACATTGATTATTCTAACATTATTTGTTATTAATTAACAATAAATCACCAATGTTAACCCTTCCCATATGGGGTAAGAGATAAACTGCCTAATTGATAAATAAATTGCTTGAGTTCATAAAGTTCAATTAGCCTAGGCGAAATTATACTTCCCTCCTTTTTAAAGAATTTTGTCCTCAAAATTCATTACTTGTGAAGAGCTCAAGGTATTACAACTTCATCTCCGACTCTAATTCCAAGTAAACTCATCTTTTCCTGTCCCAAGCCATTTTGACCAAAGGTAAAGTCTTATTCCACAATTGCTTGACTCCTTTATCCACGATCCTTGTAGGCGGTAGGTTGAAGGTAAGTCCTCCTTAATTATACTTGTTCTGGCTCTAGCATATGACTAGGGTCAAATTGGTATTTTCTCAATGAGAGACATAGAAGATGTCATGAAGGTTGAACAAATTAGGTGGCAAGGCTATCCGATATGCCACTCCTGACTCTATCAAGAATTTCAAAGGGACCAAGGAATCTAGGGCTCAACTTTTTGATTCTCATAGCTCGTCTTATGCCTGTTATGGGGGTGATCCTAAGGAATACATGATCTCCCTCTTGAATTCTAACGGCTTTTGCCGTTTATCGCATAGCTTTTCTATCAACTTTGGCGTAAGGATCCTATCCTTAATCCTCCTGATTTGTTTCGTTGTTTTCCTATAACTTCGGTCCTAACATATTGTGCTCACTAGGCTCATACCAACACAAAGGGATTGACACTTCCTTCCATATAGGGCCTCATACTGCCATACCGATGCTCGCATGATAACTATTGTTATATGCAAATTGATTAGTGGCAATTATCTGTCCTAACATCCCCTTTTGTCCAACATACACGCCCTCCATATCCTCTAAGGTTTGTATGGTCCTCTCGATTGCCCATCCGTTTGAGGGTGGTAAGCCGTACTCAAACACAACTTCAAACTAAACGCCTTCTGAAAGGCTCCCCAAAACTTGATGTGATCACGATTTGAGATTATCATTGATGGCACTCCATGCAACTTCACAATCTCTTAGATATACAATTGAGCTAACTTATCCAATGAATAAGTTACCTTAATGGGCAAAAAGTGAGCCGACTTTGTCAGTGGATCCACGATCACCCATATGGCATCATGGCCAACTTGGGTCTTAGGTAAACTTGTCATGAAATCCATCGAGATACTATCCCATTTCCATTCGGGAATTGACAAGGGTTGCATCATTCCAGAAGGTTTTGGTGCTCAATCTTACCTTTTGATAGAATAAACACTTACTCACCCAGGTGACCACGTCTTTCTTCAAACCAGGCCACCAAAACATCTTCTTCAAATCCTGATACATCTTGATGGTACCAGGGTGAATGGTGAAATGGCTTTTATGAGCCTCCTCCAAAATCTCCTTTCAGAGGTCACCATATGTGGGCACACAAATTTTGCCTTCAAACCTCCATAATTTATCAATTCCAAGGATGAATCCTTTCAACTTTCTGCCTCTTCGCCTTTATGGACTCCTTAAACTTCTCATCCTCATGTTAAGCTCAATTTTCTTTGAGTCAGCTCTCACCTGAGACGACACATCCTCATGCTCTCAGTGGTCAACGTCATCCCCAAGTTTAGGTCTTTAAACCTCTCAATCAACTCAACTTCCTTAATGCCTTGACTCAAAGCATTAGCCACCACGTTTGCCTTGCCAGGATGATATTTTAACCCAAAATCATAGTCCTTCAAGAATTCCATCCACATTCTCTCCTCATATTTAACTCCTTTTGATCAAAGAGGTACTTGAGACTCTTGTGATCAGAAGAACACTTTAAAATTTACTCCATACAAATGGTGCCTCCATGCCTTCAAAGCGAACACTATAGCGCTAACTTAGGACATGGGCGGGTAGTTTGCTTCATAAGGCTTGAGTTGTCTAGACGTAGGCCACCACTTGCTTAGTTTGCATCAACACACATCCCAAACCTTTCCTTAAGCATCACAATACACCTCAAAGGGCGCATTGGGTCAGGCAAAACTAACATTGGGGTTGTAATTAACTTCATCTTCAGCTCTGGAAGCTCTTCTCACACTCCGAAGTCTATGAAAAAGGAGCATTCTTCCTAGTAAGCTTGGTCAAGGGTAAAGAAATCTGAGAAAATCCCTTAATGAACCTAAAGTGATATTCTGCCAAACCTAAAAAGCTTTGTATCTCCATCACTGGTAGGTCTCTCCCAGTTCATCACTGCTCTCATCTTACTAGGATCTACTGCAATACCTTCTCTTGACATTACATGTCCTAAAAATTTCACCTCATCCAACCAAAATTCACACTTAGACAACTTCATATACAACTTCTTTTCCTTCAAAACCTCTAAAACCATCCTTAAATAATGCTCATGCTCCTCGGGTCTTCAAATGATGATTATATCATCTATGAAAACAATCACAAACTGATCCAAATAGGGTCTAAAGATCCTATTCATGTAGTCCATGAACACAGCGGGAGCATTGGTCAAACCAAATGGCATAACTTGAACTCAAAGTGGCCATATCGGTCCTAAAGGCGGTCTTGGGTATGTCCTCATCCTTTACTCTAATATGATGATATCCTAACCTCAAGTCAATCTTTGAGACACTCCTGCTCCCCCTCAACTAATCCATCAAATCATCAATCCTAGGCAAAGGATACTTATTCTTCACATCACTCGATTCAACTGCCTATAGTCTATGCAAAGCCTCATACTCCCATATTTCTTTTTAACAAACAAAAGCTCTCCCATGGTGATGCACGGGTCTCACAAACTTCTTTTTCAAAAGCTCCTTTAATTGAGTCTTCAACTCGATCAATTCTAAGGGTGACATCCTATAGGGTGCTATAGAGATAGGCCTTATTCCCAGGGCCAGCTCTATAGAGAACTCAATCTATCTCCTAGAAACCAGGTATTTCATTTGGAAATACCTAGGATAGTCTCTTACTATAGGCACATCATTATACTTTGCTTAAAGTCTACATCACTAGCACTAGGAGAACATATCCCTTACTCTCTCCCTATAACGTTGACCTCTACAATATTTAAGTAAAGACTTATAGGTTTACTAGGCACATTAGGGGTAGGGAGAAAGATGACAGGGCTTTGAATAATAGTTTAACATTACACGATTGGTGTAAAGCCAATCCATGCCGAGAATCATGTCTAGATCATGCATAGGCAAACAAACTAAATCAGAATGAAAGGTCTACCTTCAACAATGAAATGGCAATTTAAGCAACATTTACAAGTCCTAGACGGTTTTCAGTGGTGTAGAAACAAACAGGTAAGATCAAAAGGAGTTCTGACACATGCAATTTCAAAGACTTAACACTATCATGAGATATGAATGAATGGGTTGAGCCAAAGTCATATAGTACAATTAAGGTTTTACCATTCATTTTACACTTACCTTCTATGACCTGGACTTTTAGTCTTTTGCATTGAGGGTAAAAACCCTCCCTTAGTGTTTGGTCTGGGGTTGGGGGTCATTTCCTCTCAGAGCACTCCCTAGCATAGTGGCCGTCTTCTACACTTAAAGCAAACTTCCTGGCCTATCAAGCAAGGTCGATCCTTTCAAACATCATTTGCATGGCCCTTGCCATGTCCCAGGGCTTCGACCCTGATTGCCTTGCCGCCTCCTTCGGGTCCTATTTTGTCGTCGTCGTACCATCGGTTCCTGAGCACACAAAACCACAAAACATTGAGGTGATCAAGCCCAATACTTCATGTTAAGTGAGCTAGTTACCATGGTACATACACACATATAGGGAGTTATGGATTTTTATCCTATAGCTTATCCATCAATAAAGCAACTACACATGACATAATTATCGCATTATGCCTAAGAAGCATAGTTGTTCAATCCTCAGGCTTGTAAAACTAAACCTCTTCAATACCAAAATGTAACACCCTAATATTTAACTCAGCACGCCTAGGATGTATTTAAGTTAATTATTAGTTATTACCCTTTTGTTCTAGTTCTTAATTTAAACTTTTGGAAATACTTTAATGAAATTACAAGTAAATTTTTTTAAAAAACAAAACGTAAGCGCGTCTAATAAACCCCATTGTCTCTCAGATATAAAGGAGAATAAAACGATCACATGCATGCACAACAATCACATGAACATAACCACATCATCACATATAATTATAGCATAAGTATCAATGTTCCATATTACGCACTAAAATACATTACTAAAAGGATATCATGCCCACCCAATAGAGGTTGGGCTAGGTATAGTCATTCGGAAAAGACATAAATAGTATATGGATAGGAACTAAAATAACCTACTAAAACATCTCCCACTACTCCTTCCTTGGGACATGCCTAGAGTAGATAACCTCTAACAAAACTATTAAAATAAGGCTATCCTTTCCATGAGACATGCATAAGCACTCCAAGAGGTCCACCATCAACACCTACTAACGACACTCTTGAGAAGGGGATAGGTATTCAGCACACGAGTAAGGTTAGTAGGTGTACGATGACCCACAAAATGATAAGGCTGGTTAGTAGGATCAAAGTGCATTTACCAAATGAGAGCATCAACGTGGATCACGAACATAGCCATTGCCCTCTGAAGACGAGATGGAAAAGAAAGAGAGAGTGGAATGAGAAACTTGTACAAGAATCTCAGAGGGCTTTCGCCTCCAAACAAATGTCATCATCTTCGTCCTCAGGAACCTGGTTTCATTATGAAAATAGTGGACATAAATAAGATTCATTTATTAAGTTCCAAATACCATTATCCAAGGCCCGTATCTTTTAGCAAATCTTAATGTCATGAATGCATCATACCATATTATGAAATGCATGTCAATGCTTATGCAACATACCACAAGTTAAACTGAATTATCATAACATAAGGAACATAATTCATCTAAATATAATCTTTCCTCTTTACTTTATTAGGCAACTTAACTTTCTTGTTTTCTTTTATGGCCACCCTAATACTCTCTCCTCTTGAGAGTTCTAGGTTATGAGCTCATACCTAACTAGTCGTCACTAGTCTACACTTATCCTCTCGATAAGCTAATTGCCAACTCCAAGAGTGCGAGATGGGGGCATATGATCACCTTTCATAACCATTAATTCCTAGAGTCTAAAGGATCACCTCTTGGCTCACCTCCCATAACCATTAATTCCTGGAGTCTGAAAGGTCCCCTTATTAGATCACCTTTCATAACCATTAATTCATGGAGTCTAGAGGATTATTTCCATGTGTCTTATATCACCTTTAACCTTAGCATGTCATTTAGAGATGCAAACATGAGCACATAAACATAACTTATCATTCATCATTTCATGCTCAAAATTTCATAATTTTTCTAAGTCCACAAATTTGGTGGAAATCTAACATCATAAAGCTTAGAACAAAATTTCCCCAAATTTGCTTCTTGCCATATAACATATCAAACATGCATCTCAATCAATTATTTATAATCACAACATGCCATAAATCATCATGTAATTGATCACATAAGCATACATCACATTCTTTGCATATATCCATAAGCATGTTATTATCAATATCTCATTGAAAAGTAAACATGCTCTTACCCAGGATGCCAAAACTCAAGGACAGACTTAGCTAATGCATATGCTATGCTTAAGAGGATATATACAATTATACTATAGATCATTATTTGCATAATTCAAGAATCAAATATTACCAAATTAGTAGCCATGAATTTCTATTTAAGATAAAAAAGACAAGTCTTGAGCTTTAAAAATTTAGGTGATGGCTAGAATCATAAACATGTTATGCAATCTCATTTTAATCTTTATCATTATAAGGTGATGGCTTAGAAATATAAATATGATGTGCAAAACTTGAAATATAAATATGAGAATGCAAGTTCACTTTTAAGTCTTCAAGGGTTAGGTGATAACTTGAAATTTAGATATGATGTGCAAGGCTTGGAATTTAAACATGAAATGCAAATCCATATCCTTATCTTCAAAATTTAAGATGATAACTTGAAATTTAAATATGATATGCAAGGTTTGGAATTTAAACATGAAATGCAAATCCATTTCCTTATCTTCAAGATTTAAGGTGATAACTTGAAATTTAAATAAGATATGCAAAAATTTAAACATGTATGCAAGAGCTGAAACATAAACATGAATGCAAATCTACTTTCATGTCTTACTAAGCACCAAACTCAAGACTTTTAAAGAATGAACTCTTTAACCCCAATCAATCTTAACAAAATGAAAGTGAGCTTTAGTCCCTCAATACCATGGTTCCAAGAACCTCATTCTTGGACTCACCATCAAGCTCAAAATGAAACAACCAAAAAAAGCCAACAAACATTCCATTTCTTATATTCTTTGAAACCAAAAATCAAGTCTTAAGCTTTAGAGGCCCAATGTATGATGGTATCACAACCAACATCAAGAAAACTCATCATCAAGCTATGGCTTTGACCATCAACCAACAAAGAAAAGAAAAAGAAAGAACATAAAATCCTACAAAAAGTATTTTCTTATTTACAAGAGAAAGCTTGATCTTTTGTGAAGAAATGAGAAGAACAAATCTTCTCTTGGAGCCAAAATGGATTTGGCCAAAGGGAAAAGAAATGGAAAGAGGATTTTTCTTATGTTCTTGTGTTTGGGAATGGAAAGGATAGGTGTTTGGGAGTTGATCTATGGTGGAGATGTGGTGGTTTGAGTTGAGAAGTTGGGTGTAGGTTAAGAATGGAGGTTCTTGAAGATGGAAGAGAGGAGGAGGAAGAGAGCTTGAGGTTGGAGAGAACAAGTGTAACAACCTAATAATTAACCCAATACACCTAGGGAGTCTGATTAATTACTAGACTTTACTCTTGCTTCAGTTCCTTAATCATGCTTTGAAAATACTTAGTGAAATTACGAGCCATTTTTTTTTAAACATAATTGAAAACGTGAGCCGCGCTTAACGTGAATGATTTAGCAAAATTTAAAAGACACATAGGAATTTACAAACATCACATCATAATATATTGGCTCCATCATCCAACATCCATAATTACATATCATATAGATATTTTGCCTACCAACGAATAAGACTAAGTGTAGGCAATCTAACAAAACATAAATAATATATGGATGGAAGGACATCCATTAATGGCACCTAGTAATAACACTCTAGGGATAGGGATAGATATCTGAAATATATGAGTGAAACTAGAGGATCAAGTTCGTACCTCACAGCCTCAATGTGATTCACAAACGCTTCCTTCTATTCTGAAGACGAGATGGAAAGAAAAATAGAGGAGTGAGAAACTTATAAAAGAATCTCAGTAGGGTACTCACCTCATGATGCATTGTGTCATCATCATCGTCCCCAGGAACCTCGGGGTTATTATGAAATAGTGAGCATGCTAAGATTGATTTATTAAGTTCGAAAATATACTTTCCAGAGGTTCGTCTTTTAATCATGCGTCTTATAATGCATCATAAACTTAGCATGTCATGTTTATAATGAACTTTTCCTTTTATCAACACATCGTATTCTTCATCATCATATCATAAATACTATGCATAAAGAACATCATATTTCTCATCATCAAATCATAAATACTATGCATCATCATATCATAAATACTATGCATAGAAGAACATCATATTCCCCATCATCATCTCATAAAATGCTATGCAGAAGAACATCATACCATAATAGCTATGCACAAGACATGGTGCACATATTTCATTCCTTTAGTGTCCTAGGTGACTTAAAATCTTGTCATCATCATCATTATTTTCCTTGGGGCCACCCTATCTCCACCCTTTTGGGAGTAATCTAGGTTATGAGCTCATACCTTACTAGTCGTCACTAGCATATACTTATCCATTTTGATAAGTTAAAATCCGACTCTACCCTTTTGAGAGACGGGCTAGGGGGCAAGAATCACCTTTTCACCACCTCTAGTCTGATGGGTCTTAAAGGATCATTTTCTCAAGATCACCTTTTCAACCCTATAGTCTGATGGGTCCAAAGGATCATTTCCTCATGAGTTTAAGTCACCATTAAGTCTTAGCATGTTATATCATAATCATCAAGATGCATGAACATTCTCATTGTTTGCAATAGCAATTATAACATGCAAGCCATGAAATCATTCAATAATATCAAATTCTCAGTAGGCATTACATCATCATATAATGACATTCAAAGCATCAAAAGATGTCATCTAAAATTTTCAATAAAGCTCCCTTAAATAACCGAACTCTAAAATTGGGTAACCTTAATTATCAAACTAATTACTTATGCATCTAAGGGATTTATTACCATCAATTATAAGCCTTAAGAACATTATTAGACTATATGGGGTAGCATAGACAGTAAGTTGTTCTTAAGGTTTTACCTGTGCTAGAAGTTATTTTTAACCCTTTCTCGTACCGGCTTTCCCTATGATGCTAAAATTAATTATTAAACCAATTATGAATCATTGTCCCTTATCTAAACATAATAATATCTGGTTCTTAAGGTCACTAAAGGCTTGGACAGAATGCATAAATTTCATTCTCTAAAGTTCTAGAAAATCTTGCTTTTACAATTCTAGGAAGCTAGTTTTATCTCTAACATGCATAGAATAAACCATATTTATCACAACTTCAAACATATTAAATCATCATCATTTATTGGTACTAATCTCATATCAGAAGCCGAATCATGAACCTCATATAATTGTATAAAATCACATTTTAAGTGAACATAAAATATTAGTTTCCGTAGAATCCTTGCAAAGCTTTAAAACTCTTTTAGAAACTAATTCTTTTTGAAAGAATCTTCATAATTAAAATTCTCACTTAAGATAAAAGGAGCAAGTCTTGAGCTTAAGAGATTTATGTGATATCTTAGAATCATAAACATGCTATGCAACCTCATTTTAATCTTGTCATTATAAGGTGATAACTTGGAATTATAAACATGATATGCAAATCCATTTCTTTATCTTTAAGATTTAAGGTGATGACTTGAAAATTAAACATGATGCAAGAGCTTGAAATATAAACATGATGCAAGAACTGGAGCGCGGAGGCATAGGACCAGTGGAGGAAAAGAATCTTAGAAGAGAAGGGCGGTAATCCGCACTAGAAACCTGAAGGGAAAAGAGAATTATTATTACATCTTTAAGCTCCAATCTCAAGACTTCTTAAAGAATCAATTCTTTAACTCCAATAATCTTATTTCTTTGCTTGTGATACTTGGGTAAGTCTTTGAGCTCTAGGATCTTTAGGTGATGACATAAAAATAAACATGTCATGCGTTGATTCTTTTAGCCATTATAAAATAAAGTGAGAACATAAAATAAATATGAGATGCAACTTCTTTATTATCTTTAGAGATTAAGTGACATGAAATATAAACATGAAATGCAAACTTGGAAATTTAAACATGAGTATGCAAGTCCATTTATTCATTCTTGAAATTTTAGTGATGACATAGAAAGTAAACATGATTATGCAAGGCATAAACTTAAACATGGATGCAAGTTCATTTGATTTCTTTACTAGAGCTCCTTCAAGACTTTATAGAAATACAAATTCTATATATAGATCTTAACAAGACAAAGTGAGAAATACATCTTTCAAATTCTAAACTCAAGATCATAAAATCATCATAAAAATATCATTCTTTAAAGTTTTGCATCAAGTGGAACTTTCAAGCTTTAGAGGCCTAACTTGTGATGGATTCACACCCACCTTCAAGGTCCTCATCATCAAGCCATCATCTTAGTCCCACCTAGGCCATATGGCCGAATTGGTTAAAGAAAAGGAAGAAGAAAACCAAATGGAAAAACTAGAGAAAATCCATGAAATCATCATTTTGAACCAAGAACAACACTTAGCAAAACATAGAAATAAACTTAAAAACAACTCCCTACCTAATCTGATTTGAAGGAAAGGAAGAGAACTTGGTTTCTTGGAGTGAAATGAAAGAAAATATTCTTGAAAGGTTGAAGAAAAATTTCAGCCAAGGGGGAAGAAAGAAAGAAAGTTTTTGAGCTTAGGAAAAACTTGAAGTTGTGAAATTTTTGAGCAAGTCTCTAATGACTTCTAAGCATGCCTATTTATAGAAGAATTCAAGCTCATAAATGGACAAGAGGAGAAGGAAAATTTGATTCAATTTCAGGAGGAGACAAGGAAGGAAAAATCATCTTGTTTGGTGGCTTAAAACATGGAATCATGTTTCAAAGTTCCTTGTTTTATGGTGATTTTTGGCATTATGTTTTAGTGCAATTTTTTGGTGTTTTATGGCTGCATTATTTTGTGCATTACAGACTCATGGAAGAGGATTTTGTGTGTTCCATGTATTATTTAGGTGTAGGCAAGGTATTCATGCAATTAGAGAATTTACGGTTAAGGGCTTAGGTGAATTAGTAAGCAATTTGAGTGTTTTAAAGCAATTTTAGGTTCTAATCAATTTAAATAAATAATTTTGACTCTAGATTAATAATTAGAATTTAATAAGCTTTAATTTGAGCCAAATATTGCTTAGGTTTCGTTAGACGAATCAAAAATCTCAAAATTTGTAAAACTACAAAGACGGGCAAAACGGTCATTTTACTTAAAAATTGCCCGAGACCACCCGAGCTTAACCAATGGTTAATCATGGCCTAAAAACACCTTTTAACACATTTTAGTGAGGTTAAAGTAAGTCGGCATGCAAATCCCAAGTTAAAACGGCAAGGGCGTTTTGGTCATTTAACGTTGAACTAAAATTAGGATTCTTCCTCTATTAACACACATAACACAAACAATCCCTTATTAACATCAAAACATCCCCTTGAGGACGGGTGGGGCCCACGATCCTCATTTTCAGTAAAATAACCTTAGGGGCATTTTGGTCATTTTACACGTACAAAAATTGGGGTTTGCAATACTTGCACGAATTGCTCCTAACTTCTCTTCTAACGTTATATTCCTTTATTAAGGATTGTTTGGTCTTAAATTTTATATAATATTTACCTACAGTAATTCGGTAATTTTTAATGACAGTAAAATTCCAGAAAAATTAGGCGTTACAACAAGACTCCTTTTGACACAACTTAGTTGGCAAGTTTTGGCCAAAAATACAAATGGTAAGAATAAGAGTTTGAAGAGTATTTATAGTGAAAGAATCAAGAAAAGAAGAAGAATGCTTGCATGATTTATGGAAGCATGTTGGCCTAATTTTGGCATGAAATGCTCCATGTTTTATGGAAAAATGTTGGGCATGCATGGTTAGTGGAAATTGTTTAACCTTTAATGCATGTATATATCATAGATTTACATCATGTGACCTTATGGTTTAATAGGTGTTTTTAATTTTTAGCATGAAATTGTCTATGTGCATGTATGTGGTTAAGAATATGCATGATGTATGTGATTGAATTATTGTATTGTCATCTTAATCCAATAGTTTAGATTCATTCTTTAATGAGGACACGACTAGTGGCAAGGACAACAAGGCACTTGAAGACTTGGGGACCTATGACAAGAGGAAGGGTTAGGAAGGCAAAGGAGGCATTGCAACAAGTTGTAGCAACAATTCTTGGCTGCCCCTAATTGGAAGTTGAAGCCCAAAATGGTGAATTGCTTAATGCAAATTGAAGGAATGGAGGCTTGAGGGCTGTATTCAATTCGAGCCCAATTTCTCCATCTAATTTCTTGAGTCCAAATTGGTAAAATGGAGCATAAAGGCTGTGTCTATGTTTGGTCCAAATTTTGTATTTAAGCTTGACATAAGGCCCATTTAGCTAGTCTTAGTTTTCTTTTTTAAGCACATGTTAAAATAGGCTGAACATTCTTATTTATTTATTTTTTTTATTGTTTTAGTTTACTAATAGTGGTGGGCTAAATTAGTAAGCTTTGGGTTAGGTCTAGCAAACTTGTAAGGCGTTGCCCATTATAAAAGGCAAACCCTAACTTTTGAAAAGGGGATTAGATCATATTTGTTAAGTGTGAACTTGCTCTCTCTGGTTCTTCATAGAATTCTCTTGAACTTATCAAGGGTGCTCATCCTTGTGGCGTTCCTAGGCTTATCAATCTCTTGATTGTGGCGCCTTGTTCTTTCTCTTCCGTTCTTGTCATGATTCACGTCAATTATTTTTAACTAGAAACGTTCATTAACCCTCATCCATATCTTAAGATATACAATTCAGATTTCAGTGATTCTTGAGCCTAAATTTTGTTTCGGAACGTCAGTTCTTCTCGTTTTGAATCGTAAATTCCAGACCTGTAGCGTGAGATACGATGTGTTTAATTTTGTGCTGAATTGTGATTTCCAATCTTGGTAGATCCTTTTTGCGTGATTCATGGAGTTTGGATCATATCATGTGGTAATAGAGCAGTTCTAAGGTTGGATAATTTGGTACTGATTTTTTTTTTCTCTTGTCTAGCTTTGTTTCTTTTCTATCTATTGTCTATGTTCATCGTTTGTCTTGTCCTCTTTGTTAATTGGGTGCTGGATTTATCTTGTCTTCTTTGTTAATTGGGTGGATTTATTTGAAGTCCTTTATCTACATCCTTTATTTCCTCTAATTTGTGCAGCACCTATTTGTCAATTGTCCTCAATTAGTGCAAATTCCACACAAAAAAAAATGAAATAGAAAACAAAAAAAAGTCAAAAAAAAACAAAGAGAAAGAAGTGTCTTGAGTCCTTTGTGTCTTTAGTCTGTCATCACTTCTCTTTTGTTTGTCATCACATTGTTGAGTCTTCAGTAAGTATTCTTGTGTGTTCGTGAGAATCTATTAAGAATTAAAAGAGAGCTATTGAGTGGTAAAAGGCAAGAGAGCACTTTACACAAAAGCCTATTAGAGAGCAACAAACACGAGTGATACATCTCTAAGAGTGCAAACACGTGAGAAGTGTGGTGAGGTCCTATTGCTTTCATTTTTTTTCTTACTTGAATTATGGTAGGAACAGGTGGTGATGTACCCTTCTCCTAAGGGAAACAATAGATTGTTAGTTGAGGCTATTAAGCTCAAATGCAAAGGATGATGAGGGAGCATCAGAGGAGTTATATGAGAGAATTGAGCGGTTAGAAAATCAAGAACATCGTGATGATGATGGAGGTAGAAGGAGGATTGATGGAAGGAGGAGAAGAGATAATGAAGGTGATGCTAGAGAGGACGAATTGAGGAGTGAAGCTTAACATTCCACCTTTCAAGGGAAGAGTGATCCAGAGGCTTATCTTGAATGGGAGATGAAGATTGAGCAGTTGTTCTCATGCCACAATTACAATGAAGAAAAGAAAGTAAAGGTGGCAGCCATGGAGTTCACAGATTATGCTCTTATTTGGTGGAACCAATTGCAAAAGGAGCGACTTAATATGAAGAACCTTTGGTGGATACTTGGATTGAAATGAAGAGGTTGATGAGAAGGAGATTTGTCCCTTCCAATTATCATAGGGACCTTCATAACAAGCTTCAAAAACTCACGCAAGGTAGTAGGAGTGTTGATGAATATTACAAGGAGATGGAGGTGTCTTTGATTAGAGCCAATGTGAATGAAGATAAGGAGGCTACTATGGCACGCTTTTTGAATGGGCTGAATAATGACATTAGAGATGTGGTTGAGCTACAAAATTATGTGGAGTTGGAAGACTTGGTACACCAAGCTACCAAAGTGGAGCAGCAACTTAAGAGAAAAGGTACCATGAGAAGGAATTCTTCTAATTTCAATTCTTCAAATTGGAATGAAAGAAATAAGAAGGAGGGAGGTACTTCTTCAAACAATACCATGGCTGCACCTCAAAGGACTCAATTCAAGCCCAATGAGACCCCTAAAAACATAAGGAGTAGTGAGATAAAATGCTTCAAGTGTTTAGGGAGAGGTCACATAGCTTCGGCGTGTCCACCAAGAAGACTATGTTACTTAAGGAGAATGGAGAAATTACTAGTGAGTCTTCAGCTAGTGAAGGAGGAAGAGGAAGAGGTAGATGAAGAGATCATTGTGGAGGCCAAAGAAGGAGATTTATTGGAGGTTGCTTGGAAGTCAGATGCAATCACTTGATGATTCCCAAAGAGAGAACATTTTTCACTCTAGGTGTTCAATCAATGGGAAACTATGTTCTTTGATTGTGGATGGAGGGAGTTGCACCAATGTGGCCAGCTCAAGATTAGTGTCCAAATTAAACTTGGAGACCAAGCCACATCCTAGGCCATACAAACTCCAATGGCTTAGTGAAGATGGAGAGATGACCGTGAGCAAGCAAGTGGAGCTGCATATTTCCATGGGACAATACAATGACAAAGTGATATGTGATGTGGTTCCAATGGAGGCAAGTCATATTCTCTTAGGGAGGCCATGGCAATATGACACCAAAGCTGTTCATGATGGGTTCACAAACAAGATTTCTTTCATGCATAATGGGAGGAAAATTGTACTCAAACCTTTATCTCCTAGAGAGGTGTGTGAGGATCAAATAAAATTTAGAGAAAAGAGAGTGCAAGAGAGAAAAAAGATGAGTGACACACAAAAGAGTGAAACACTTGATAAAAAGAAGAGTGGAAAGAAAAAGAGTGAAACACTTGTGGGTTGAGTGAAACACTTGAGAGAAAAAGAGTTGTTTAGTAAAAGAAAGTGAGGTGAAGAAGTTGCTCTTGCCAACAAGCCACTTTATTTACTTTATTGCAAGAAAAATGTTTTAACTTGATAACTCTAATAAAAGTGTTGCCCCTACTAGTGTTGAGTCTCTTTGCAGGAATACAAGGACGTGTTTCCAAGGAGGTTCCAAGTGGATTGCCACCTTTGAGAGGGATTGAGCATCATATTGATCTCATCCCTGGTGCATTTTTACCTAATCGACCAGCTTATAGGAGCAATCCTCAAGAGACCAAAGAAATACAAAAGCAAGTTGAGGAGTTGATGACAAAAGGTTGGGTGCAAGAAAGCTTGAGTCCGTGTGCTGTTCCAGATTTTGGTGCCTAAAAAGGATGGGACTTGGAGGATGTGCATGACTGTAGAACAATCAACAACATCACAGTCAAGTACCGACATCTTATTCCCAGGTTAGATGACCTTCTTGATGAACTGTATGGTGCCTTATTTTTCTAAAATTGATTTAAAAAGTGGGTATCATCAGATTAGGATAAGGGAAGGGGATGAATGGAAAACTGCCTTTAAAACTAAGTATGGTTTGTATGAGTCTGGTTATGCCTTTGGGCTAACTAATGCCCCAAGCACTTTTATGAGATTAATGAACCATGTCTTAAGAGATTTTATTGGCAAGTTTGTTGTTGTTTACTTTGATGACATTCTGATTTATAGCACTAGTTTTGACTTGCATATTGAACATTTAGGGCTGTCATGCATGTGCTTAGAATAGAAAAATTGTATGCTAATCTTGAGAAATGCACTTTTGCACCGATCATGTGGTGTTCTTAGGCTTTGTTGTGAGTGCAAAAGGAGTGCAAGTTGATGAGGAAAAGGTTAAGGCCATTCAAGAGTGGCCTACGCCTAAGAATGTGAGTGAAGTGATGAGTTTCCATGGTTTAGCAGTTTCTATAAGAGGTTTGTTAGGGACTTTAGCACCTTGGCTGCGCCTTAATGAGATAGTTAAAAAGCATGTGGGTTTCAAATGGGGAGAAACAAGAGCAAGCCTTTGTTGCCCTTAAGCATAGGCTAACTAATGCACCCATTCTTGCTTTGCCCAATTTTGCTAAATCTTTTGAACTTGAATGTGATGCATCAAACGTGGGCATTGGGTGTTTTGATGCAAGAAGGCCATCCGATTGCTTATTTTAGTGAGAAGTTAAATGGGGCTGCCCTAAACTATACCACTTATGATAAGGAATTGTATGCCTTAGTGCGCGCTTTGAAAACTTGGCAGCATTATTTGTTCCCCAAAGAATTTGTAATTCATAGTGATCATGAGTCCCTAAAATACTTGAAAGGACAAGGCAAGCTGAATAAAAGGCATGCCAAATGGGTTGAGTTTTTGGAACAATTTCCATATGTCATTAAGCATAAAAAGGGGAAGGGGAACATAGTGGCTGATGCTTTATCTAGGAGGCATGCATTACTTTCTACTCTTGAAACTAAAATTTTTGGGCTTGAGACTTTGAGAGAAATGTATTTGCATGATGCTGAATTTTTGATATATATGCTGCTTG
The DNA here is from genome assembly GCA_030441495.1 of Dalbergia oliveri. Classification (NCBI taxonomy): domain Eukaryota; kingdom Viridiplantae; phylum Streptophyta; class Magnoliopsida; order Fabales; family Fabaceae; genus Dalbergia; species Dalbergia oliveri. The sequence continues at coordinate 333,053 of JAMLFY010000022.1, forward strand.
TGAAAATGTGTCTCAAAATGGTTACTATAGGTACAATGGATATTTGTTTAAAGAAAAAAGATTGTGTGTGCCTAAGTGTTCCATAAGAAATTTGCTTGTGAAAGAGGCGCATGAGGGAGGATTAATGGGACATTTTGGGGTGCATAAAACTTTGGACATATTGCATGAACATTTTTATTGGCCCCATATGAAACATGATGTGCATAAATATTGTGCGCATTGCATTGTTTGTAAAAAGGCAAAATCAAAAGTGATGCCACATGGTTTATATACTCCTTTGTCTGTTTTTTTTCCTTGGATTGATATATCTATGGACTTTGTTTTGGGCTGCCTAGAACAAAGAATGGCAAGGATTCTATTTTTGTGGTTGTGGGAGGGTTCTCAAAAATGGCACATTTTATACCTTGCAAAAAGGTTGATGATGCTTGCCATGTTGACTTATTTTTAAGAGAAGTGGTGAGACTCCATGGGCTACCTAGGAGCATTGTAAGTGATAGGGACACTAAGTTCCTAAGTCACTTTTGGAGAACATTGTGGGGTAAGCTTGGTACTAAATTACTTCTCTACTACTTGTCACCCACAAACTGATGGGCAAACTGAGGTAGTGAATAGGACTTTAGGCACTTTGCTTAGGACTATTTTAAAGAAGAATCTTAAGTCTTGGGAAGAATGTTTGCCTCATGTAGAATTTGCTTATAATAGGGCTGTCCATAGCACAACTAATTGTTCACCATTTGAAATTGTTATGGATTTAATCCTATGACACCACTTGATTTATTGCCTATGCCTAATATTACTGTTTTTAAGCATAAGGATGCACGCTAAGGATGACTATGTGAGAAAGCTGTGAGCGTGTGAAAGCTCAAATAGAGAAGAAAATTGAGAGCTATGCCAAGCAAGCTAACAAGGGAAGAAAGAAAGTTGTATTTGAACCGGAGATTGGGTTTGGGTACACATGAGGAAAGAGAGGTTCCTGAACAAAGGAAGTCCAAACTCCAACCTAGAGGGGATGGTCCTTTCCAAGTGTTGGAGAAGATCAATGACAATGCCTACAAAATTGATTTGCCTGGTGAGTATAATATTAGTGCCACTTTTAATGTTGCTGATTTGTCTCTTTTGATGCAGGTGATGAGGAGTTGGATTTGAGGTCAAATCCTCTTCAAGAGGGAGGGGATAATGAGGACACGATTAGTGGCAAGGACAACAAGGCACTTGAAGGACTTGGGGGACCTATGACAAGAGGAAGGGCTAGGAAGACAAAGGAGGCATTGCAACAAGTTGTAGCAACAATTCTTGAGGCTGCCCCTAATTTGGAAGACTTGAAGCCCAAAATGGTGAATTGCTTAATGCAAATTGAAGGAATGGAGGCTGAGGGCTGTATTCAATTCAGCCTAATTCTCTATCTAATTTCTTGAGTCCAAATTGGTAAAATGGAGCATAAAGGCTGTCTATGTTTGGTCCAAATTTTGTATTTAAGCTTGACATAAGGCCCATTTAGCTAGTCTTAGTTTTCTTTTTTTGCACATGTTAAAATAGGTGAACATTCTTATTTATTTATTTTTTTATTGTTTTAGTTTACTAATAGTGGTGGGCTGAATTTGTAAGTTGGGTTAGGTCTAAGCAAACTTGTAAGGCGTTGCCCATTATAAAAGGCAAACCCTAACTTTTGAAGAGGAATTCAGATCATATTTTGTTAAGTGAGACTTGCTCTCTCTTGGTTCTTCATAGAATTCTGAACTTATCAAGGGTGCTCATCCTTGTTTCCTAGGCTTATCAATCTCTTGATTGTGGCGCCTTGTTCATTCTCTTCCGTTCTTGTCATGATTCACGTCAGTTTTAACCAGAACGTGCATTAACCCTCATCCATATCTCAAGATATACAATTTAGATTTCAGTGATTCTTGAGCCGAAATTGTGTTTTGGAACGTTAGCTTTCTTCTCGTTTTTGAATGAATTTCTAGAGACCTCACATGAGATACGATGCTGTGTTAATTTTGTGGAAATCTGATTTGCAATCTTGGTATATCCTTCTTGTGTGATTCATGGAGTTTGGATCATATCATTCTTATTTAAGGACAAGTCTAGGGATTTGTGCAAATGACATTATAGTAATTATTAAAGTAGTGACATTTTAGTAATTACTTAAATCAAGACAAGGGTATTTTTGTAATTAGACAATGACAGTGGTATTCTTATAATTCCATTTATAGGATAAGGGTGTCTTTATCATTAACTAATAAGGCAAGGGTAGTTGGTAATTTCCTTTACATAGCAAGGCTATTTTTGTAATTTCACTAAATAATGACATTTTTGTAATTCTTTGTATCTTTTTCTAAACACACTTGATTATTCTAACATTATTTGTTGTTAATCAACAATAAATCACTAATGTTACCCTTTCCACTAAGGGGCTAGGATCACGCCTAGTTAGAAATCAATTGTCGAGTTCATCAAGTCAATTAGCCTTAACGAAATTTGGGATGTTACAATTTGTATATCAAACGACCAATTCAAAGGCTATAAAATTACTATGACACCTCAAGGTGTTTACAGAAAATTTAGAACAAGAATCCTTCTCTAACTATGTTAACAAAATTAGACAAATCTAATAATCAAAGACCACTAGTCTTCAAGCTTAAATTGGAATTCATAATTTTTAACCCTAGCAAATGACTGAATCAATTCAGAATAAAATTCATGGTTAAACTTCAAGATGTTTCCAACACTCTGTAAAAATTTCAAAGGAAAAATCAATCATTTGGTGTGGTAACAAAATTAGCAAAATTCAAGCTTCTAATCTAACAATCAGGCAATACTTGGTATTATTTCTGTTATGATTTTTTTCAAGCAGTAAAAGTCTTTAACATGACCCAAGAAAAATCATGAAGTTGCCTTAAGATGTTAGCTTCAACATATAATCTTTCTAGCTGATAAAAATACCTATAATTACACCAGAAAATTGTGAACAATCCCTGCTTGTGACCAATCCAGAATCCAGCATCCCAAATCAAAATCTCTTTTGATAAAAATGATTTTTCCACAATACAAAGTACTCCACCTATGCAAATACATGTATATCTAGGTATAATCATGCATTAGAAGCAGAAAATTCAAAATTCTAAGAGGTTAAGATTTGGAAAAATAGGATCACAACAAATAAGAACACAAAACCCTACTTTGCAAATTTTAGAGCTTTATAACTCTAAAGGTGCTCCAAGTGATTCCTCTTCACTTCAAGGCCACCAAATCAAGCCCAAAAGCTTCCTTAGGCAGTAAGGTAATGATGTATCAAGGTGAGGATTGATGAGAAATTAAAATTTTAATCGGTTAAATTTGTAGGTATTGATTTGTGGAACAAGTTTAGTAAAGGAAATTTATGATTTTAACAAGCCAACCTAAGGTTTTTAAGGTTAGAATTCAAGTTTGGAGCTTCTGAGAAATGGAAATGGAGGTTTCTATTTTTTCCTTCTTCTAGCTAAAATATGGGTGGCTTAATAGAGAAGGTTGGTGTTTGTGTTTAGCTTGTAAAGAAAGGTTGAATATTATATAATATAAAAAGATAATTTTTAAAGAAAGAAAGTAAGATGGATGACTATGATTTAATCTTGGAATTCAAGATTAAATCTTCTTAAACTTGTGTTGAATGGATATACATTATCTATTTATCATGATTAAACTATCTTTTTGTGTTACAAAATCGCACATAAAATTTTATCCAATTGATAAAATGTAACACCCTAGTATTTAACCTTACTCGCCTAGGACGCATTTAGGTTAATTATTAGTTATTACTCTTTTATTCAGTTTTAATTTTAAATTCTTAAAAATACTTTAATAGAAACAGGGAATTTTTTTTTACATATATACAAAATATGAGCCACGAATACTAAATAGTTAATGTTATTCACCTCGCATATGAAAGAGAGATGATAAAAACAAATCACGGTACCTATAAATTACAACACCCATATATTATAATATTACCAATGTCAATACTAATCGTTCCACATCATGCACCAAAACATACAAACATTACACTACCAACAAAGGTTAAATCAAGACAGGAATCCAAGACGAATAATATGCAACCAAATGAGAATAAACTAGCATAAGATCCCTTCTATCACTACTCCTGCTCAAAGCACCTAGAGTAGAATTAACAGATCAACTTGTCTCATGTGGCAAGATGTCCTATGGGGTGAACATGGGCACCTAGCGAGGACAAGTAGTATAACACCCTAATAATTAACCTAATACACCTAGGTTGTATCTGATTAATTACTAAGCTTTACTCTTTGCTTCAGTTCTTTAATCATACTTTGAAAATACTTAGTGAAATTACGAGCCATTTTTTTTTAAAAACATGATTGAAAACGTGAGCCGCGCATAACATGAACGACTAGCGGAATATAAAAAGACATATCAGAAATTAAATACATCATATCACATTGGCTCCATCATATAACATCCATAATTACATAACACATAAATATTTTGCCTACCAACAGAGTTAGGCTAGGTGTAGCAATCAAACAAAACATAAATAGTATATGGATGGAAGGACATCCATTAATGGCACCTAGTAATAACACTCCAAGGATAGGGATAGATATCTGGAATATACGAGTGAAACTAGCAGGATAAGTTCACTACCAGGTGAAAGCCTCAATGTGATTCACGAACGCTTCCTTCTTTTTCTGAAGACGAGATGGAAAGAAAAATAGAGGGAGTGAGAAACTTATAAAAAGAATCTCAGGAGGGTATTCACCTCATGATGCATTGTGTCATCATCATCGTCCCCAGGAACCTAAAGTTTATTATGAAATAGTGAGTATGCTAAGATTGATTTATTAAGTTCGAAAATATACTTTATCGAGGTCGTCCCTTTAATCATGCGTCTTATAATGCATCATAAACTTAGCATGTCATGTTTATAATGAACTTTTCCTTTCACATATAATAACATAGTTATGCATAAGACCACATCATATTCCTCATCATCATATCATAAATACTATGCATAGAAGAACATCATATTTCTCATCATCATCTCATAAATACTATGCATAGAAGAACATCATAATCACATAATACGTTACTTAGTTCCTTAGGTGACTTAATGTTACTTTCATCATCATTTTCCTAGGCCACCTATACTCCACCCTTTTGGGAGTAATCTAGGTTATGAGCTCATACCTTACTAGTTGTCACTAGCATATACTTATCCCTTTTGATAAGTTAAAATCCCACTCTACCTTTTGAGAGAACAGGCTAGGGGCAAGAATCACCTTTCACCACCTATAGTCTGATGGGTCCAAAGGATCATTTTCTCATAAGTTTAAGTCACCATTAAATCTTTGTATGTTATATCATAATACAATTCTTCATTCATAATCATCATAACATTTTCTCATTTATAGTCTTATGCCAAAATAATATATACCAACTTAATCATGCATCTGAAGATTCAGGAAGAAGGTGGGTCACAAATGGACACGCTAAATACCAAGTCTTTCCTAGCCAGAACCTTTCCAAATTACACTTTTAGGTAATATACTTTCTTCCAAGCAACAAAGAATATTTCATTATTTCATGCATAAGCATTCTCATTGTTTGCAACAGCAACTATAACATGCAAGCCAGAAATCATTCAATGACATCAAATACTTAATAAGCATCAAATCACTACATAGACTTATCATTTAAAACATCAAAGAGGCATCATCATAAATCCTTATTGAAAAGCTATCTTAAACAACCGAAACCCTAGAATCGGGCAACCTTAATTATTGAACTAATTAATTATGCATCTAAGGGACTTATTACCATCAATTATAAGTCCTAAGAACATTATTAGTCAATATGGGGCATCATAGACGTAAGTTGTTCTTAAGGTTTCGTGCTAGAAGTTGCGTTTTTAACCTTTTCTCATTACCGTCTTTCCTTATGATGCTAAAATTAATTACTAACCCAATTATGAATCATTCTCCCTTATCTAAACATAATAAAATCTGGTTCTTAAGGCCATAGGTTCTGGACAGATTGCATAAATTTCATTATCTAGAGTTCTAGAAATCTTGCTTTACGATTGTTTTATATAGCTAGTTTCTCTTTTAACTTGCATATAATTGTTCCCTCATCAATAAACATAATAATCACAACTTTAAACATATTAAATCATCATCATACATTGGTAATAAACTAGATTAGTGGCTGAATCATGAATCTATCATAATCACATTTTAAGTGTACATGGAATACTAGTTTCTTGTAAAGTCTTTGCAAGGCCTCAAATTTCTTTTAGAAACTAATTCTTTTTGCTAAACTTGAAAGAATCTTCATGATTAAAATTCTCACTTAAGATAAAAGGAGCAAGTCTTGATCTTAAGAGATTTATGTGATATCTTAGAATCATAAACATGCTATGCAACCTCATTTTAATCTTGTCATTATAAGGTGATAACTTGGAATTATAAACATGATATGCAAATCCATTTCTTTATCTTTAAGATTTAAGGTGATGACTTGAAAATTAAAAATGATGCAAGAACTTGAAATATAAACATGATGCAAGAAACTGGAGCGGTGGTAGTCCGCATAGGACCAGTGGAGGGAGAAGAGATCTTAGAAAGGAGCGGCTTAACGCATTGGACCGGTGAAGGGAGAAGAGAATTATTATTACATCTTTTAAGCTCCAATCTCAAGACTTCTTAAAGAATTAATTCTTTAACTCCAATAATCTTATTTCTTTGCTTGTGATACTTGGGCAAGTCTTTGAGCTCTAGGATCTTTAGGTGATGACATAAAAATAAACATGATTCTTTTAGCCATTATAAAATAAAGTGAGAACATAAAATAAATATGAGGTGCAACTTCTTTATTATCTTTAGAGATTAAGTGACAACATGAAATATAAACATGAAATGCAAACTTGGAAATTTAAACATGAGTATGCAAGTCCATTTATTCATTCTTGAAATTTTAGTGATGACATAGAAAGTAAACATGATTATGCAAGGCATAAACTTAAACATGGATACAAGTTCATTTGATTTCTTTACTAGAGCTCCTTCAAGACTTTATAGAAATACAAATTCAATCCAATATATATATCTTAGCAAGACAAAGTGAGAAATACATCTTTCAAGTTCTAAACTCAAGATCATAAAAACATCATAAAAATATTATTCTTTAAAGTTTTGCATCAAGTGGAACTTTCAAGCTTTAGAGGCCTAACTTGTGATGGATTCACAACCCACCCTCAAGGTCCTCATCATCAAGCCATCATCTTAGTCCCACCTAGGCCATATGGCCGAATTGTTAAAGAAAAAGGAAGAAGAAAACCAAATGGAAAAACTAGAGAAAATCCATGAAATCATCATTTTGAACCAAGAACAACACTTAGCAAAGCATAGAAATAAACTTAAAAACAACTCCCTACCTAATTTGATTTGAAGGAAAGGAATAGAACTTGGTTTCCTTGAGTGAAATGAAAGAAAATTCTTTGAGAAATGGGAGAAAAATTTCGGCCAAGGAGGAGGAAGAAAGAAAGCTTTTGGTGCTCCTAAAACTAGAATTTGTGTAAGTTATGAGCAAGGCTTCCAAGCCTCCTCAAGTAAGCATATTTATAGAGGAATTAAAGCTCATGTATGACAAGAGGAGGAGGCATAATTTTCAGATTTTTCATGGGGAACAAAGGGAGGAAAATCATTTCTTGTTTAAGGCATGCTTTATGCCATGTTTTAGGGAATTTTTTGGCATTTTGTTTTAGTGCATTATCTTGCAATAATTCTAATGATTATGGCTGAATTATTTCGTGCATTACAGCCTCATGGAAGAGGGTTTTGTGTGTTCCATGTATTATTTAGGTGTAGGCAAGGTATTCATGCAATTTAGAGAATTTACGTTAAGGGCTTAGGTGAATTAGTAAGCAATTTGAGTGTTTTAAAGCAATTTTAGGTTCTAATCAATTTAAATAAATAATTTTGACTCTAGATTAATAATTAGAATTTAATAAGCTTTAATTTGAGCCTAATATTGCTTAGGTTTCGTTAGACGAATCAAAAATCTCAAAATTTGTAAAACTAAGAGGGCAAAACGGTTATTTTACTTAAAAATTGCCCGAGACCACCAAGCTTAACCAATGGTTAATCATGGTTTAAAAACACCTTTTAAAACATTTTAATGAGGTTCGGACTAGTTCACGAAAATTTGGTTAAAACGGGCATTTTGGTCATTGCGCGTGGGCTCAAAATTATGATTCTTCTCCTCTATTAACACACATAACACAAACAATCCATTATTATTATCAAAACATACCCTTGAGGACGGGTGGGGCCCACGATCCTCATTTTCTAAGTAAAATAACCTCAAGGGCATTTTGGTCATTTTACATACAGAAATTCTGGCTTGCGACTCGTAGGAATCGCTCATAACCTCTTTTCTAATGTTATATTCCTCTTATTGAGGATTGTTTCTCAAATTTATATAAGAATTACCTAGGGTAATTCGGTAGTTTCTAAATGACAGTAAAAATTCAGGCGTTACAGGTAGCGCCTCTATGTGGAGGCTTAGCTTCTTCATCGGTTGCATGATAGTAGTCTCCATCACTATCACCTCCCACCTCCATAGGGACAACGGGGCAGGTGCCTGAAGAGTCACGGGAGGGTGAATCCTCTGATGGGTTTAACCATGATCCAGGAGAACGAGGTGGTGACTAGGGTATGTAATCAGGGAAAACTCGAAGACGATGCGCAAATAAGCATGTGGAAATTGCCGAGTATGTGGACGCGTATGCTCGAAGGCAAGGTCATCTAGAAATGGGCAGTGGGAGAACTAATTGCTAGAAATGGGTGCACAAAGGACGATCCATAAAAACATACAAACGAACTCACAATGACCTATAAAATTATACAACGGTTGACCGAGTCGAAGTGCATTTCCACATGGGGGCATTAACATAGATCACGAACGTCGCCATCTACCTCTGAAGACGAGATGGAAAGAAAAGAAGAGGAATGAGAAACTATAAAAGAATCTCAGGAGGGCTTTTGCCTCCTAATATGTGTGTCATCATCATCGTCCCCAGGAACCTTGGGATTCTTTATGAAAATGTAGGCATATATAAGGTTTTTCTTTTCATTAAGTTCCAAATACCATTAGCCGAGTCCATATCTTTTAGCATGAATCTTAATGTTATGGATTCATCATACTATATCATGAATGCATGTCAATACCATATGCTAGTTATCATAGAAATCACAACCAATGTACATGACATAAACAACATAATTCTTTCTAACATGATTTCTCCTTATTACTCTTTTAGGCGACTTAAATTTCTTATTCTATTTTCCTTAGGGCCACCCTATATCTTCTCTCCTCTGAGAGTTCTAGGTTATGAGCTCATACCTAACTAGTCGTCACTAATTTATACTTATCCTCTAGATATGCTAAATTCCCGACTTCCAAAGTGTGGGATAGGGGCATAGGATCACCTTTCATAACCATTAATTCCTGGAGTCTAAAGGGTCCTTATTAGATCACCTCCTAGCCATTAATTCCTTGAGTCTAGAGGATCATTTCCATGTGTCTTATGTCACCTTAAGTCTTAGCATGTTAATTAGATATGGAAACATGAGCACTTAATTACATCATTAGAACTTATCAATTAACATTTCATGCTCATAAATTTCAAAAAAATTTCTAAGTTTACAAATTTGACGAAATTGGAGCATAATGGAGGAATTTCCCCAAATTCATTTTATGCCATAAAACACATCAACTATGCATCTCAAATATCTCAATCATAATTGTGATTCATCACAAAATAATTCACATAAACATGCCATCATCAACATCTTGTTGAAAGGTAAACATGCTTTTACCCGTATGCAGAAATCAAGGACTGGACTAAGCTAAGCCATATGCTATGCTCAACAAGATATACATAAACTAAAGATCATCACATATACCATTCACACTTTTCATCCTCAATTTGTCGGTAATTACTCATTAGCCCTTAAACGGGTCAAAATTACAAATCGGTTTAATCTAACACTTGTAATTATTCTTTTATGCATCAAAGAGACCAACAATGGCTATTACAATAATTTTCACTAACTTTTAACCTCATGAATAGTACCAAACAGCATTGAGCAATATTAGAAAATTAAATCTTAAGCATTCTAGAAATTGCGTTTTGACCCTTTTTAATTACCGGCTTTTCCTAAGATGCTAAAAATAATTATTACACTAATTATTAGCAATTCTTACACAATTAGACAATTCCAAACAGCATCATGCATAATCAAATAATCCTAATCAGCAGCCAAAATTCACATTTCTAGCAGCTTTCAAAAATTACGATTTTACATATTTCTAGTTACTAGTTTTGCCTAATGTGCCAAGAATGATTTTAATTAATAGTGATTTTCACACCTCCAAGTCATTCCAAACAGCATGTTACAGAATTTATAAGAACAAATTAGTAACTATTGTTTTAATTTCTAAGAGCTTGTAAAATTGCATCATAAACCATTTCTAATTACTAGTTTTTCTTAAAATTATTTCAAGACATTGAAAATACATGAAACCTTTTTATTCCCTTTGAAAACATACATAATACTCCTCCAAAATAGTGGCAACACTAAAGTTTTTATCAATGAGTTTTCATACATAACAATCACATTTTTACAACTTTTAGAGTTTCTAATCTTTCAAAATTCCAAGATACACTTTTGAGCCTTAACATAAAATAAAACTCACTCTAGGCCCATCATCACGTGAGGCCGAAATCATAAGTTGAAAGTATGTTCATGGTCAAAATTTCCATTTAAGATAAAAGGAGCAAGTATTGAGCTTTAGAGATTTAGGTGATAACTAGAATCATAAACATGCCATGCAATCTCATTTTTAATCTTGGTTATCATAAGGTGATAACTTGGAAATATAAATATGATATGCAAGGCTTGAAATATAAACATGATATACAAGTCCATTTTCTTATCTTTAAGATTTAAGGTGATGACTTGAAATTTAAACATGATATGCAAGACTTGGAAATTTAAACATGATATGCAAGTCCATATTATTATCTTCAAGAATTAAAGTGATTACTTGAAATATAAACATGATTATGCAAGGCTTGAAATATAAACATGATTATGCAAGGCTTGAAATTTAAACATGTTATGCAAGAGCTTGAAACATAAACATGGATGCAAGTTCATTTTTATATCTTGTTAAGCTCAAAACTCAAGACTTTTAAAGAATGAAACTCTTTGACTCCAAATAATCTTAACAAAAAGGAAGTGAGCCTTAGAGTTCTTATTACCATGGTTCCAAGAACCTTATTCTTGAACTCATCATCAAGCTCAAAAAGAATCAACTTAAAGAATATTAACAATTATTCCATTAATCTTTTGACAACAAAAACTAAACCTTGAGCTTTATAGGTCTATTATATGATGAATTCACAATCACCACCATGATTCCTCATCATCAAGCCATGGTCATCATTAAGCCATAAAAATCGAAATTTAAAGGAAAGAACATGAAATAAAATCCTTACCAAGTTATTTCTTATTTTCAAAAGAGAAAGCTAGATCTTTTATGAAGTAACAAGAAGAAAATTTGCTCCTAATGGTGGTGATGATTTTAGCCAAGGGAAGTTAGAATGGAGAAAGGATTTTCTCGTGTTCTTGTGTTTGGAAATGGAAAGTTTAGGAGTTTAGGAGTTAATCTATGGTGGAGATGTGTTAGTTTGAGGTTGAGAACTTGGATGAATGTCAAGAATGAAGTCTCTTGGAGATGGAGGAGGAAGAAGAACAAGAAAGCTTAGAGTTCTTGAGAGAATTAGAGAATTTTTTTGAGTAATCTTAAGCAAGACAACTCCAAAAAAGCAAATGGTAAGGTAATGATATGCTTGTGTGTATTATTACTTGAAAGAAAAAAAAATGAGGATGATGGAGGTATGGAGGTCACGGCTTTGTTTGGGAATAATGGAGACAATTTTGATTTTTGATAAGTGGTAGAACATATAGGATAGCATATTTAATTAGGTAGTGAATTATGAATTAGTAATATAGTGTAAATGGAAAAAATCAAGTGTTTTAGGATTTACCAAGACAAGGTAAAATAGTAATCTTATACTAGTAATGGAGTTAATCTCAATTGAGTTGAAAATCAATTAGTAACATAAGTCCTAATCTTAAGACAAAGAAAGAAAATGCACTAGATTTACCTTAACTTAACACTATTGAGTGTCCTTGTAATTAAGAAAGGAAATTAAATTTTGCCTAAATAATTCTTAGGCTCCAATTACCTCAAGTAATTATTTTTAACCCAAGATTAATGAATGAAATTAATTTGAAATGAATTAGAGCTTAATATTGCCTTAATTACTTAAGTGAACTTATTAAGCACTAACTAGGGTAAAGAAGTCATTTCACATCAAAACTCCCTGAATTACCTAAACATTTCCAAATATTACATAGTACAAACATTTTAAACTTCCTGGGTGATGACTTCAAAAATTACTCAATCTCGTGTTAAATTACCAGGGGTAATTTGATAATTTTACATACGTAAAATCGGGAGTTAAGATTTTTACCTCAACATCAACATATCACAAATAATTCCCTTCAAACATAAAACTAACCTCTTGAGGATAGCCAAGATGGGCTATTTTTGATTTTCGAGGAAAAACCTAGGGACATTTTGATTATTTTGCACATAGAAAATCAGATTTGCAATTTTTGCACAAATTGCTATCCAAGCCTTATATAATGTTACCCTAATGTTAAAATTTCTTATAAAGGATTGTTCAACTTCAAATCTCATACAAAAATTACCTAGGGGCATTTTGGTAATTTTACGCAACAAAATCGACGTTACATAAAACACCATACCTAAGTAATCAAACATTATTGAAAGTTAATTCCAAACCTAAAATTCTCATTCATTACCATTTATAATCTCAATCCATCATTTCTCAATTTTGGGCACTCGGTCCAATTCTAGAGTTTTGACTAAAAGGCCCATGGGATCTGCAAGGTCACTATCCATGGCCGGCCTAATTTTTTTTTCTTAACACGTTAGATTTCTAAAATTATGACTAATAAAACTTAAATTAATTTTTAAATAATTTTTTGGGTGTTACACATCACATTTTCAGCCAATTCAGTATGCTGCGAATTTCAATTCTAAAAAAGATTATGGTTAAATTACTAAATATAATCAAAACAAAGCAAAGCTGTTTTTTTTATATAATTCAATATATTAATGTAGACCTATAAAAATTTCAAAGCATAAAAAGGTCTAGCTATATTAATAAAATCCCACAATTTTGAAGGTCAGAAATTATCTAATTTCAATCAACCACCAAAATCTCAATTTTTCTACCCTATCAAATGAACATCTAAATCATACAAAAATTCAGGGTTGAACCTTGAGATGTCCTCAACATCTTGTAAGAATTTCAGCTCAAAATTTGATTATTTGATATGATAACAATATTAGACAAATTAGGTATTAAAATAGGACTGGAAACACTTTCATATTTTAGCTTCATCACATAAAAATTTTAGCTCATGATCATTGTCTCTAAATTGAGAAAAGTCAAAATAATTCATCTAAAAGAGTTTTAGCAACATAACACATAACTTCTTTTGAGAAAAAAAAAGTTTTCTAACAACACCCAAAAACTCCACCAAATTAAACACATCAATATCCATATATCATTAGCCAATAAAACCAAAAATTGCAAGCTAAATCATTCACATAAATTTTAGAATTCAGTTTTGAGAAAGAGGTCAAAGAAAGCCCTACTTGGCTATTCAAGCTTTGTCTCTTGTTCTTTGCTTCCTTCAAGTGCTTGTATGCCCAATTCTTGATCTAAACCAAGTAAACCCTCCATTGGAATAGCAAGAACAATAATATAGCTAATGGTATGATGATATGAGATTTCCTTATAAGGGGTTGATTTGGGAGTTTCAAGAGGTAGATGGTAGTTTTGTGCTTTAGTTATGGATTATTGGTGTTGTATCTTGAAGTTTCAAGTTAGATTATGTTATTTGATAAAAATGAGAATGGAGAAGGCTATATAAAGGAGCTATCGCCAAAAATTTGATGAAGGAAATGATAGGATTATTTATTTTATTTATTCAGAGATAATGTACATTAATTAATTATGAAAATGTTTTTCCTTAAAGATAAATATTGTAATTTTGTGCAACTCTTATTGGTCCCTAGAAAAGGCAATGATGTGGCTTCTTCTAAGCCACACATTTGTCTTATGAGATGTCCAACTTGCACTACAAGTTTCATAATCTAAGAAACTACACTATAATTTAACCGAATGGGTAAAATATCGTACATGGGAAATAGACATTGCCTTAAATTAAATTTCAGGTCTAAAATTCTTATTCCTAACCTTCATCTTATAATTTCTTGGTCTCGGGTAGCTCCGTCCTAATTCTAGGATTTTGGTGGTCTCGACACCTAGGCCAACACAATACTATTCATTTTTAGCAAGCGATCTTATCTTGACTAACCCTATCAAAATCTTGAAATTTGGATTAATAAAGTCTAAATAAAATTTTTAAAATAAATTTTGGGTGTTACACACAACATCTTTACACCATATGCATGAAAGGCAATAAGAACAAAACTCTGAAGAAACCATACATATGGACCACCGTAGGATAAAAAAAACAAAGTACACAATAGATCCCTTTCTAGCTCAAAACACTCAACCCCTCACTCATTCTAAGCTTTCAACTCACGCTTTCTCCCTATCTTCCTTACTCTCAGCTCAATTAGAAAGCCAAGGAAACCCTCTCTCACTACTACCTCACCCTCTTTAGGAAAAAATGGTGAAACCCATTCAGGGTCTTCCTTTCTACCCATACTATGACGCTTCCATCCAACTTCTTCCGCTAGCCGTCTTACTTGCTGAGCCTTCTCATTAGCAGCAACTGACCCAAACTGGACTGGGCTCAGACTCTAGGAACGGAGGGAGTAGCGAGTCATCAAGGTCATAGGGCTTCACCTTGGTACTCGACGTTATTGCCAAAGTTGAGCTCACGATTGTGGTCCGGTTCATGACACCATGGTCATTCGTCCCTATAGTTATGCTATTTGGTAATCCGTTAGATTTCTTCTTCCATCGTAATCAATATCATCCCTTTTGTACTATTTTATTTTTAAAAAAATTGTCGTTCTATTTTAAATTTAGGATAACTAAAAAAATTATTTTCTTTTATTGGGGGTTTGTAGGAATATTTGAAAATTATGCCAAAGCTTGACAAATGACAATGATGCCATTGCCAATGTCACCGTCTTGGAGCTTGTGCTATAGTGTTTAGGGTTTAGGGCCGCTTTTAGGTTGGGCTATAGTGTGCCATGATTTCTTTGTAAGGCTTTCTCTCACATCACTCCCAATTCAATTTATTTGCTTACTTGGAGCAGAAGATTTAGGTTGAGCTAATTAGAAAAAAAGAGCAAAAGATGTTTTTGGAAGGGGAACAAAGAAGCCAACAAATTAGAGGTGTCATTCGCTAAAAGGCTTATTTCAATGTATAGAAACTTATAGGCTCTTTTCACAACGTCCTGAGGCGTCGCGATGAAAATGACAACCAATTTAAAAAAGGAAGTTGCCACCAATTTTAATTCTGGCTAAAATTGGAACACCATTTTAATTTGCAAACTGATCTTTTAAAAGAGATTTGAGGTTCGGAGTTAATTATGACTAGAGAATGGTGAAAACTTAATTCACTACACCCTAATACATCGATAAATACGATTACCCTAGAGCTCATTATACAAATTTATTTATAACTTTACAATATTTATTTTTCCCAAAAATTGTAACAATTATGAACAAAAATATAAAAGCAAATAAAAGAAAACAAAGAAAAAAATTGAAAGAGAACAAGATTTAATGAAAAAATTAATTTTGGCTTGTTAGCTATGTCGACATATCCTATGGTGCAATGAAGAACTCAAAGCCATGTCACTCTTGTAAAAAATGACCTATTTGATGGATTTTAATTAAAAAGAAAAAAAGTGTTAGTTGATTTTACTTGTAAAAAGAATTTTAATTGAAAAAAATGATGTAAGAGAAGCATTCGTTTGCACAGAATTCAAGGCGGTGAAACTCTCATAAATCCTTTATAATTCAAAAGTGATGAAGGAAGTGTAACATCCCTTCCTGCTTTATGGATGACCCACGCTAACACAGGGTCTTTTTAGCGTGCTTGTCCTTACTTACACGCTTCCTAGGAAAAGCCCAAGGGGTCACCCATCCCAAAATTGCTCCAAGTCAAGCATGCTCGCTAGTTTCTTCGTGATAGTCAAAAGAATATGCATCTTGTTGGCATGGGTAGTACAAATCAATTCATATGTAACGCCCCAATTTTTATTGTAATTTTTACTGTCATTAGGAATATAACGTTAGAAGAAAAGTTAGGAGCAATTCGTGAAATATTGCAAACCCGAATTTCTACATGTAAAATGACCAAAATGCCCTGAGGTTATTTTACTCAAAAATGAGGATCGTGGGCCCCCCGTCCTCAAGGGGATGTTTTGAGGATAATAAGGGATTGTTTGTGTTATGTGTGTTGATAGAGAGAAGAATCTCAATTTTGAGTTTCGACGCAAAATGACCAAAACGCCCTACGTTGTTTAACTCGATTTTAATGGGTAAGCCAGAACCTCACTAAAATATTTTAAAAGGTGTTTTTAAGCTATGATTGGCCATTGGTTAAGTTTGAATGGCCCGAAGGATTTTGAGCGAAATGACCATTTTGCCCCTCTCTTTGTGCAGTTTTGCAAATTTTGAGATTTTCGATTTGTCTACGAAACCTAACAATATTAGGCTCAAATTAAAGCTTATTAAATTCTAATTACTAATCTAGAGTCAAAATTATTTATTTAGATTGATTAGAACCTAAAATTGCTTAAAACACCCAAATTGCTTAGTAATTCACTTAAACCCTTAACCGTAAATTCTCTAAATTGCATGAATACCTTGCCTACACCTAAAAAATACATGGAACACACAAAATCCTCTTCCACAAGGCTGTAATGCACGAAATTATTGAGTAATAAGTCAGAAAATTATTACACAAAAATCCAAAGAATGAAAACAAAGAATCATGAAAACATGGAAACATGATTCCATGTTTTAAGCCACCAAACAAAATGATTTTTCTTCCTTATTTTTTCTCTAATTTTTGGTCAGATTTCTTTCCTTCCTTTGTCCATTTATGAGCTGCAAAATCTCTATAAATAGGCATGCTTGAAGATAGTTTAGATGCTTAGTTCATAACTTACACAAATTCTAGTTTTAGGAGCACCAAAAGCTCTCATTTCCTCCTCCTCTTGGCTGAATTCTTTCTTCAAGTTTTCAAGAATATTTTCTTCATTTCACTCAAGGAAACCAAGTTCTCTTCCTTTCCTTCAAATCAGATTAGGTAGGGAGTTGTTTTTAAGTTTATTTCTATGCTTTGCTAAGTGTTGTTCTTGGTTCAAAATGATGATTTCATGGATTTTCTCTAGTTTTTCCATTTGGTTTTCTTCTTCCTTTTTCTTTGAACAATTCAGCCATATGGCCTAGGTGGGACTAAGATGATGGCTTGATGATGAGGACCTTGAGGGTGGGTTGTGAATCCATCACAAGTTAGGCCTCTAAAGCTTGAAAGTTCCACTTGATGCAAAACTTTAAAGAATAATATTTTTATGATGTTTTTATGATCTTGAGTTTAGAACTTGAAAGATGTATTTTTCACTTTGTCTTGCTAAGATATATTGGGTTGAATTTATATTTCTCTAAAGTCTTGGAGGAGCTCTAGTAAAGAAATAAAATGAACTTGCATCCATGTTTAAGTTTATGCCTTGCATAACCATGTTTACTTTCTATGTCATCACTAAATTCTCAAGAATGAATAAATGAACTTGCATATTCATGTTTAAATTTCCAAGCTTGCATTTCATGTTTAAATTTCAAGTTGTCACTTAATCTCTAAAGATAATAAAGAAGTTGCATCTCATGTTTATTTTATGCTCTCACTTTATTTTATAATGGCTAAAAGAGTCAATGCATGGCATGTTTATTTTATGTCATCACCTAAAAATCCTAGAGCTCAAAGACTTGCTTATGAATCATAAGCGAAGAAATGAGATAATTGGAGTTAAAGAATTTATTCTTTAAGAAGTCTTGAGAATTGGAGCTTAAAAAAAAATGTAATTCTCATCTCCCTCACGGTCCTATGCGGACTACCGCGCTCGGTTGCTTAAGATTCTCTTCTCCCTCTCCTGGTTCCTATGCGATTCCGCGCTCCAATTTCTTGCATCATGTTTATATTACAAGTTCTTGCATCATGTTTAATTTTCAAGTTATCACCTTAAATCTTAAAGATAAAGAAATGGAATTGCATATCATGTTTATAATTCCAAGCTATCACCTTATAAAGATAAGATTAAAATAAGGTTGCATAGCATGGTAATAATTCAAAGATGTCACCTAAATCTCTAAAGCTCAAGACTTGCTCCTTTTATCTTAAGTGAAAGATTTAATTATGAACATTCTTTCAAGTTATAAATCGGTCCCATGGTTAATTTAGGCCTAAAGTCCTATGACTTCTTTCAAGTTTAACAAAAGGAATTAGTTTTAAAAGAGTTTTAAAACTTTGTAAGAATTTTATGGGAAGCTAGTAATTTATGTGTACTTAAAATGTGATTTGATGCTTATTAAGAATTTGGTGTCATTGATTGATTCCCTGGTTTGTATGTTATAGTTGTTGTTGCAAACAATGAAAACTTATGCATGAAATAAAGACATATTCTTCCTGGAAGAAAGTGTATTCCTGTAAGAGTGCAATTTGGAAAGATTCTGGCTAAGGAAAAATTTGGTATTTAAGCGTGTCCATTGTGACCCACCTTCTTCCTGGGAATCTCCAGATGCATGATTTAGTTGGTATATATTATTCGGCATAAGACTATAAATGAGAAAATGTTATGATGATTATGAATGAAGAATTGTATTATGATATAACATGCAAAGACTTAAAGGTGACTCAAAATATATGAGAAAATGATCCTTTGAACCAATCAAACTGGCGTAAAAGGTGATTCTTGCCCCTAGTCTGTTCTCTCAAAAGGGTAGAGCGAAATACTTATCAAAAGGGATAAGTATGGTGACGACTAGCAAGGTATGAGCTCATAACCTAGATTACTCCTAAAAGGGTGGAGCATAGTGTAACATCCAGAAAATCATTCAAAAATTAATTTGAGCTTTGTTATTTGTAATTTCAAAAAATATAACTATGTAGCGATGATGAGGCAGCCAACGGACGTATAAAAAAAAAAAAAAAAAAAAAAAAAATTTCGGGAGGGTGAATAGTAACCTTTGGGCAAGGCAGGTCAAAATAGATGAAACCCTAGATTTGGGCCATGGAGGTGCCCAAAATTAGGAAAACATGGGAACAAGGTTAGAAATAGGTAGGAATGATGATTTTATACCTGAAATTAATTTTCGGGTATATCAAATGGATACGGTTACCGTCGTGATTTCAATATGCGATTTTTAACAAAAGACACTTCATTACCACAAATGGATGCTACCCACCTAATCAAGACATGTGGAAGGCCAAGATTTCATCTTGGAATCCAAGATCAAATCCTAGCCATTCCTTGCCTTGTCATCAAGTTAATCATTTCCTTGACAAATATCTTGACTTGCCATTAATAACAAGCCTAGTCACCCATTCTTCTTAAAGAAAACACCTCCATTTCGTGGCCAGCAAGGGAGAAGAGAACAGCCACCATTTTTGTTCCCTTGAGCTTAATCTTGAGTTCTAACATCAAAAACCCTAAGCTAGAGTTGTTAAAACATCAAAACTTCTTCACCAAGCTTGTTCTACACTTAATTCTTTACAAATCTAACCGATTAGAATTTGAATCCATCACTTTCCAACCTTGAGGGCACACAATCAGAGGTTAAAGGAAGGGTTTGATGTTGGTGGGGAAGCTTTGAAGTGAAGCAAAAACACTCTAGAGCATCATTTGGAGCATAGAGCTCAAGAGCTCTCAAAGTAGGGTTTTCTGCTGCTTTTCTTGTGCAATTTTTCAATTCTGTTTTGGCTTACCCTAATTCCGAAATTTTTGATGATATTGATGATTAACATATTGATATTGATGTATGAATTTTTGTGTTGGGTTTGGATGGTTTTAAAAATGGTTTTCTCTCAAGTGAAGTTGGAACTAGGTTGCTGGACTGGTTTCTGTTCTGTGATCAGAATTTGTCACGAATTTTCTGGAAATTTTTTGGGTGGTTTCATGAGCCATGAAAATTATATGTTGTAGTTAACCTCTTAAACTATACACACGAATTTTCTTAGGAGTTAATTCTAAGGTTTGATACCTCAAAAAAATTGAGAACCGAATTGTACCTGCTGCTGTGTTGTTGGAACTAAAGTGATAAACTTACCCGAATTTTTCACCATAGAAATTGATTGATTTAGCTCCTGAAATTTTTACACAAGACTAATAACATGTTGAAATACCTCTGTGAATTTTCTTGTACCATGATTCCATCGAATTCTAGGGCTAAAAATTCTGAGAACACAAGTCTGGACTATGAATTTGTGGCTTCTGACCACCAGAATTGCCTATTTTATTGAAGTAGTTATATAACTCTGATTGCCCTGAAATTTTTACAGGTTGTTTTAGACACATTGAAGTGTCATGTGAAATTTTCCTTAAGGTTGGAATGGTCGTTTAGTATGGTAATAAAATGTTGCACCTAGGACAATAACTCTGCCAAAGTGCTGGAAAGTAAAAATGGCTGAAAGTTTGTGGTAATATGACATCTAGTCCAAATGTATGACTTAGGAATGCATGCCAATTGTTTGAATGCTTATTCATAATGACATGGATGAACATCTTATATAATTGAAAGGTCTACATGTGATGGTGACGTGTGATTGCATATTGGATAGTTTAAAGATTGATGTTTTGGACACAAATGAGAATTCCTTGTGAATGAATGTCTGTATGTGTTTTATGTAGGCAATAATGGTATGTTGAATTAAATTCTATGGCCAAAAGAAACATGAGATCCCTTTGACTTGTCAAAGGCAAGTAGAGTGAATTGAGATCCCTTTTTTTGTCGAAGGCAAGTAAAGTGAATTGAGATCCCTTGAAATGTGGGGGCAAATAGAGAGGGATGAAGTCCCTTTGACTTGTGACATGTAAAAGCATGGTAGAGGCATGATTGAGATTATATTGTGAGTGAATGTCTGTATATGCATTATGTATGTATTTGGAAAAGGAGAAAAGTACTTGATGCACTGATATGAGAAAAGAGAATATATATGGATTTCAGTGTGCATGTTCTGACATATGGACAAAACAGAAACAAGACTTAGATTGAATGAGGGAAGGCGAAAGTAGTAACTTCCCAAAAATTTATCTTGAGTCGGTAGACGTGGCTAGGAATAGATCTGTGTGGGATTCAAATAAAAAAATGAAGTTCGATGACCACGTATGGGCTGAGCTCGTCCTAGAGCAACTATTTCCCTTGTGTGGTGTAATCCACTACAAATACCATTTGGTATAAATTACTTATTGTGGAATTGTCCATGGAGATACCCGTTGGGTACTAAGTCTTCCTATGTCGATAAGAGAAAATGCACTGACTTGATCTTATCCATACTATGTGAATTTAATGATGATGTTACACATATGATTGTGATACTTGTATATGTGAGCTTGATAATGATGTGTGTGCTAAGTAAAGATGAGATCCCTTAAATATGTCAAGGGCATGAAAGATCCCCTTTGGTAGGTCAAGGGCATGGAAAGTAAGAAACATATGATCCTTTCGATGTACCAAGGCACGTAAGGATAAGAATTATATATGAGATCCCCTTTGACATATTGAGGGCACGTGAAGATGAGAATGATTTTAACATCTATGTTGAGACCAATGTATTTAAGTTAAAACTTGATAGTATATATTCTATATGATGATGTATTTGTATCAAGTGATTGAGTACTAAAAAGAATCCACTTCGGAAGGATGATTTTAGAACTTTAAAATGAACCGTGATATATGTTGCATGATTCACACTTTCTTAATAAACCGAAGTGGCTGGGGTGATGACGATGACATTATAAGTATGTGATTGGGGAATTGCCCTCCTGAGAATTGTGTAATTCTCACCCTATGTGTTTCTGTGTTTGGGTCGCTTCAGGTTAAGCTAGGGACTGACGATGCCGCTACGCAAAGGAACTCTGAACAGCAATATGTAGTAGTTAATGCTTTTGATATGTTCTACTAGTAGAATAGATGTCTATGTAAATGTATTAGAGAACATATATGTACTAAAGCTCCTCCGAGCTTCCTTTTGTATTTGAATATGTATTTAATAAATGTTGTATTTTCCTTATAATATGTGTTATTATCATTACGCTTAGTTACTTTACAAGGCGATCGAGTTTGCTATAGATATTTAAGAAAGGTCCGCTTAGGAAGTAACAACTCTCAAGTATGGCGCCATGGCTTAAGAATGGGGTTGTACTTGGAGGATGTTACACATAGGTGGCCCAGGAAAATGATGATGAAAGTAACTTTAAGTCACCTAAGAAACTAAGTAAATGCATTATGTGAATATGATGTTCTGCTATGCATAGTATTTATGAGATGATGATGAAATATGATATTCTGCTATGCATAGTATTATGAAATGATGATGAGGAATATGATGTGATTTTATCCATAACTATGTTATTATATATGAAAGGAAAAGTTCATTATAAACATGACATGCTAAGTTTATGATGCATTATAAGACGCATGATTAAAAGGACGAACCTCGGTAAAGTATATTTTCGAACTTAATAAATCAATCTTAGCATGCTCACTATTTCATAATAACCCGAGGTTCTTGGGGACGATGATGATGACACAATGCATCATGAGGTGAGTACCCTACTGAGATTCTTTTATAAGTTTCTCACTCCCTCTATTTTTCTTTCCATATCGTCTTCAGAAAAGAAGGAAGTTTTGTGAATCACATTGGCTATTCACCGGGACCTGAACTTGAATCCTGTAGTTTCACTCGTATATTTCAGATATCTATCCCTATCCCTGAGTGTTATTACTAGGTGCCATTAATGGATGTCCTTCCATCCATATATTATTTATGTTTTATTAGATTGCCTACACTTAGTCTTATTCTGTTGGTAGGCAAAATATCTATATGATATGTAATTATGGATGATGTATGATGGAGCCAATATATTATGATGTGATGTTTGTAAATTCCTATGTGTCTTTTAAATTTTGCTAAATCATTCACGTTAAGCGGCTCGCGTTTTCAATTATGTTTAAAAAAAAAATGGCTCGTAATTTCACTAAGTATTTTCAAAGCATGATTAAGGAACTGAAGCAAAGAGTAAAGTCTAGTAATTAATCAGATCCTAGGTGTATTGGGTTAATTATTAGGGTGTTACAATATAAGCCTCCTTAACCGTATAGTCCCATACCTACACTTAAGGATCCCTCTCATTCTGTGTGTAATCGGTTCATTCATGTATCCTTCCACTTGGAGGCAGGAGTCGATCCTTGTCCATGCCTTCTCGCATAGGTGATCACTCCCTTCGTCATTCTGGCATTACATGCCCACCAACTTCCACTTGGTTCATCCCCGAACCGCACCATACCTGGAAGAGGTGCAGGCTTTGATACCATTTGTAACATCCCGCCGCTTTATGGATTGACAATTGTCCCCACAAACTAACACGGGTCTTTTCAGCGTGCTTTGTCCTCACTCACACGCTTCCTAGGAAAGCTTCCCATGAGGTTACCCATCCCAAAATTGCTCCAAGTCAAGCACGCTTTACTTGGGGTTCTTTCATGGGCTACCAAAAAGAAGATGCATCTTGTTGGCATGGGTAGTACAAATCAATTTATATAAGCCCTCCTTAACCGCATAGTCCCATACCTACACAGGTCTAGGATCCCTCTTATTCGGGTGTGTAATCGGTTCATTCATGTACCCCTACACTTGGAGGAGGAGCCATTCCTTGTCCGTGCCTTATCGCACGATCCACCTCCGCCATACTGGCATTATGAAGCACCAACTCCTCTTCAACCATTAATTATTGCACGAACCAAAATATTTTTTTTATTTTCTTATAAAAGACCCAAAATTTAAAAAAAAACCAAGACATTTAAAAAAAAACACCAAAATACAACAACCCAAACTAAAAGAAAAGAAAACAAATCCTAACTGAAAAAGAATTTCAACCTAAAAAAAAAGAACCATGACACATAGTCCATAACGTAAGAAAAACACACATACAAAAGTGTAAAAAAAATAAATAAATAAAAAGACAAAAGAAACTAAATAAAACCAAAAAATGACTTAAACCCAAAAATTAAAAGCCTAAACTTCTAAGTTGGTGTAACCTAGGTGGAGATAGGAAATGACAGGGCTAGGAGGAGGAACACGGGCGAGCAAGGAGAAGTGATCATGCCGCGTCTTTTCTAGTGAGGTGGATAACTCCCGTTGGTGGCGTGACGGGCGAGGAGCGTGGGCATGGGTGGTGAGCTCTAATATGGTGGAGGTTGATGGAGAGGCCATCACAGTGACAATGCTATAGATCCATGGCGATAGTAAAAAGTGAAAACTAGCTTTACACGGCTGAGACTTCCATTGCACTTTGCGGTGTTGGTTGGCTTGGGCTTCTGAGAGGCTTGTGGTGGCGGAAGTTTTGGGTAGTTAATGTGGTGATGATGACAATGGGTTCTAGGATCTCGAGGATGGTGATGAAGGTCACTTGGCTTGCGATTATGGGCTGGTTCCTATCATCTTTCTTTTCTTTCTTTTTATTCATCCTTGGGCATGGTTTTAGATGTTGTGGCTGGTGAGGATTTGGCTTTATGATGGAGGTGATGGTGGTGGTTTAATGGTGGAGTGTTGGTGATGATGGCTTGATAGGTTTGAAGGGGTGAGGTGAATGATCAAGGATGAAGCCTGGGATTGGCTTGGAGGGTGATGGTGGGGACTTGTCAGTGGTTGTATGGGCTGTGATGGGTGGTTGATGAGGTAGTAGGCCATTTGTAGTGGTGGCTATGATGGGCTAATAGTGTTGCGTGAGCCAAATTAGGCACTGCTTCCTTTGTTTGTTTGTGAATGGTGATTCTGATTATGATTCTGCCTTTCCTTACCCTAAAGATGAGCTCATATATATATATATATATATATATATATATATATATAGCCAATTAATTTGATCCCTACATTTTTTTCTGACATGACTTGGATTGTGATCTCATTGAGGGATTATCTTAATTTGTCATGATTCAGGAGATTGGAGGGATTTGATTCCTAATGTGATTCTGATATGATCTTTGATCCATGACAATCTTGTATTTTTGCCTTTTTGTTTGAGATCATTGTTGGTTCAACACTCCCTAATTTGCTTTTATTTGTTTCCTTCTTTTTTTTTTTTTGTTTAGACCCGAAATTAAATAAAACAAAGAAGACACAAACTAATTAAAAATTGATGGGCTGAAAACTTAGGCTTAAGAGATTGGATTAGGTTGACACACTCTTTTTATTTTTTATTTTTTAAATGACAAAGGGAAAAGAAAAAATAAATAAAAGATATTACAAAATATGGTGTTCACAGCTGCTCTTTACTTGTTTCTTACTAAAAAATATAAAAACTATGGCTTTGACATTTTTCTTTAAGAGACAAGTAAAGATATGAACACATATTTTGTCCAAATGATGCATGATAATGATGTTGAATGGATGATGATGATGAGTGCATGATGAGGATAAAAGCATGATGACAATGCTCGAATGAATAATACCAGAGAACTTTATGATGATTGCACAATTCTAATGTTAGGTCAAGAATGAAACTAAATGCACGTGGAAAGAAATACAAAACTATGAAATTTAAAGGCATGTGAAAGTAAAATAAATGAAAGTAAATGCATGTGAAATTTAAAAGGCATGTGAAAATAAAATCTGTCAAAGCAAAGTAAATGCATGTGAAATTTAAAGGCATGTGAAAGTAAACTGTGAAAGTAAAAGAGTGTGAAAGCAAAGAAACGCATGTGAAGTTTAAAATCTGAAAGAAAATGCATGTAAAAGTAAAGTAAAGGCATGTGAAATTTAAAACTGTCAAAGTAAAAGCATGTGAATTATGAACATTAAAAGACTTGTGAAAGCATATGAAAGTAAAGATGTGAAAGCATGTGAAAATAAAGATTATGAAAGCATGTGAAAATGAAGACTCTAAGCATGTAACGATTGTGAAAACATGTGAAAATAAAGACTATGAAAGCATGTAAAGTAATTATCGTGATCGAGACAAAAAACTAAATGATGGTGATGAGACAGAAAGTAAATGATTGTGATGAGACAAAAAGAAAATGATGTGATAATGCGAAAAGGTAAATGATGTGATCGTGATATTGGAAGAATGCAAATAATGTGATAATGCAGAAAAGTAAATGATGTGATAGTGCTGAAAAATAGGTGATGTGGTAGTGCTAAAAAGTAAATGATGTGATAACTGGAGAAAAGTAATGATGTGATTAGTGCTAAGAAGCAAATTAAATGATACTGCAAGAAATTAAATGATGTGATAGTATGGAAAAGTAAATGATGTGATCAATGTGACAAAATAAAATATGAAAAAATTAAAATGAATGCTCAATGAATTATATGTGATGCTTGTTACATAGATGATATTTACAAAAAATATATTATGATTGATGATGAGAAAAGCAAATGCCTAGGGATGAATGAATGATGCAATAATAATATGATGAATGACATGACTATGACAACTATGCCTAGATAATTTGATAGTGTAAATGATGAATGCCCTAACATGATGAGATAGCTTCATAAAGAGAAAGAAAGAAGTTTTTTTTTTGCCCTAGTTTGTGGTGTGGAAAATGTTGATGGTATGAACATGATGAATATCCTAGATGATGAGATAATGAATGATAAGAAAGTGTATGACCTAATATGTTAAGACAACTTTGTACATGATGAATGATGATGAAACCTAGATGATTTGATGCTAAGAAATTTGCCCTCGTCTTGGCATCCAAGCATCACTTTTAGGAAACCTTTGTTTGATCTAAGATGAGCTATTTTAAGAATAATTTGCATTATTATTCACCTTCTCTCTCCCCTCTTTCTTCTTATTTCCAACTCCCCTTTGATATCTTCAGTTCTTGACCTTGTCATGCTTTGGACTTTGCTTCTTTTTTTCATTTTGCCCTAATTTTTGTATGGATTGACATCAGTGGTTCTCAATTGAGCAAGCATCTCTTTTTTTTTTTTTTTTTGGTTCTAATTTTTACCAAGATCATCCTTTTGGATTTTCAATCTAGTGAGCTTTTCTTTTTCTTCTTTTTCCCTTGGACTTTTCTTTCTCTCCATTTTTTTTGCTATTCTGTTTTGTGTTTGCTCTAATTTTTTTCTAGACTACCCTTACGGGTTTTTGATCTAGTGAGCTTCCTTTTTGCACTAGATATTGACTTGACTTCTTGATGTTCTGAATTATGCATGTTGATGAAGGAAAGACATGATAAAGGTGAGACAAAAGTTATAATGAAGGGATTGAATTTGGAAGTGCATGATATTTATAGAGCGTAGAAAATTAGAGTGAGGTGGGAGGGTATGGAATATGGATTTCATTTGGTTACCCATTTTGTTGATTACTTGCTATTTTGGACTAGAATTCATGACCAATATTAGAATCCATTACCATGCTACAAATATGCCTTGGATTGTTAATTCTTCATTTTTGTGAGGATGGCCCTTGTTTGATCAACGGTCATTTAATTGCCTTAGCTTGGCCTAATTCATAAGCTCCTTTTTTGCCTAATTCTGAAATGACACACCTTTTCCTAGATTGTCCTTTTAAGTTTTCAATCTAGTTTGCACTTTGCTCTAACTTTTGCCTAGACTATTATGTTCAACTTTTCAGTCTAGTGAGTTTTTTTCTTTTTCTTTTTTTTGGCTCTAACTTTGCCTAGATCCTTTTTCTTTCTTTTTTTTTGTTTTTGGACTTTAAGCCAATGAGCCTTTTCTTTCACTCTTTATTCTAAACACCCTTTTTTAACCAGGTTTGCTAGTTTTTCTCCTAAGATGGATCTTCATAGTGTGTGACTCTTCTTAGTTTGGCACTTATCATCATGCCGAGGCATTTCAGACCAAATGTTTCCTCCTCCTTGGTTACGTTTGTCCTTGGGTTGGTGTTGATCATTTGAATGTTACAGTTTCATGTCAAGATTTAAAATTGCCCTAGTTGATGATTGAATTAGAATGTGTGGGTGACATTTTACTCTTTAATTATTGTGTGTAACCATTTTAGAACTAGAACATATTGTTTGTATAGCTTTGGACCTTCATCAAGATCATGATTATTCATATCCATTGTAACACAAGAATCAATTAATGGGTTATCAAAATTATCCACATGAGGTGAAGATGTTTGAAAGGAAAATGGCTTTGACAGAGTGAAAAGAAAGCAAGAATGTATGGATAAAAGATGGAAGACAATGTGTTGAAAGAAACATGCACAATCATTTCATTATTTCAAAAGATCATATACAATTTGAGGCCATAAAAGCTAACAATTCATTGGTCAAGCTCAAGTCAAGTAATGATTCCTATCCTTATTCCCTAATGTCTCTTGATATGATCCAAACTCCATGAATCACGCAAGAAGGATCTACCAAGATTGGAAATCACAAATTCAGCACGAAATTAACACAGCATCGTATCATGCTATGTCTCAGAATTTGACGATTCAAAGCGAAGAGAAACTGACGTTCCGAAACATCGATTTTAGGCTCAAGAATCACTGAAATCTGAATTGTATATCTTGAGATATGGACGAGGGTTAATGGACGTTTCTGTTAAAACAATTGACGTGAATCATGACAAGAATGGAAGAGAATGAACAAGGCACCACAATCAAGAGATTGATAAGCCTAGGAACGCCATAAGGATGAGCACCCTTGATAAGTTCAGAGAATTCTATGAAGAACAAGAGAGAGAAGTTTCACACTTAACAAATATGATCTGAGTTTTCTTTTCAAAAGTTAGGGTTTGCCTTTTATAATGGGAACGCCTTACAAGTTTGCTTAGACCTAACCCAAAAGCTGACCAATTCAGCCCCACCACTATTAGTAAACTAAAACAATAAAAATAAATAAATAAATAAGAATGTTCAACCTATTTTAACACGTGCTAAAAGAAAGAAAACTAAGACTAGCTAAATGGGCCTTATTTCAAGCTTAAATTCAAAATTTGGCCCAAACATAACCAGCCTTTATGCTCCATTTTACCAATTTGGACTCAAGAAATTAGATGGAGAAATTGGGCTGAATCTAATACAGCCCTCAAGCCTCCATTTCTTCAATTTGCATTAAGCAATTCACCATTTTGGGCTTCAAGTCTTCCAATTAGGGGTAGCCTCAAGAATTGTTGCTACAACTTGTTGCAATGCCTCCTTTGCCTTCCTAGCCTTTCCTCTTGTCATAGGTCCCCCAAGTCCTTCAAGCGCCTTGTTGTCCTTGCCACTCGTTGTCCTCATTATTCCCTCCCTCTTGAAGAGGATTTGACCTCAAATCCAACTCTCATCACTTGCATAAAAAAGAGACAAATCAGCAACATTAAAAGTGGCATTGATATTATACTCACCAGGCAAATCAATTTTGCAGGCATTGTCATTGATCTTCTCCAACACTTGGAAAGGACCATCCTTCTAGGTTGGAGTTTGGACTTCCTTTGTTCAGGGAACCTCTCTTTCCCCATGTGTACCCAAACCCAATCTCCTGTTCAAATACAACTTTCTTTCTTCCTTTGTTAGCTTGCTTGGCATAGCTCTCAATTTTCTTCTCTATTTGAGCTTTCACATGTCATGCAACCTCCATAGCGCGAGCTGTGCATCCTTATGCTTAAAAACAGGAATATTAGGCATAGGCAATAAATCAAGTGGTGTCATAGGATTAAATCCATACATAATTTCAAATGGTGAACAATTAGTTGTGCTATGGACAGCCTGATTATAAGCAAATTCAACATAAGGCAAACATTCTTCCCAAGACTTAAGATTCTTCTTTAAAATAGTCCTAAGCAAAGTGCCTAAAGTCCCTATCACTACCCAGTTTGCCCATCAGGCGTGGGTGACAAGTAGTAGAGAAAAGTAATTTAGTATCAAGCTTACCCCACAATGTTCTCCAAAAGTGACTTAGGAACTTAGTGTCCCTATCACTTACAATGCTCATAGGTAGCCCATGGAGTCTCACCACTTCTCTTAAAATAAGTCAGCAACATGGCAAGCATCATCAACCTTTTTGCAAGGTATAAAATGTGCCATTTTTGAGAACCCTCCCACAACCACAAAAATAGAATCCTTGTCATTCTTTGTTCTCCAGGCAGCCCCAAAACAAAGTCCATAGATATATCAATCCAAGGAAAATCAGGAAGAGACAAAGGAGTATATAAACCATGTGGCATCACTTTTGATTTTGCCTTTTTACAAACAATGCAATGCACACAATATTTATGCACATCATGTATCATATGGGGCCAATAAAAATGTTCATGCAATATGTCCAAAGTTTTATGCACCCCAAAATGTCCCATTAATCCTCCCTCATGCGCCTTTCACAAGCAAATTTCTTATGGAACACTTAGGCACACACAATCTTTTTTCTTTAAACAAATATCCATTGTACCTATAGTAACAATTTTGAGACACATTTTCACAAGCAGCATATATATCAAGAAAATTCAGCATCATGCAAATACATTTCTCTCAAAGTCTCAAGCCCAAAACTTTTAGTTTCAAGAGTAAAAGTAATCCATGCTTCCTAGATAAAGCATCAGCCACTATGTTCCCCTTCCCCTTTTATGCTTAATGACATATGGAAATTGTTCCAAAAACTCAACCCATTTGGCATGCCTTTTATTCAACTTGCCTTGTCCTTTCAAGTATTTTAGGACTCATGATCACTATGAATTACAAATTCTTTAAGGAACAAATAATGCTACCAAGTTTTCAAAGCGCACACTAAGGCATCCAATTCCTTATCATAAGTGGTATAGTTTAGGGTAGCCCCATTTAACTTCTCACTAAAATAAGCAATCGGATGGCCTTCTTGCATCAATACCTCAATGCCCACGTTTGATGCATCACATTTCAAGTTCAAAAGATTTAGCAAAATTGGGCAAAGCAAGAATGGGTGCATCAGTTAGCCTATGCTTAAGGGCATCAAGGCTTGCTCCCTGTTTCTCCCCATTTGAATCCCACATGCTTTTTAACTATCTTATTAAGAGGCCACCCCAAGGTGCTAAAGTCCCTAACAAACCTCCTATAGAAACTAGCTAAACCATGGAAACTTCTCACTTCACTCACATTCTTAGAAGTAGGCCACTCTTGAATGGCCTTAACCTTTTCCTCATCAACTTGCACTCCTTTTGCACCACAACAAAGACTAAGAACACTACATCATCGGTGCAAAAAGTGCATTTCTCAAGATTAGCATATAATTTTTCTGTTTTAAGCACATGCATACAGCCCTCAAATGTTCAATATGCAAGTCAAAACTAGTGTTATAAATCAGAATGTCACCAAAGTAAACATGTAAACACTAATAATTAACCCAATACACCTAGGAGGATCTGATTAATTACTAGACTTTACTCTTTGCTTCAGTTTCTTAATCATGCTTTGAAAATACTTAGTGAAATTACGAGCCATTTTTTAAAAAAACATAATTGAAAACGTGAGTCCGTTACCGTGAAATGATTTAGCAAAATTTAAAAGACATATAGGAATTTACAAACATCACATCATAATATATTGGCTCCATCATATACATCCATAATTACATATCATATAGATATTTTGCCTACCAAGAGAATAAGACTAAGTGTAGGCAATTCTACAAACATAAATAATATATGGATGGAAGGACATCCATTAATGGCACCTAGTAATAACATTCCAGGGATAGGGATAGATATTCTTGAAATATACGAGTGAAACTAGCAGGATATCAAGTTCAGGACCCGATAGCCTCAATGTGATTTATGAACGCTTCCTTCTATTTCTGAAGACGAGATGGAAAGAAAAATAGAGGGAGTGAGAAACATATAAAGAATCTCAGTAGGGTACTCACCTCATGATGCATTGTGTCATCATCATCCCCAGGAACCTTGGGTTATTATGAAATAGTGAGCATGCTAAGATTGATTTTTTAAGTTCGAGAATATACTTTACCGAGGTTCGTCCTTTAATCATGCGTCTTATAATGCATCATAAACTTAGCATGTCATGTTTATAATGAACTTTTCCTTTTATCAACACATCGTATTCTTCATCATCATATCATAAATACTATGCATAAAAGAACATCATATTTCTCATCATCATATCATAAATACTATGCATAGAAGAACATCATATTTTTCATCATCATCTCATAAAATACTATGCACAGAAGAACATCATACCATAATAGCTATGCACAAGACATAGTGCACATATTTCATTCCTTTAGTTCCTATATGACTTAAAATCTTGTCATCACATCCATAATTACATATCATATAGATATTTTGCCTACCAAGAGAATAAGACTAAGTGTAGGCAATCTAATAAAACATAAATAATATATGGATGGAAGGACATCCATTAATGGCACCTAGTAATAACACTCCAGGGATAGGGATAGATATCTGAAATATACGAGTGAAACTAGCAGGATTCAAGTTCACTACCGGTGAAGCCTCAATGTGATTCACGAACGCTTCCTTCTTTTTGAAGACGAGATGGAAAGAAAAATAGAGGGAGTGAGAAACTTATAAAGAATCTCAGTACTCACCTCATGATGCATTGTGTCATCATCATCGTCCCCAGGAACCTCGGGTTATTATGAAATAGTGAGCATGCTAAGATTGATTTATTAAGTTCGAAAATATACTTTACCGAGGTTCGTCCTTTTAATCATGCGTCTTATAATGCATCATAAACTTAGCATGTCATGTTTATAATGAACTTTTCCTTTCATATATAATAACATAGTTATGCATAAAATCACATCATATTCCTCATCATCATTTCATAATACTATGCATAGCAGAATATCATATTTCTCATCATCATCTCATAAATACTATGCATAGCAGAACATCATATTCACATAATGCATTTACTTAGTTTCTTAGGTGACTTAAAGTTACTTTCATCATCATTTTCCTGGGCCACCCTATACTCCACCCTTTTGGGAGTAATCTAGGTTATGAGCTCATACCTTGCTAGTCGTCACCAGCACATACTTATCCCTTTTGATAAGTAAAATTCGTCTCTACCCTTTTGAGAGAACAGACTAGGGGCAAGAATCACCTTTTCACCGCCTATAGTTTGATGGGTCCAAAGGATCATTTTCTCATATATTTTGAGTCACCTTTAAGTCTTTGCATGTTATATCATAATACAATTCTTCATTCATAATCATCATAACATTTTCTCATTTATAGTCTTATGCCGAAATAATATATACCAACTGTAATCATGCATCTGGAGATTCCCAGGAAAGAGAGGTGGGTCACAATGGACACGCTTAAATACCAAATCTTTCCTTAGCAGAATCTTTCCAAATTGCACTCTTACAGTAATACACTTTCTTCCAGGAACAGAATATGTCTTTATTTCATGCATAAGTTTTCATTGTTTGCAACAACAACTATAACATACAAACCAGGGAATCAATCAATGACACCAAATTCTTAATAAGCATCAAATCACATTTTAAGTACACATAAATTACTAGCTTCCCATAAAATTCTTACAAAGTTTTAAAACTCTTTTAGAACTAATTCCTTTTGTTAAACTTGAAAGAAGTCATAGGACTTTAGGCCTAAATTAACCATGGGACCGATTTATAACTTGAAAGAATGTTCATAATTAAATCTTTCACTTAAGATAAAAGGAGCAAGTCTTGAGCTTTAGAGATTTAGGTGACATCTTTGAATTATTACCATGCTATGCAACCTTATTTTAATCTTATCTTTATAAGGTGATAGCTTGGAATTATAAACATGATATGCAATTCCATTTCTTTATCTTTAAGATTTAAGGTGATAACTTGAAAATTAAACATGATGCAAGAACTTGTAATATAAACATGATGCAAGAAACTTAGGCGGTAATCGCAGGGACCAGTAGAGGGAGAAGAGAATCTTAAGCAACCTGAGCGGCGGTAGTTGCATAGGATGAGGGGATGAGAATTACATTTTTTTTAAGCTCCAATTCTCAAGACTTCTTAAAGAATAAATTCTTTAACTCCAATTATCTCATTTCTTTGCTTATGATTCATAGGCAAGTCTTTGAGCTCTAGGATTTTTAGGTGATGACATAAAATAAACATGCCATGCATTGATTCTTTTAGCCATTATAAAATAAAGTGAGAGCATAAAATAAACATGAGATGCAACTTCTTTATTATCTTTAGAGATTAAGTGACAACTTGAAATTTAAACATGAAATGCAAGCTTGGAAATTTAAACATGAGATATGCAAGTTCATTTATTCATTCTTGAGAATTTAGTGATGACATAAAATAAATATGGTTATGCAAGGCATAAACTTAAACATGGATGCAAGTTCATTTGATTTCTTTACTAGAGCTCCTTCAAGACTTTAGAGAATTATGTTCAACCCAATATATGTATCTTAGCAAGACAAAGTAAAAATACATATTTCATATTCAAACCTCAAGATAAAAACATTATTCTTTAAAGTTTTGCATTAAATGGAATGTTCAAGCTTTAGAGGCCTAACTGTGATGGATTTACAACCCATATTCAAGGTCCTCATCATCAAGCCATCATTTCATTCCTTCCTAGGCCATTTGGCCAAACCATGAAAGGAAAATAAGGAAAGAAAAACTGAAATTTTAGAAGCTTTGGAAACTAGTGAAACCTTCAAGTTTTAGAGATCTAACTTGTGAAAGCTTTCAACCAACACTCAAGAATCTCATCATCAAACCATGGTCTCATCATAAGCTAGGCCATATGGCCAAATGTTTAAAAAGAAAGGAAGAAGAAAACCAAATGAAAACTAAAAGAAAGCTCATGAAATCATCATTTTGAACCAAGAACAACACTTAGCAAAGCATAGAAATAAACTTAAAAACAACTCCCTACCTAATTTGATTTGAAGGAAAGGAAGAGAACTTGGTTTCCTTGAGTGAAATGAAGAAAATATCCTTGAAAACTGAAGAAAGAATTCAGCCAAGAGGAAGAAAGAAAGAAAGCTTTTGGTGCTCCTAAAACTAGAATTTGTGTAAGTTATGAACTAAGCATCTAAACTATCTTCAAGCATGCCTATTTATAGAGATTTTGCAGCTCATAAATGGACAAAGGAAGGAAAGAAATCTGACCAAAAATTAGAGAAAAAAATAAGGAAGAAAAATCATTTTGTTTGGTGGCTTAAAACATGGAATCATGTTTCCATGTTTTCATGATTCTTTGTTTTCATTCTTTGGATTTTTGTGTAATAATTTTCTGACTTATTACTCAATAATTTCGTGCATTACAGCCTTGTGGAAGAGGATTTTGTGTGTTCCATGTATTATTTAGGTGTAGGCAAGGTATTCATGCAATTTAGAGAATTTACGGTTAAGGGTTTAAGTGAATTACTAAGCAATTTGGGTGTTTTAAGCAATTTTAGGTTCTAATCAATCTAAATAAATAATTTTGACTCTAGATTAGTAATTAGAATTTAATAAGCTTTAATTTGAGCCTAATATTGCTTAGGTTTCGTTAGACAAATCAAAAATCTCAAAATTTGTAAAACTCACAAAGAGGGGCAAAACGGTCATTACTTAAAAATTGCCCGAGACCACCCGAGCTTAACCAATGGTTAATCATGGCTTAAAAACACCTTTTAACACATTTTAGTGAGGTTCGGGCTAAGCGGCACGCAAATCGGAGTTAAAACGCCGTAAGGGCGTTTTGGTCATTTCGCGTCGAAGCTCAAAATTAGGATTCTTCTCCTCTATTAACACACATAACACAAACAATCCCTTATTAACATCAAAACATCCCCTTGAGGATGGGTGGGGCCCACGATCCTCATTTTCTAGTAAAATAACCTCAGGGCATTTTGGTCATTTTACACGTACAGAAAATTGGGGTTTGCAATACTTGCACGAATTGCTCCTAACTTCTCTTCTAACGTTATATTCCTTTATTAAGGATTGTTTGGTCTCAAATTTTATATAATATTTACCTACGGTAATTCGGTAATTCCTAATGATAGTAAAAATTACAGTAAAAATTGGGGCGTTACATTACTCCCCTCCTTAAAAGAATTTCGCCCTCGAAATTCGTTACCTGAGAATAGCTCTACATGTGCTTGCATATCTGATTCCAGCTCCCATGTAACTTTCCGGTTTCACTTGTCCCCATGCTACTTTGACTAGGGTGCAACTTGTTCCTTAATGCTAACTTCCTCAATCACTTCTCGTGGGTGGGAAGTTAAACGTTAGGTCATCTCTTAATTGTACATGTTCTGGCTCTAGTACATGACTTGGGTCAGAATGATATTTCCTTAACTGGGAGACATGGAAAACATCATGAAGGTTGGACAGACTTCTGGGGGAGGGCTATACGGAGGCTAGATATCCTATTTTGCTAAGGATTTCAAACGACCAAGAAATCTGGGCTCAATTTCTTTACTTTCATTGTCTCGGCCTATGCCGCTGCGGGGATTCTTAGGAACACATGGTCCCCTCTTGAAAATCTAGCGGTTTTCGCCGCTTGTCCGCATAGTTTTCTGTCGACTTTAGCAATAAGAATTTTATCCCTAATTTCTTATTTGTTCCGTTGTTTCCCTCACAATATATCGTTTTTAGACTTTGCTTTCTGGGCTCATACCAACATAAAGGTGATTGACACTTTCGTCCATAGAGGGCCTCGTATGGTGCCATACCGATACTTGCATGATACTGTTGTTATATGCAAACTCAATCAGCTGTAGGTACTTATCCAACTCTCTCTTGATCTAAAACACATGCCCTCAACATGTCTTCCAAAGTTTGGATAGTTCTTTTCATTAATTGCCGTTTGGGTGTAACTCAGACAGCTTTGAACCAAACGCCTTCTAAAGCTCCCCAAAATCGTGACGTGAATCGTATCCCGATCGAGATTATCATCGACGGACTCCATGTAATCTTACTATCTCTGAATATATAACTGTGCTAACCTATCCAAGGAATAAGTCACCTTAATAGGTAAAAGTGGGCTGATTCAGTCAACCGATCCACTATTACCCAAATGGCGTCATGATTCGCTTGGTTCTCGGAGTCAGCCTACAAAATCCATGGAGATACTATCCACTTCCACTCTGGATTGAGGGGTTGCAACATTCCAGAGGGTCTTTGGTGCTCAATCTTCACCTTTTGACATACAAGCATTTATTCACCCATGTGCACACATCCTTCTTCAATCCAGGCCACCAGAACATCTTCCTCAAATCTTGATACATCTTGGTGGCACCTGATGGAAGGGTAAATGGCTCTTATGGGCTTCCTCCAAAATATCCTTTCAGGTCACCACTAGCAGGTACACATATACGACCTTCAAACCTCCACAAACTATCATTCCCTTGGGTAAAACCTTTCAACTTATCAGCTCTTACCGCCTCTAAGGTCTCTTGAAATTCTGTATCTTTCCTTTGGGCTTGAGCAATTCTTTCCTTGAATTCACTCGTCACACTAAGGTGACAAGCTCTTATGCCCTTAGTGGTCAAGGTCATTCCTAGGTTGAGGTCTCTAAATTGCTCAATTAACTCAATCTCTTTCACCATCAAACGGGACACTTGTAAGGATTTCCTACTTAGGGCATTCTACAACATTAGCTTTACCTGGATGATAGTTTAACCCAAAATCATAATCTTTTAAAAACTCCATCCACCTTCTTTGCCTCATGTTTAGCTCTTTTTGATCAAAGAGATATTTCAAACTCTTGTGATCAGAAACACCTCAAACCTCACTCCGTATAAATGGTGTCTCCAAATCTTTAGAGCAAACACGAGAGGCTAACTCAAGGTCATGGGTGGGGTAATTTGCCTCATGTGGCTTGAGTTGCCTCAATGCATAGGCCACCACTTGCCTATCCTCATCAGGACACAACCCAAACCCTTCCTCGAAGCATCACAGGACACTTCGAAAGGCACATTGGGGTCGGGAACACTAAAGAGGGTTGAGGTTAGCTTGTGTTCAGCTCTTGAAAGCTCTTTTCACATCTCTGGTTCCATGAAAAAGAGGTGTTTTCCTAGTTAGCTTAGTCAAAGGAAGGGAAATCTGGAAAATCCCTTGATAAACCGACGGTAATAA
>JAMLFY010000022.1:372013-493013 GCA_030441495.1 Dalbergia oliveri
TTCAAGAATTTAAGTTAAGAATTAAAAGAGTAATGACCAATAATTAACTTAATGCGTCCTAGGCGTGTTGGGTTAAATATTAGGGTGTTATATAACGCCCAACTTTTACTGTCATTTACAAATTACGAATTACCCTAGGTAATTCTTATATAAATTCGAGACGAACAATCCTCAATAGAGGAATATAACATTTGAAAAGAGGTTATGAGCGATTCCTGAAGAGTCGCAAGCCCCGAATTTCTGTACGTGTAAAATGACCAAAATGCCCCTTAGGTTATTTTACTAGAAATGAGGATCGTGGGCCCCGTCCTCAAGGGGATGTTCTGAGGATAATAGGGATTGTTTGTGTTATGTGTGTTAATAGAGGAGAAGAATCTCAATTTTGAGTTTCGACGCGCGAAATGACCAAAACGCCCATGCGACCGTTTTAACTCCGATTTGCGTGCCGACTGAGCCGAACCTCACTAAAATGTTTTAAAAGGTGTTTTTAAGCTATGATTGGCCATTGGTTAAGTTCGGATGGCCCCACTTTTTGAGTGAAGTTACGTTTTGCCTCTATCTTTGTGCAGTTTTGCAAATTTTGAGATTTTTTATTCGTATAGCGAAACCTAAGCAATATTAGGCTCAAATTAAAGATTATTAGATTCTAATTATTAATCTAGAGTCAAAATTATTTATTTAGATTGATTAGAACTTAAAATTGCTTAAAAACGCTCAAATTGCTTACTAATTCACCTAAGCCCTTAATTGTAAATTCTCTAATTTGCAAAGATACCTACCTACACCTACATAATACATGGAACAAACAAAATTTATCCTCCTTGGGCTGTAATGCATGAAATTTTGGTCCATAAAGCATCAGAAAATTTTTCAAAGAATGCACAAAAACCAAGGTATGAAAACAAGGAACCATGAAAACATGATTCCATGTTTTAAGCCACCAAACAAGATGATTTTTCTTCCTTGTTTCCTTCTCAAATTTGGTCAGACTTTCCTCCTCCCTTTGTCCATTTATGAGCCTCAAAATCTCTATAAATAGGCATGCTTGAAGGAGTGTTAGAGGCCTTAGTTCATAACTTACACAATTCTAGTTTTTAGAAGCACCAAAAGCTTTCTTTCTTCCTCCTCTTGGCTGAAACTTCTTCTCCTATTTCTCAAAGAGATTTTCTTTCATTTCACTCAAGGAAACCAAGTTCTTTTCCTTTCCTTCAAATAAAATTAGGTAGGGAGTTGTCTTGAAGCTTATTTCTATGCTTTGCTAAGTGTTGTTCTTGGTTTAAAATGATGATTTCATGGACTTTCTCTAGCTTTTCCATTCGGTTTTCTTCTTTCTTTTCCTTTAACATTTCGGCCATAAGGCCTATATGGGAATATGATGATAGCTTGATAATAAGGACCTTATGTGTTGGTTGTAAATCCATCACAAGTTAGGCCTCTAAAGCTTGAAAATTCCACTTGATGCAAAACTTTAAAGAATGATGTTTTTATGATGTAAAAATAAAGATCTTGAGCTTAGAACTTGAAAGATGTATTTTTCACTTTATCTTGCTAAGATATATTGGGTTGCATTTATATTTCTCTAAAGTCTTGGAGGAGCTCTAGTAAAGAAATAAAATAAACTTGCATCCATGTTTAAGTTTATGCCTTGCATAACCATATTTACTTTCTATGTCATCACTAAATTCTCAAGAATGAATAAATGAACTGGCATTCTCATGTTTAAATTTCCAAGCTTGCATTTCATATTTATGTTTCAGGTTGTCACTTTATCTTCAAAGATAATAAAGATGATGTATCTCATATTTATTTTATGCTCTCACTTTATTTTATAATGACTAAAAGAATCAACGCATGACATGTTTATTTTATGTCATCACTTAAAGATCATAGAGTTCAAAGACTTGCCCAAGTATCACCAAAGTTGGAACCATGGTAATAAAAACTCTAAAGCTTCCTTAAGATTATGGAGTCAAAGAATTCATTCTTTTAAAGTCTTGAGTTTGGAGCTTAATAAGATGTAATAAGAATTCACTTCTCCCTTCACCAGCTCCAGCGGTACGCGCTCCCTTCTAAGATTCTCTTCTCCCTCCACTTGGTCCATGCGGACTACACCGCTCCAGCTTCTTGCATATCATGTTTATAATTCCAAGTTATCACCTTATAAAGACAAGATTAAAATGAGGTTGCATAACATGTTTATGATTCTAGTTATCACCTAAATCTCTAAAGCTCAAGCTTGCTCCTTTTATCTTAAGTGAGAATTTTAATTGAAGATTCTTTCAATGTATAAATCAGCCTTATTAAGGTAGGCCTAAAGTGGTTTTAAATAAGTTACTGATTTAGTTCTAAAATTTCTTTCAAGAGTAACAAAAAGAATTAGTTTTTAAAAGAGTTTTAAGGCCTTGCAGATTTACCGGATACTAGTATCTTACTTGTATTTAAAAATGTGATTTTAAGCAATTATGTAAGGTTCATGATTCAGCCACTAATCTGAGTTTAGTACTACTGTATAATGATGGGTTAATATGTTTGAAGTTGTGATAATTATGGTTTATTGCTAAAGGAATTGATTCTATGCATGTTAGAGATAAAACTAGCTTCCTAGAAAACCGTAAAAGCAAGATTTCTAGAACTTTAGAGAATAAATTTATGCTTTAGAACCTTTAGTGGCCTTAAGAACCAGATTTTATTATGTTTAGATAAGGGACAATGATTCATAATTGGTTTAGTAATTAATTTTAGCATCATAGGAAAAGTGTAATGAGAAAGGTTTAAAAACATAACTTCTAGCACACTAAAACCTTAAGAATAACTTACTGTCTATGCAACCCCATATAGTCTAATAATGTTCTTAAGGCTTATAATTGATGGTAATAAATCCCTTAGATGCATAAGTAATTATTTTGATAATTAAGGTTACCCAATTTTAGAGTTCGGTTATTTAAGGGAGCTTTACTTGAGAATTTTATATGACATCTTTTGATGCTTTGGAATGTCAGTTATATGGTGATGTAATGCCTATGAGAATTTGATATTATTGAATGATTTCATGGCTTGCATGTTATAGTTGCTATTGCAAACAATGAGAATGTTCATGCATCTTGATGATTATGATATAACATGCTAAGACTTAATGGTGACTTAAACTTATGAGGAAATGATCCTTTGGACCCATTAGACTATAGGTGGTGAAAGGTGATCCTGAGAAAATGATCCTTTGGACCCATCAGACTATAGGTGGTGAAAAGGTGATTCTTGCCCCCTAGCCCGTTCTCTCAAAAGGGTAGAGTTGGATTTTAACTTATCAAAAAAGGATAAGTATATGCTAGTGACGATTAGTAAGGTATGAGCTCATAACCTAGATTACTCCCAAAAGGGTGGAGTATAGGGTGGCCCAGGAAAATGATGATGAAAGTAACTTTAAGTCACCTAAGAAACTAAGTAAATGCATTATGTGAATATGATGTTCTGCTTGCATAGTATTTATGAGATGATGATGAGAAATATGATGTTCTGTATGCATAGTATTATGAAATGATGATGAGGAATATGATGTGATTTTATGCATAACTATGTTATTATATATGAAAGGAAAAGTTCATTATAAACATGACATGCTAAGTTTATGATGCATTATAAGACGCATGATTAAAACCGACGAATTCGGTAAAGTATATTTTCGAACTTAATAAATCAATCTTAGCATGCTCACTATTTCATAATAACCCCAAGGTTCCTGGGACGATGATGATGACACAATGCATCATGAGGTGAGTACCTACGAGATTCTTTTATAAGTTTCTCACTTCCTCTATTTTTCTTTCCATCTCATCTTCAGAAACAAAAGGAAGCGTTCGTGAATCACATTGAGGCTTTCACCGGTAGCTGAACTTGATCCTTAGTTTCACTTGTATATTTCAGTATCTATCCCTATCCTTGGAGTGTTATTATTAGGTGCCATTAATGGATGTCCTTCCATCCATATATTATTTATGTTTTGTTAGATTGCCTACACCTAGTCTTATTCTTGGTAGGCAAACTATCTTTGTATTATGTAATTATGGATGTTATATGATGGAGCCAATATGATGTGTTTTTCATGCTATATCTACGTTATTCGCTTTATTTCGATTATTGTTCATTATGTTGGCTCACATTTTCAATTATGTTTTAAAAAAAAGCTCGTAATTTCACTTAGTATTTTCAAAGTATGATGAAAGAACTGAACAAAGAGTAAAGTCTAGTAATTAATCAGATACAACCTAGGTGTATTCCTTAATTATTAGGGTGTTACATGTTACACATGGGACTTCAGAAGTAGCATTGGACTTTAAGAAGTAGGACGAGACTTTAAAAGTACACCTAAAATGAAGATATAAAAAAATGAAGGCAAAGTGTTCTACTATCTTCAATCATCACACTCGCAATGTTTTGTTCATCAACAAGATATGATTGAAGACGAAAAGGCCCAAGAATCATCAAGGAATTGATATTACGTCAGAAGCTTAATTTAATATGGAGCATTACGTTGAAAAAGAAGGAAATTTGAATTTTTGAAATTCAAATTTAAAGTCAAAACCTAATTTCAAACTAGCGAGTATCTCTTCTGCCATCTTGATCAACAACATCAGCTTTAGAAGAAAGAGTTCAGAACCATCATTAGAAGTGAGAGGTTTTTGAAGTAGCATTAGAAACCTTAATCTTGCAACGGCTTCTAGGCTTTAAATAGACAGCTATCTTCTAGACCTTTTCCAAGACGCAAATGGATGATCAACACATGTCACTTGGAGATCTGACAAAGGCAACGTTGTAACATCCCAAATTCATAACTAGGACAAATATTGATTAATCCTATTTAGTGATAAAGCAAAACCAAATAGAATCTACAAGTGTTATGAAACATAATAAATATTATTAAAATATTCAAGTGTGTCTAGAGAAAGATGTAAAGAATTACAAAAATGTCAACACTTAGTGGAAATTATGAAAATACCCTTACTATGTAAAGAAAATTACCAAACTACCCTTGCCTTACTAAAATGACAGAGACACCCTTATTCTATAAATGGAATTACAAGAATACCATTGCCATTGTCTAATTACAAAAATACCCTTCTCTTGGCTAAAGAAATTACTACAATGCCACTACTTTAATAATTACTATAATGCCACTACTTTAATAATTACTACAATGCCATTTGTACAAATCCTTAGA
This sequence comes from Dalbergia oliveri, assembly GCA_030441495.1. Taxonomy (NCBI): domain Eukaryota; kingdom Viridiplantae; phylum Streptophyta; class Magnoliopsida; order Fabales; family Fabaceae; genus Dalbergia; species Dalbergia oliveri. The sequence continues at coordinate 377,229 of JAMLFY010000022.1, forward strand.
CTTGTCTTCAAACAAGAATGAATCTAAGTCATTGGATTAAGATGACAATACATAATTCAATCATATACATCATGCACATTCGTAACCATATACATTCACATAGACAAGTCTATGCTAAAATTAAAATCACCTATTAAAGCATGAGGTTACATGATGTAAATCTATGATGCATACATGCATTAAAGGTTAGAAAATTTCCACTAACCATACATGCCCAACAACAACATTTTTACATAAAATGTGGAGCATTTTCATCCCAAAATTAGGCCAACAAGTTTGCATGAAACATGGAGCATTTTCATCCTAAAATTAAGCCTACATGTTTGCATAAAACATGGAGCATTTTCTTATCCCAAAATTTGGCCAACATGTTTGCATAAATCATGCTCCAAGCATTAGTTCTCTAAATGCTTCATTCTTTTTCCTTCCACTATAAATACTCTTCAAACTCTCTTCCATTCATTCCATTTTCCAAGTCACAAAGAGACCTCACCAAGCTTTGCAAGAGCTCATCCTCTAACTCTTGTAAAATACATGCACTCTTACAAGTCTTCAAGCCTTAGAAACTCTCTAAGTACTCTTTCTCTCATTCTTTTCTAACCATTTCTTCTTATGTTCTTCTCTTCAAATACTTCTCTTCACTTTCCAAACTTTATCCAAACACTTAAATTCTAAGCCTAAACTTTCACTAGCCTTCACAAGAGTTACAATCTTTAACTCTAGTGAAAAATATTTTCTAAAGCACTCAAGTTCTAAAGCCAAGATACAAGGAGGGTCATCCATTCCAAGGAATCTTGGTCAAGCTCAAGGAGGAAGAGAATGACTCTTTTTAGACCCTACATAAGAGGTAGGAGTTTCTTCTTTATTTGTTCAAGCATTGTTGGTGTCTAACCTTGTCCATGGTTAGAATGCCTCAAGCTTGTGTTATTGACAAGAGTTTTGAATGGCTGTTTTTGAAATATATTTTTATAAATCACTACATGCACTTCTCTATTATAAATGTTTCTATGATGTTTTCATGCTTATATATGGCTTAAAAACATGGTAGATGGTCCTTGTGTTAAGGGAGTAACATCAAACATGAGAATGATAGGTGCTGAATTTTTAGCTATTTTTTATAGTAGCTACTTTGAAATATGAAACTCACAGATATGAAGCTTTTGGGAATAAAACTATTTTTACTACAAACTAGACACATTATCAAACACTCTCCAAAAAGAATAACCTAAAACGGAGTTCTCTAGCTCAAGATATAAATTTTCAAAGTTAAGCCAAATATTGAAACTCTAAATCTGACTTTGCATTGTAAAATATAACTCACTTTAGAAAAATGCAAATGGACTAATTTCAACTCTGTTGGAAAGCTAACACATATAGGAACTCACCCATTTATGCTATGCATAAAGCTTTGCACCACATAAATATCGAATGAGAAATAAATTTTCTAGATAGTGTGCTGAGAAGTTGAAAAGGGGGTTACTTTGTAAGGGTACTATGGCATAACCATAAATGTGTTTTTAATGAAATTACCCTCAATGGAAAGCTTGATGACTTAAGAATCTGGAACTATATTTAAAAGGCTGAGATAATAAGTATAGAAAGTTACAAATTTTGTTGTAAAAGATGTTAGAACTATAAATAGAAGATTCAAGTCTTGTAAAGAGATTTTAAGGATCTAAGTTGCAATACTCTTCAAACATAGGGGAGCCTAAAATATATAAAGAACCTCTAATTGTAACAACCTAACATCTGACCCAATACTACTAGTAAGTACTTAGGTCAAATATCAGTCATTACTTACTATCATGGTTCTTTTATGAGAAAGAGATATAACTTAAAGAAAATACGAGCCACTTTTTTTTTTTAAATAAAAGCCGCGCGTATCTTATTGGGTCGGATCATAAAGTGTGGAAATATAAACATAGAAGTGGCCCAGATCAAATATAACATCACATTGAAATACTTCATACATAATAATATGCCTACCCTACGAGGACTCTTCGAGTACAAAAGATGATGCAAATACCTGAAACAAGAAATACATGTAAATAGAAACCACAGAACCAGAAATCATAAAAGGAACACCCCCTCCCAAGAACATCTAAAGTGGATAACCTCAATACAAAAGAAAGTTTATCCGTTCTACATGTAGTGCGTGCACTAAGGACTACCCTCTATCCTAAAGCTAATGCCATGGGTAAGGCGGACATAACCAATCCATGGACGAAGTGCGTCTGGAGTAGGCACTCGAGGTCCTCCATGATGAAGCTCGCTGGAGCGGGCATGGTGGAAGGCTGGACATTTCCCTATGTCGAGGCCGTGGACCAGGACCGGGCTCTCGAGGCTCAGTCACCGTCTCCTCACTACCCATGGGCATATGCGGTGGAGTGGGGCAGAGTCCTCTGAGGGATCCTCCTCCGAGTGCTGAGTGAGGGGCACGTACTCTGGTACCCTTCAGAACTGGGAGAGTGAGTTGTAGAATCCTCTCATCAGGCGTACGGGCGTGCTCAAAAATCATCGCATCATCATAAGGGACGTCGGGTAAAGATCTACTGGATGAGAGAAGGGTCGTCCAAGAAATGCGAACACACGAACGGTGCAAGAGCCCTCAAAATGAAATGACCCAAGCTCTGGGTCATGGTGGATCTCCCATGTCGGCGTGTCAATGAATAGGACGAAGGTCGCCATCTCGATTTGAAGACGTAATGGAAAGAGAGATAGAGGGAGTGAGTTTTCTTGCTAAAGAAACTCAGGTTTTCCTTCTATTCTGTGTCATCATCTACGTCTCCAGGGTTCACCTTATTTATAAAACCATGGACATATATTGGTTCAATTATGAGTTTTCTAAAATCTCAATTTCCGAGAATCCGTTCTTTTTAACATGGCACTTGTGTTTACATAAGCTATATACTTGAATTATAGAACGTAAATCATGCAATTGGGTACATAGGACATAAAGCATATAACTGAGTACATGGAACATAAAGCATATAACTGGGTACATGGAACATAAAGCATATGACTGGGTACATGGAACATAAATCATATAACTTGGTTACTTAGGTGACATAAGAACCTTTACTTAACTGGGGCCGCCCTAATCTTTCTCCCTTTTGAGAAATCTCTAGGTTATGAGCTCATACCACGCTAGTCGTCACTAGCATCTAGACTTCATCCCTTGGGATAAGTCAACTTCCCGACCTTAAGTACGGGTTTAGGGGGCTAGAATCACATCGTCCCCACCCTTCATTGGGTGGTTTCAAAGGATTACATTCTCATATTTTAAGTCACCCTAAGTTTAACATGTTACTTTGAGATGCTGCATAATTAATGCGTAACATAAAATTACTACTTCGGCATCTCTAAGGTCTTTTAAAGAAGCAATAATGTAAGAGTACAAAACTATTATTTAAGGATATAGTTTACATGGCACCATATATGTCATGAGATAACACATCAATTCATCATTAAATGCGAGACACATAATCATCCCTTAAGGTAGAAATCTCTCAATCGGGTAACCTCAAACTATCCCATTGTTTTCTTGCATGCTGATGGGATTGATTAACCTCATTACCATAATCCATTAAGTTCTAATTCCTAATTAATTATGGTTGGACAGCTTATGTAGTTGTTCACATTTGATGAATTATGTGTTCTAGAAAAATGCATTTTAAGCCCTTTCTCGCTTCCGACTTTGTCTATGGTGCATTATTTAATACCTAAGCCAATTATGAGTCACTCCGCACATCTAGGCATATTATAATGTGATTCTAACTATTTTATCAAGGCTGGGCAGAAACTAACTTTGCCATTCTTTAGTAGTTCTAGAATTCACATATTAGGCAAACAAAGTCACTAATGATGTTTTAAATGTCTAGAACTAATGTCACATACTTAGCAAGGTAAATCAACATAATTAGACCACCCAAAACAGAATTTAAGGTGCTGGAACTGTTAAGGCAGAACCAAACCCTTAAGGCATAAAATCATGAGAAAACCTTACTTTCAAACATATAACTTGCTAGTTTCTCTTAGAACCTTTTAGGGACTTCAACACTCCATAAGATCAAAGTTTATTTTGCCAAAACTCAACATAAAATGCCAAGGGCAGTAGCCATTTAATCTTACCCTTGATCAAGATGCAAAACTTGAAAACTTGTTTAAAACCTTAGTTGGGTGCATCTAAGCTTAGAAAAATTCTAAGTCATGCATTATAGGCCCTTGTAGTTAAATGAAACTCATCCTAGAGCCATTTACACCACATGGCCGAATGATATTCAAGGAAGTACCTCCTTGATTTAATTCTTTTCTTAGAATAAAAGGGACAAGTCTTTGAGCTCTAAAGTTTTAAGTGACGACATCAAATAAACGTGCTATGCATTTCATTTTATAGCCTTTTTGAAAGTAAAGTGATAACACAAAGTAAATATGAAATGCATCTCCATTCTTATTCTTAGCGCTTAGTGATGGCTTGAAATATAAAATGAGATGCAAAGCTTGAAACATAAACGTGCTAGGCAAAAGATAAACATGAGGTGCAAGGTTCCATTCTTTATTTTAGTGCTCTAGGCCTCTTGAAGTTTTCACTCCAAATCAACAATCAACTTTAAGGTTGAAATAGGTAGGCTTTGAGATTAATTAAGTGATAATGCACATTCTCATTTTAATCCTTAAGTTGCTTAGTGATGGCTTGAAATTAAACATGCTATGCAAAGCATAAAAGTAAACATGGATGCAACTTCTTTTATATCTTGTTTAGAGCTCTTGCAAGACTTTAAAGGAAACAAAGTTTCATCCCATAACTCATCCTCACAAGAAAAGAAAACACTAGTGTTGCTAAGTTATGTAAAAAGAGCCAATACCTCCACCAAGAACCATAAGGTGGCCGAAAACTCATCATGAGGAAACAATCATTTATTTATTTTTTTTTTGAACTCTAGGGACCAAGATCTTGGTGATTCAAACACCAACATCTCAAGTCCTCATCATTGAGTATTTTTACAATGCTCTACATTTCTTAACAAAACAAAACTCATGACCAACATAAAGGAAAGAAACCGAAACACACTTGGCCTAGAAACCAAGTTTAGGCTCTAGTGTTTTGTTCATGTGACCTACATCAACATGAAGCCCTCATCATCAAGCTACCATTTTTCCAAGTCCCAAAGGCCTTCATGGCCGAAAACTCAAGGAAAAGAAATGGGGTTTTCAAAGGTTCAAGAGAAACATAACTATGTCTTGAGAAAACTTGGAAATAATAAACTTATCTTAAGAAAACTCAAGCTTTAGAGGTTGTTCATGTGACAAACATCAACATACAACTCTCATCATCAATCCCTCCTTATCTTGGCCCTAAGGCCGAAAATGAAAGGGAAAGAAAAAGGAGAAAACTGAAATGAACTTGTGAGAGAAACTCACTACAACACAACTTTCAAGCAAGATCAAACATTGAGCATTAAGATAAAAGAAAGCATTCTTGAAAAGCTCCCTACCTAGAGTTTGAGATTGAGAGGAAGTGAAGAAGATGAAGAAGATGGACTCTTAAACTTGAGAGGAAAGAAGACCCCAAAGTGCTCTAAACTCTAAGCTTTAGTGAAATGAACAAAGGTGCTTCAAGTTCCCTAAGCTACCTATTTATAGAGAAGTAAAATGAATTGAATAATGGTGGCCTTTTTGGGGAAAAGAAATATCTTTGTTCAAAGCATGGTGTTAGTCATTCAAAGCATGGTGAAAAGTCTAGCTATGCATGTCCTAAAGCATGGCTAGAATTGTAGCTTATTTTCAAACCTTTTTAAATGTATAAAATCACAAAATTTTGGGCTGCCAAGGCTAAAGGAACCGTGCACCTATGCCCAAAAAGAGGAGAAAATTTTCTAGACTTAAATTCCCAAAGCATAGGTAAGGTGTTGTAAGACATGGTGTCTTGAAAAAGTTTGATAGAAAGCTTGAATGACCACAAAAACAAATCATTCTTTTTGAATTTGAAAGACATATTTCTTTTTATTTTAGAAGTGAATTGAAAACCTTGATTGACCATATAAATTATTCTTTGAATCTTGAAAGACATTTTTCTTGGAAGTTGAACATTGATTGAAAGTGTTCAAGACATGTGTCATAAGATAGCTTGACCACTTAGACTAATTTTATGTGATTTCTAGGGGGAGGGTGGTGCCACTTTTGGCAGCCTTGGGAAGGAGAAATATCTCTCAAATCATGGTCTAGAAGTGTGCTTTGGTGTGACATAGATTAGGCTTAGGATTGATGGTTGTCAAGTAGGTACTCTAGGTACACTATTTGGTTAATTAAAACTATAGACCCCTAGGTTAGAGGTGGTTGAGAAGGTTTAATGGAGTCAAAGCCTCCAAGACTAGTGATGTGAGTGTGACAACTTCTCCTTGAAAGAAGATGATGTGAATAGTGGAAACACTATTCAACACTATTAAGATTCTTTTTCTTTTTAAAGAAAGAGACTAGAATGAAGTTTGAATTTCCCCAAGCAATTTTAGGTTCCAATTAATTTCAAATGATGGTTTTGGCCCTAGGTTAATTATGGAAATTAATTAACCTTTAATTAGAGCCTAATATTGCTTAGGTTTAGAGTTGAACGCTCATTAAGCTGAAAAATGCGATATGCAAGGGCAAAATCATAATTTTTACCAAAACTTGCCCGGACCTCCGGACTTAAGCAAACATAGTTCATGCCTTAAAATCATTGTTTTAAACCTCTGGACGAAGTTTAAACGGAACTAAAACTGCCTTAATCCCTTAAGGGTATTTTGATCATTTACGCGTAGAGATCTCATAAATGAGGTTTTTTCTTTGCCAGGCATTCGCACTCAAACAATCCCCTTCATATAACATATGAACCCTATGAGGATGGCCCAAAGCCGGCCGTCCTCGTGTTTTGGGTGAAAATGACCTCAGGGGCATTTTGGTCATTTTGAAAGTTTAGCGAAATCGGGGCGACACTAATAATATTTTGAAATCCAATAATCAAATAGGGAATGCTAAAGAGTATAAAGAAAGACATTCATAATGTATACATACTAATCAAGACATCCATAACCTCTTAGGAATACTAGGGATCAACTTGATATCTTGGGTTGCTTAATACAAATCATTTATGAGAAATCTATGTGAGATTATTTACTGATTACTATGAGATATATATGACATGTCTACGTTTTGGCATGAAGGATAGGAAATGATTGACTGTGCCATGATTTATTAATGATTACATGATGATGTGCATACATTCATGTTTCAAATGAAATAATAAATGATCAAACTCACGCTTAATCCTCAAAAAGGGATTAAGATATTGGTGATTTCACTCATTGAGAATAAAAGAAAAGCCTGTAAAAGTAGCAATGGTAGTTGGAAATAGACTTGAGCTAAGCTCACGTTAACCCTAAACCGTTGAGATCATGGCAACGGAAAGAAAACCATAAGGTTGTGGCGACGGCCACAGGATAGCTCATTACCCTTTAGAGTGGTCTTAAGACACTAATGTATTTATCCTGAGTGATTAAGGAATATGTTAATGAAAGAAAGTAAAGTGTTATGCATGAATATCATGAATGAAAATGTTTATGTGATTGTGAAGTTTGCAAAGAGATTATTAGGTGAAGTGTTAAATAGTAATTATGTTATATATGCCTAATGTTCAAGAATAGTTTAAAAGTAACTGTTTCGGCTAATTATGTTTGCAAAAATTTAGTAATTGAACCATTTATATGTCCACCTTTTTATAATAAACCCAAAGTGACTTGGATGACAACGATGACACCTTTAGTTCAAGTAGGAACTCCTACTGAAGAAATCTTGTATTTCTCACTCCTATGTTTCTTTTCTGTTGTTAGTAGCAGTGTGGTGTTACTTAAGCAACAAAGCGTTGCTAAGGAATGAGAGAATACGTAAAGAATTCAGATCTTTCAAGAACTACCACTCCAATTTTTAATTACATTATAGTTGTGAGAAACAGAACTAGTAGTAGTAGAATTTATATTGTTGTTTGTAATAACTTATCGCTATGTTATATACCCTGTTATGTGATATGATCCAAACTCCATGAATCAAGCAAGAAGGACCTACCAAGATTGGAAATCACAAATTAAGCACGAAATTAACACAGCATCGTATCTCACGCTACAGGTCTCTGAATTCGACGATTCAAAAGTGAGAGAATGACTTCCGAAACATTATTTAGGCTCAAGAATCACTGAAATCTGAATTGTATATCTTGAGATATGGACGAGGGTTAATGGACATTTTGGTTAAAAACAATTGACGTGAATCATGACAAGAACGGAAGAGAATGAACAAGGCGCACAATCAAGAGATTGATAAGCCTAGGAATGCCACAAGGATGAGCACCCTTGATAAGTTCAGAGAATTCTTTGAATAACCAAGAGAGAGCAAGTCTCACACTTAACAAATATGATCTAGTTTTTTTTTCAAAAGTTAGGGTTGCCTTTTATAATGGGCAACGCCTTACAAGTTTGCTTAGACCTAACCCAACAGCTTACTAATTAACCCACCACTATTAGTAAACAAGTCCATTTATTCATTCTTGAAATTTTAGTGATGACATAGAAAGTAAACATGATTATGCAAGGCATAAACTTAAACATGGATGCAAATTCATTTGATTTCTTTACTAGAGCTCCTTCAAGACTTTATAGAAATACAAATTCAATATATATATCTTAACAAGACAAAGTGAGAAATACATCTTTCAAATTCTAAACTCAAGATCATAAAATCATCATAAAAACATCATTCTTTAAAGTTTTGCATCAAGTGGAACTTTCAAGCTTTAGAGGCCTAACTGTGATGGATTCACAACCCTTTAAGGTCCACATCATTAAGCCATCATCTTAGTCCCACCTAGGCCATATGGCCGAATTGGTTAAAGAAAAGGAAGAAGAAAACCAAATGGACTAGAGAAATCCATGAAATCATCATTTTGAACCAAGAACAACACTTAGCAAAACATAGAAATAAACTTAAAAACAACTCCTACCTAATCTGATTTGAAGGAAGGAAGAGAACTTGGTTTCTTTGAGTGAAATGGAAGAAAATCTCTTTGAAAACTGAAAGAGAATTCGGCCAATGAGGAGGAAGAAAGAAAGCTTTTGGTGCTTTTAGAACTAGAATTGTGTAAGTTATGATCAAAGGCTTCTAACACCCTTCAAGCATGCCTATTTATAGAGATTTTGAAGCTCATAAATGGACAAATGAAGGAGAAAGGCTAATGGATTTTCATGGGAAGAAAGGGAGGAAAATCATTCCTTGTTTAAGGCATGTTTTATGCCATGTTTTAGGGAATTTTTGGCATTTTGTTTTAGTGTATCTTTGGCAATTATTGATGCATAATGGCATCAATAATTTCGTCCATTACAGCCCAAGGAGGAGAAATTTGTGTGTTCCATGTATTATTTAGGTGTAGGCAAGGTATTCATGCAATTTAGAGAATTTACGGTTAAGGGCTTAGGTGAATTAGTAAGCAATTTGAGTGTTTTAAAGCAATTTTAGGTTCTAGTCAATTAAATAAATAATTTTGACTCTAGATTAATAATTAGAATTTAATAAGCTTTAATTTGAGCCTAATATTGCTTAGGTTTTGTTAGACGAAAATCTCAAAATTTGTAAAACTTACAAAAATAATGGGCAAACCCATTTTACTTAAAAATTGCTCGAGACCACTCAAGCTTAACTAATGGTTAATCATGGCTAAAAACACCTTTTAACACATTTTAGTGAGGTTTCGTTAGCGGCACGCAATTAAGTTAAAACATTTTAGAGGGCGTTTTAGTCATTTCGCGTTGAAAACTCAAATTAGGATCTTCTCTCTATTAACACACATAACACAAACAATCCCTTATTAACATCAAAACATCCCTTGAGGATGGGTGGGGCCCACGATCCTATTTTGAGTAAAATAACCTCAGGGCATTTTGGTCATTTTACATAGAGAAATTGGGGTTTGACAATCTAATTAATTGCTCCTAACTTCTCTTCTAACGTTATATTCCTTTATTAAGGATTGTTTGGTCTCAAATTTTATATAATATTTACCTATGGTAATTCAATGTTTTAACTAGGAAAAATTACAGAAAATTGGGCGTTAAACCGCCTTCAGCTTCTTGCATCATGTTTATATTTCAAGCTCTTGCATCATGTTTAATTTTCAAGTCATCACCTTAAATCTTAAAGATAAAGAAATGAATTTGCATATCATGTTTATAATTCCAAGTTATCACCTTATAATGACAAGATTAAATGAGGTTGCATAGCATGTTTATGATTCTAAGATATCACATAAATCTCTTAAGATCAAGACTTGCTCCTTTTATCTTAAGTGAGAATTTTAATCATGAAGATTCTTTCAAGTTTAGCTGAAAGAATTAGTTTCTAAAAGAAATTTGAGGCCTTGCAAAGACTTTACAAGAAACTAGTATTCCATGTACACTTAAAATGTGATTATGATAGGTTCATGATTCAGCCACTAATCTGAGTTTATTACCAATGTATGATGATGATTTAATATGTTTAAAGTTGTGATTATTATGTTTATTGATGAGGGAACAATTATATGCAAGTTAGAAGAAAAACTAGGTACATAAAACAACTGTAAAGCAAGATTTCTAAACTCTAGATAATGAAATTTATGCAATCTCTCAGAACCTTTAGTGGCCTTAAGAACCAGATTTTATTATGTTTAGATAAGGGAGAATGATTCATAATTGGATTAGTAATTAATTTTGGCATCGTAGGGAAATACGTAACGAGAAAGGGTTAAAAACGCAACTTCTAGCACACCATAAAACCTTAAGAATGACTTCCTGCCTATGCTACCTCATATAGTCTAATAATATTCCTAAGGCTTGTAATTAATGGTAATGATGGTAATGAATCCCTTAGATGCATAATTAATTAGTTCAATAATTGAGGTTGCCGATTCTAGAGTTTCGGTTGTTGAGACTTTCGGTAAGAATTGATGATGATGCCTCCTTGATGTTTTAAATGATAAGTCTATGTAGAGATTTGATGCTTATTAAGTATTTGATAATATTAAATGATTTCATGGCTTGCATGTTATAGTTGTTATTGTAAACAATGAGAATACTTACGCATGAAATAAAGAAATATTACCCTTGTTCCTGGAAGAAAGTGTACTCCTGTAAAAGTGTAATTTGGAAAGGTTCTCCAAAAGACTTGGTATTTAAGTGTGTCCATTTGTGACCCACCTCTTTTAGGAATCTCCAGATGCATGATTACAATTGGTATATATTATTTCGGCATAAGACTATAAATGAGAAAATGTTATGATGATTATGAATGAAGAATTGTATTATGATATAACATACAAAGATTTAATGGTGACTTAAACTTATGAGAAAATGATCCTTTGGACCCATCAGACTATAGGTGGTGAAAAGGTGATTCTTGCCCCTAGCCTTCTCAAAAGGGTAGAGGATTTTACTTATCAAAAGGGATAAGTATATGCTAGTGACGACTAGTAAGGTATGAGTTCATAACCTAGATTACTCCCAAAAGGGTGGAGTATAGGGTGGCCCAGGAAAATGATGATGAAAGTAACTTTAAGTCACCTAAGGAACTAAGTAATGCATGATGTAAATATGATGTTCTTCTATGTATAGTATTTATGATATGATGATGAGAAATATGATGTTCTTCTATGCATAGTATTTATGATTTGATGATGAGAAATATGATGTTCTTTTATGCATAGTATTTATGATATGATGATGAAGAATATGATGTGTTGTAAAAGGAAAAGTTCATTATAAATATGATATGTTAAGTTACATTGCATTATAAGACGCATGAAAAGCGATGAACCTCGATAAAGTATATTTTCGAAGATTAATAAATGAGTCTTATCATGCTCACATTTTCATAAAGAAACCCAAAGGTTCCTGGGACATAATGATGACACAATGCATCATGAGGTGAGTCCCTACTAAGATTCTTTTATAAGTTTCTCACTCCCTCTATCCTGTAACGCCCAATTTTTACTGTAATTTTTACTGTCATTAAGAATTACCGAATTACCGTAGGTAAATATTATATAAAATTTGAGACCAAACAATCCTTAATAAAGGAATATAACGTTAGAAGAGAAGTTAGGAGCAATTCATGCAAGTATTGCAAACCCCAATTTGTACGTGTAAAATGACCAAAATGCCCTGAGGTTATTTTACTCAGAAAATGAGGATCGTGGGCCCCACCCATCCTCAAGGGGATGTTTTGATGTTAATAAGGGATTGTTTGTGTTATGTGTGTTAATAGAGGAGAAGAATCCTAATTTTGAGCTTGGACGCGAAATGACCAAAACGCCCTTGCGGTGTTTTAATTTCATTTGCCGACTTAGCTCGAACCTCACTAAAATGTGTTAAAAGGTGTTTTTAAGCCATGATTAACCATTGGTTAAGCTCGGTGGTCTCGGGCAATTTTTAAGTAAAATGACCGTTTTGCCCTATCTTTGTGCAGTTTTACAAATTTTGAGATTTTTGATTCGTCTAACGAAACCTAAGCAATATTAGGCTCAAATTAAAGCTTATTAAATTCTAATTATTAATCTAGAGTCAAAATTATTTATTTAAATTGATTAGAACCTAAAATTGCTTTAAAACACTCAAATTGCTTACTAATTCACCTAAGCCCTTAACCAAAAATTCTCTAAATTGCATGAATACCTTGCCTACACCTAAATAATACATGGAACACACAAAACCCTCTTCCATGAGGCTGTAATGCACGAAATAATGCAGCCATAATACACCAAAAAAATTGCACTAAAACATAATGCCAAAAATCACCATAAAACAAGGAACTTTGAAACATGATTCCATGTTTTAAGCCACCAAACAAGATGATTTTTCTTCTTGTCTCCTCCTCAAATTGAATCAGATTTCCCTTCTCCTCTTGTCCATTTATGAGCTTGAATTCTTCTATAAATAGGCATGCTTAGAAGTCATTAGAGACTTGCTCAAAAATTTCACAACTTCAAGTTTTTCCTAAGCTCAAAAACTTTCTTTCTTTCTTCCCCTTGGCTGAAATTTTTTCTTCAACCTTTAAAGAATATTTTCTTTCATTTCACTCCAAGAAACCAAGTTCTCTTCCTTTCCTTCAAATCAGATTAGGTAGGGAGTTGTTTTTAAGTTTATTTCTATGTTTTGCTAAGTGTTGTTCTTGGTTCAAAATGATGATTTCATGGATTTTCTCTAGTTTTTCCATTTGGTTTTCTTCTTCCTTTTCTTTAACCAATTCGGCCATATGGCCTAGGTGGGACTAAGATGATGGCTTGATGATGAGGACCTTGAAGGTGGGTTGTGAATCCATCACAAGTTAGGCCTCTAAAGCTTGAAAGTTCCACTTGATGCAAAACTTTAAAGAATGATGTTTTTATGATGATTTTATGATCTTGAGTTTAGAATTTGAAAGATGTATTTCTCACTTTGTCTTGTTAAGATATATATATTGAATTTGTATTTCTATAAAGTCTTGAAGGAGCTCTAGTAAAGAAATCAAATGAACTTGCATCCATGTTTAAGTTTATGCCTTGCATAATCATGTTTACTTTCTATGTCATCACTAAAATTTCAAGAATGAATAAATGGACTTGCATACTCATGTTTAAATTTCCAAGTTTGCATTTCATGTTTATATTTCATGTTGTCACTTAATCTCTAAAGATAATAAAGAAGTTGCATCTCATATTTATTTTATGTTCTCACTTTATTTTATAATGGCTAAAAGAATCAACGCATGACATGTTTATTTTTATGTCATCACCTAAAGATCCTAGAGCTCAAAGACTTACCCAAGTATCACAAGCAAAGAAATAAGATTATTGGAGTTAAAGAATTAATTCTTTAAGAAGTCTTGAGATTGGAGCTTAAAAAGATGTAATAATAATTCTCTTCTCCCTTCACGGTCCAATGCGGATTACCGCGCTCCTTCTTAAGATTCTCTTCTCTCACTGGTCCTATGCGGACTACGCCTCCAGTTTCTTGCATCATGTTTATATTTCAAGCTCTTGCATCATGTTTAATTTTCAAGTCATCACCTTAAATCTTAAAGATAAAGAAATGGATTTGCATATCATGTTTATAATTCCAAGTTATCACCTTATAATGACAAGATTAAAATGAGGTTGCATAACATGTTTATGATTCTAAGATATCACATAAATCTCTTAAGCTCAAGACTTGCTCCTTTTATCTTAAGTGAGAATTTTAATTATGAAGATTCTTTAAAAAAGAATTAGTTTCTAAAAGAGTTTTAAAGCTTTGCAAGGATTCTACGGGAAACTAATATTTTATGTTCACTTAAAATGTGATTTTATACAATTATATGAGGTTCATGATTCGGCTTCTGATATGAGATTAGTACCAATAAATGATGATGATTTAATATGTTTGAAGTTGTGATAATTATGGTTATTCTATGCATGTTAGAGACAAAACTAGCTTCCTAGAAAACCGTAAAAGCAAGATTTCTAGAACTTTAGAGAATGAAATTTATGCATTCTTCCAGAGCCTTTAGTGACCTTAAGAACAAGATATTATTATGTTTAGATAAGGGACAATGATTCATAATTGGTTTAATAATTAATTTTAGCATCATAGGGAAAGCTGGTAACGAGAAAGGGTTAAAAACGTAACTTCTAGCACATAAAACCTTAAGAACAACTTACTGTCTATGCTACCCCATATAGTCTAATAATGTTCTTAAGGCTTATAATTGATGGTAATAAATCCCTTAGATGCATAAGTAATTAGTTTGATAATTAAGGTTACCCAATTTTAGAGTTTCGGTTATTTAAGGAAATTTCCTGTGAAAATTTTAGATGACATCTTTTGATGCTTTGGAATGTTAGTTTATATGATGATGTAATGCTACTGAGAATTTGATATTATTGAATGATTTCATGGCTTGCATGTTATAATTGCTATTGCAAACAATGAGAATGTTCATGCATCTTGATGATTATGATATAACATGCTAAGACTTAATGGTGACTTAAACTCATGAGGAAATGATCCTTTGGACCCATCAGACTATAGGTGGTGAAAAGGTGATCTTGAGAAAATGATCCTTTAAGACCCATCAGACTAGAGGTGGTGAAAAGGTGATTCTTGCCCCTAGCCCGTTCTCTCAAAAGGGTAGAGTTTGGATTTTAACTTATCAAAAGGGATAAGTATATGCTAGTGACGACTAGTAAGGTATGAGCTCATAACCTAGATTACTCCCAAAAGGGTGGAGTATAGGGTGGCCCCAAGGAAAATAATGATGATGATGACAAGATTTTAAGTCACTTAGGACACTAAAGGAATGAAATATGTGCACCATGTCTTGTGCATAGCTATTATGGTATGATGTTCTTCTGCATAGCATTTTATGAGATGATGATGGGAAATATGATGTTCTTCTATGCATAGTATTTATGATATGATGATGAGAAATATGATGTTCTTCTATGCATAGTATTTATGATTTGATGATGAGAAATATGATGTTCTTTTATGCATAGTATTTATGATATGATGATGAAGAATACGATGTGTTGATAAAAGGAAAAGTTCATTATAAACATGACATGCTAAGTTTATGATGCATTATAAGACGCATGATTAAAACGACGACCTCGGTAAAGTATATTTTCGAACTTAATAAATCAATCTTAGCATGCTCACTATTTCATAATAACCCCGAGGTTCCTGGGGACGATGATGATGACACAATGCATCATGAGGTGAGTACCCTACTGAGATTCTTTTTATAAGTTTCTCACTCCCTCTATTTTTCTTTCCATCTCGTCTTCAGAAACGGAAGGAAGCGTTCGTGAATCACATTGAGGCTATCACGGGTACCTGAACTTGATCCTGTTTCACTCGTATATTTTAGATATCTATCCCTATCCCTGGAGTGTTATTACTAGGTGCCATTAATGGATGTCCTTCCATCCATATATTATTTATGTTTTGTTAGATTGCCTACACTTAGTCTTATTCTGTTGGTAGGCAAAATATCTATATGATATGTAATTATGGATGCTATGATGGAGCCAATATATTATGATGTGATGTTTGTAAATTCCTGTGTCTTTTAAATTTTGCTAAATCATTCACGTTAAGCGCGGCTCACGTTTTCAATTATGTTTTTTAAAAAAATGGCTCGTAATTTCACTAAGTATTTTCAAAGCATGATTAAGGAATTGAAGCAAAGAGTAAAGTCTAGTAATTAATCAGATATTGCCTAGGTGTATTGGGTTAATTATTAGGGTGTTACAACAAGCCACGGTATGAGCTCATTACCCTTTAGGGTGGTCTAAGACATTGATGCATTCATCCCATGAGTGATTAAGGAATACGTTAATGAAAGAAAGTAAAGTGTTATGCATGAATATCATGAATGAAAATGTTTATGTGATTGTAAAGTTTGCAAAGAGATTATTAGGTGAAGTGTTAAATAGTAATTGATGAGTTATGTTATATATGCCTCTGCTAATGTTCAAGAATAGTTTAAAAGTAATCGCATTTCGGCTAATTATGTTTGCGAAAATTTAGTAATTGAACTATTTATATGTCCACCTTTTTATAATAAACCCGAAGTGACTTGGCAACAACGATGACACCTTTAGTACAAGTAGGAACTCCTACTGAGAAAATTTGTATTTCTCACTCCTATGTTTCTTTTCCGTTGTTGTTACCAGGGACATAGGGTCCACTAAAACAGAACTAGCTAAAGAAGGAGACATTACGTGAAGAATTTAGATCTTTCAAGAATTACCACTCTGATTTTTAGTTACGTTGTAGTTATGAGAAACGACTAGTAGTAGTAGAATTTATATTGTTATTTGTAATAACTTATTGCTATGTTATATGCCCTGTTATGACTCATGTATTAAATAGTATATTTCAGTTTATGTGATGATATTTCTACATTTAGTCCCTTATTGCTTATTTAAATTAAGTGAACAAAGTAACTTTGGTTACCATTTACGTAAGCGCTATGTATTTTACTTCTAAAAAGGTAATTTACAAGAAGAAGAAAAAAATTATCCACTATTTTTCTAAGTTAATTTCAAAATAAAATGAATGCAAGGCATAAGTGACAACTAATAGAATCCAAATGCAAACTTAAGTGTAATTGGGTTCTACTAAAGTGTTACAACGGCCAAAGAAGACCATATTTAAATAGAGATGTTGTGCTCTAATGACGTAGAGGTTGACGTTACACAAGACTAGAAACTCTATGAAAATCTCTCCTCACATCCTATAGGGTTCATCACATCATGTAATTAGTTTCCTTACTTGTAAAAATCTTCTTTCTACATTCTTGAATAGATATATATTCTTCCTAGGAAAAATGATAGAAAGAAGTCATTCAAGTTATCCCAGGTTATTCATGTATATTTTAAGGAAACTTGAGTGTAGGTTAGTTTGAGTGGCAACCCAAACACAAACCATTGTATCCTTGATCCAGGAGTGATTAGTGTGAGATAGCATGGAGAGGCTAATTTAAAACTACTTGCAACGTGATAGTAGGGGTTGTCTACTAGTCATGGGTTCAGCTTGGAAGCTGGTGAATAACTACTCTAGTTGTGACAGTAGAAGTTGTCTATAGTCACACATGAGAACTTGGGAAGGCTAATGTAAAGACTATTCGTGTTTTTCTCTAGTTTGAGAAAGATGTTTAGTGAAACCTCAATGTGGGTTGAGTCCTGGATGTAGCATTTGGCCAAATCAGGATAAAAACATTTGTATCATATCTTCTTCTCCCTGATCACTTTTACTTTATATCGTTACGTTGTTTAATCTCATATATGGTTAGCGATTTATTATATATTGTATGCTTCAGAGATCTACTTTTTGAAACAACTAATCTCATTTCGCTACACTTCAAGCTTAATGCTTTGATAGTTTCTTTGTTTAAATGTTTCAAGATTAAAAAAAAGGCAATGTACGATTCAACCCCTTTCTCATGCATTTTTATGCCTTTAAGGATGACCCAACAGATGAGTAGGAAAAAATGTGAATAGTGACCTTAAGGGGCCCGTAGACATCTGAAACCCTAGATCTGGACCAGGTGATGTCTATTGAGAGATAGGGTTAAGGTTAGAAATGAAGATTTTATACCTGGAATTTAATTTTGGGCAATATTGATTACCCTTTAATGTTTCACCAGTTCATAAAATTTCTGTGTGATTTTTAACATGAAAGATAGTTTAATCTTTACAAAAGGATAATGTCTATCCTTTAGGGCAAAGTATAAGGCTAATATTTAATCTTGACTTACAAGATTAAATCCTAGCTATCCATCTTATTTTCTTTTTAGAAACAATTTAACCTTTATATTAAATAAATGCTTAACACCTAACATGAGATACAAGACCAAACAACCTTATCACTCCACAAAAACATTTTGGCCAAAGGAGAAGAAGAATCAGCCTCCATTGTTGTCTTCTCAAGAGCTCAAATCTTGATTTCAAACCATCAAAACCCTTGTCCAAAGTTGTTAAAACCAAAAACTTGTTTTGCTAAACTTATTCCACTCATCAAGATCTATCAAACTAACTGATTGAAATTTAAATTCCTCACCATTTCTTATTTTGATACCTTATACCCTTGCCTAAGGAAGGGTTTGATGTTGGTTTGAAAGCCTTGAAGTGAGAAAAATCCTTCTTGGAACATCCTTTGGAGCCAAGATCCCTAAATCTCCAAAAGTAGGGTTTTATATCTTGTTTAAATTTGATATTTTTGGTTCTAATGTGTGGTTACACATAGAAATAGATGTATTTATATTGGTAGAGCAGTTGCTATTGTTGAGAAATCATTTGTGTCAAAAGAGGTTTTGAACTAGGTTGTTGGATTTTCATTTTGTCAGGACAGGAATTATTCATGAATTTTCTCATGTATTTGTAGGCATTTTTATGAGCTAAAAATTTTATACATTAAAGCTAACATCCTAAGGCAACTCTTTGATTTTTCTTGGGTCATTTTAAAGACTCTTACTACCTTAAAAAAAATCAAGAATCATGGCTGTGAATACTATTGTCAATTGCAGGACCTTGAAGCTGCAAATTTTGCCAATTTTGTTACTATAATAAATGATTGAATTTTCACTTGAAATTTTTACAAAGTGTTGGAAACATCTTAAGGTTTAATCACGAATTTTGTTATGATTTTTTGCACTCATTTACTATGGTAAAAAAATTGGGGATTCTGATTTTGAGTCTTAGGTGGTCTCTTGACCAAATTTGTAGAATTTGTTAACATAACTAGAGAATTATTTTTACTCTTAAATTTTTATAGGACCTTATAGACACATTGAGGTGTTATGGAGAATTTTTATAGCCTTGGAATTTGTAACACCTAATATTTAACCCAACATGCCTAGTACACATTTAGTTAATTATTAGATATTATTCTTTTGTTTCAGTTCTTATCTTTGAATTTTAATTTGGAAATACTTTATTAAAATGAAGGTAAATATTTTTTTTGAACTTTAAAAACAAAATGTGAGCCATGCGTATTACATAAAACACATCATTCGCCTCATACAAAAAGAAAAATAAAGCACACTACGAGCATACATAAAAATCCAAACATAACCACATCATGAGCATAACATGTCAATATATATATAGAGAGAGAGAGAGATAATATAAGTATCAACTATTCCATGTCGCGCACCAAAAAAAATGCTAAATAGTATCTTGCCCACCAATAGAGGTTGAGCTAAGTATTGTAATTCGATAGAGAAAATATGAATAAAACATAAATAGCCGATATAGACAGCCTCTAAAAACCTCCCTCTCATTACTCCTATTAGGATGCGCCTAGAGTAGATAACCCATAATATAATAACAAAAGAAAGCTATCCTCTCACGAGATATGCATAAGCGCTCCATGAAATTTGCTCCGGCTCTGAAGATCACTCCTAGGAGGGAGGAAGGTATCTGAGTATGTGGGCAAGATCGGTAGGTGTAGCAAGACAACCAACGAGATGGACGTGAGCACCATGACACAGACGAGAAGCTCCTTTATGAACAAACTAGACTCCTTTCAAAGGCTACTACGTAGTCTCCCATCGCTACCACTCCCACCTCCATAGGAACCATGGGTGCTGAGTCGCTGGAGGAATTATGGGAGGTGACTCCTTAGACAAGTCAGACCATGAGCGGAAAGCGAGGTGGCGACTGGGGCACATACTCGGAAAGTTTTTCACAAAGAGATAGTAAGGTGAGCACGAGGAATCTCTCCTCTACACAAGGGCGAGCATGCTCAAAAGCAAAATCATCGGAGGGAGTGGCCATGGAAAACCAAAACTAGTAACATGGTGGGCGAACGGACGATCAGGAGCATGAACAGGTGAACAGCACACTGACCCACGAAGTGATATGACCAATTTGTCGTAGTGCATCTCCTAAGTGGATGCATCAATGTAGATCATGAAGATGGCCATCGACCTCTAAAGATGAGATGAAAAGAAAAGGGAATGAGAAACTTATACAAGAATCTCAGTAGGGCTTCCATGTTCTAACACATGTTGTCATCCTCGTCCTCAAAACCTCGGGTTTCATTATGAAAACAGTGGGCATAAGTAAGGTCCATTTATTAAGTTTAAAAGTCATTAGCTGAGGTTCGTGTC
Organism: Dalbergia oliveri; assembly: GCA_030441495.1. Lineage (NCBI taxonomy): Eukaryota > Viridiplantae > Streptophyta > Magnoliopsida > Fabales > Fabaceae > Dalbergia > Dalbergia oliveri. The sequence continues at coordinate 397,920 of JAMLFY010000022.1, forward strand.
TTTTAGCATCAGTCTTAATATCATGGATGCATCATACCACATTATGAATGCCTTCAATGTCTTATGCAATATATTACAAGAATTATAATGAATTAACGTAGCATAAGGAACATAAAGCCTCTTAACATAACTTTTCTTTCTTGTTCTCTTAAGTGACCTAACCTTCTTATCCTTTTCTATGGGCCACCGTAATACCCTCTCCTTTTGAGAGTTCTAGGTTATGAGCTCATACCTAACTAGTCATCACAAGTCTACACTTATCTTCTCAATAAGCTAATTCTCGACTCCTAGAGTGTGGGATAGGGGGCATAGGTTCACCTTTCATAACCATTAATTGCTGGAGTTAGAGGGTCATTTCCATGTGTCTTATGTCACCTTTAATCTTATCATGTCATTTAGATATGCAAACATGAGCATATAATCATGGCCATTGTCACAACTTATTACTTCATGCTCATAATTTCACAATTTTTCTAAGTCCACAATTTGGCGAAAATCCACATGAGGCTTGAAACGAAGTTTCCCCAAATTTGCTTCATGCCATAGAACATATAAATCATGCATCTCAATTATTCACTCATAATCACAACATGCCATAATTCATCATATAATTGATCACACAAGCATGTATCACATTCTTTGCATATATCCATAAGTATGTTAGTATCAATGTCTTATTGAAAAATAAACATGCTCCTACCCAGGATGCTGGAAATTAAGGACTGGACTTAGTAATGCATATGCTATGCCCAACGGGACATATCCATCATAATAGAAATCATCATTTACCTAATTCAAGAATCAAGCATGCATAGTCATCAATACATAATCTTGCACAATTATTTCAAGTCATATAATCTCCAAACAAATCATATGAACATAGCCTTCATAACATATCAATCACATCAATATTACCAAGTTATTGATAATTACACTTTAGCCACAAGAGGGATAAAGCTGATTTCTAAAGTTTATGGGTCAAAGTGTAAATTTCTCAATTAATGCATTTTCTCAAAATTAATGATTCCCTGATTCCCACAATTAATTTACACTTTTAAGAGACCCATAACACTTAGAAATCATTTAAATTTATCATAAAAACCATTTTGGGCCATTGGCCAAATTTTGCTAGATTTTAAGGATCAATATGCAAAGTTTCACATTTTTGGCACTTAGCAAGTGCCAATGCTTCTAAATCTTATTCTCAACATCATAAAATGGTATTTTGAATACATGGACACATTCAAAATCATTACTAACTCTAATCAAAGCCATTTGGCGAAAATTTCATAATGAGAAGCTCAAGACACAATTTTTCGCATTTTGCAAAAAGGTCCAACCTAACACTTGTAATTATCCTTTTAAGCACCTAAGACACCAAAAATAATTTTTACAACAATTATCACTAATTTTTAAGCACGTGAATAGTACCAAATAGTACTAAACAATGCTAGACAATATCAGGATTTTAATTTCAAAAGCTTTGGAAATTACATTTTTGACCATTTCTAGTTACTAGTTTGTCCTAAGATGTTAAAAATAATTTTTGCAACAATTATTAATAATTTTTAGTCATGTAAATAGTACCAAACTATCCTGAAAGGGATGAACAGTGTAAGTATCAAAAATTAAAATTGCAAAAGCTTTAGAAATTATATTTTTGATCATTTCCAATTGCTAGTTTTTCCCAAAAGCCATTCTAAGACATCTAAGACACATGAAACAATTTTTAACACATTTTTAACCACGAACAGTGCCAAAAAGTGTCCTGCGTGTAAATAGTATCAAACAATGGCAAATTTGAAATTATCAAAAAGCTTGGAAATTACATTTTTAACCTTTTCTACTCACTAATTTTTCTCAAAAACTATTTTAAGAAATTTAAACAGATGAAATCATTTTATCCATCTTAGAAATTAATTATTACCATTTAAATCAATAGCCAAACTTAAAATTTCATAAATAAGGTTCTATTTACTTAAAATCACATTTTGCTCTTGAGTTTCCAACCCTTTCAAAATTCCTTTATACACTCAAGACACAAGATTTAAATCTTAAAATAAAATAAAACCAACTTCAAAAACTTATATATGGCCGACATATATATATATATATATATATATATATATATATATATATATCTGTGTATGTGTGTTCATGATCAAATTTTCCATTTAAGACAAAGGGGCAAGTCTTGAGCTTTAGAGACATAGGTGATGGCTAGAATAATAAATATGCCATGCAACTCATTTTAAGTCTTTAACATTATAAGGTGACAACTTGGGAGTATAAACATGATGTGCAGGCTTGAAATATAAACATGAGATGCAAGCTCATTTTAAGTCTTCAAGATTATAAGGTGACAACTTGAAATATAAACATAGAAATGCAAGTTCATTTTTAAGTCTTTAAGATTATAAGGTGACAACTTGGAATATAAACATGAAGATACAAGACTTGAAACATAAAACATAAATGCAAGTCCATTTTTATATCTTATTAGAGCTCAAAAACTTTAGACTTTAAGAGTGAGACTTGTAATGTAACATCCTCTACTACTTTATGGAATGATGACTGCCCCACAAACCAACACGGGTCTTTTCAGACGTGCTTTGTCCTCACTCACACGCTTCTTGGAAAGCTTCCCAAAGGTCACCTATCCTCCAAGCCAAGCACGCTTAATGTACGCCCAATTTTTACTGTAATTTTTACTATCATTAGGAATTACCATAGGTAAATATTATATAAAATTTGAGACCAAACAATCCTTAATAAAGGAATATAACGTTAGAAGAGAAGTTAGGAGCAATTCGTGCAAGTATTGCAAACCCCAATTTTCTGTGTAAAATGACCAAAATGCCCGAGGTTATTTTACTAGAAAATGAGGATCGTGGGCCCCACCCATCCTCAAGGGGATGTTTTGATGTTAATAAGGGATTGTTTGTGTTATGTGTGTTAATAGAGGAGAAGAATCCTAATTTTGAGCTTGACGCGAAATGACCAAAACGCCCTTACGGTTTTAACTCCAACGTGCCGACTTAGCCCGAACCTCACTAAAATGTGTTAAAAGGTGTTTTTAAGCCATGATTAACCATTGGTTAAGCTCGGTGGTCTCGGGCAATTTTTAAGTAAAATGACGTTTTGCCCTGTCTTTGAGTTTTACAAATTTTGAGATTTTTGATTCGTCTAACGAAACCTAAGCAATATTAGGCTCAAATTAAAGCTTATTAAATTCTAATTACTAATCTAGAGTCAAAATTATTTATTTAGATTGATTAGAACCTAAAATTGCTTAAAACACCCAAATTGCTTAGTAATTCACTTAAACCCTTAACCGTAAATTCTCTAAATTGCATGAATACCTTGCCTACACCTAAAAAATACATGGAACACACAAAATCCTCTTCCACAAGGCTGTAATGCACGAAATTATTGAGTAATAAGTCAGAAAATTATTACACAAAAATCCAAAGAATGAAAACAAAGAATCATGAAAACATGGAAACATGATTCCATGTTTTAAGCCACCAAACAAAATGATTTTTCTTCCTTATTTTTTTTCCTCTAATTTTTTGTCAGATTTCTTTCCTTCCTTTGTCCATTTATGAGCTGCAAAATCTCTATAAATAGGCATGCTTGAAGATAGTTTAGATGCTTAGTTCATAACTTACACAAATTCTAGTCTTAGGAGCACCAAAAGCTTTCTTTCTTTCTTTCTCTTGGTTGAATTATCCCTTCAGCTCTTCAAGGATATTTTGCTTCATTTCACTCAAGGAAACCAAGTTCTCTTCCTTTCTTTCAAATCAAATTAGGTAGGGAGGTGTTTCTAAGTTCATTTTATGCTAAGACAAGTTATGTTTCTAGCTCAAAAATGATGTTTTCATGAGCTTTCTTTTAAGTTTTCATTTTCAGTTTCTTCTTCCTTTCTTTTTAAAGTATTTTGGCCATATGGCCTAGCTTATGATGAGACCATGGTTTGATGATGAGATTCTTGAGTGTTGGTTGCAAAGCTTTCACAAGTTAGATCTCTAAAACTTGAAGGTTTCACTAGTTTCCAAAGCTTCTAAAATTTCAGTTTTTCTTTCCTTATTTTCCTTTCATGGTTTCGGCCAAATGGCCTAGGAAGGAATGAAATGATGGCTTGATGATGAGGACCTTGAATATGGGTTGTAAATCCATCACAAGTTAGGCCTCTAAAGCTTGAACATTCCATTTAATGCAAAACTTTAAAGAATAATGTTTTTATCTTGAGGTTTGAATATGAAATATGTATTTTTACTTTGTCTTGCTAAGATACATATATTGGGTTGAAAACATAATTCTCTTAAAGTCTTGAAGGAGCTCTAGTAAAGAGATCAAGTGAACTTGCATCCACGTTTAAGTTTATGCCTTGCACAGCCATATTTATTTTATGTCATAACTAAATTCTCAAGAATAAATAAATGAACTTGCATATCTCATGTTTAAATTTCAAGCTTGCATTTCATGTTTAAATTTCAAGTTGTCACTTAATCTCTAAAGATAATAAAGAAGTTGCATCTCATGTTTATTTTATGCTCTCACTTTATTTTATAATGGCTAAAAGAGTCAATGCATGGCATGTTTATTTTATGTCATCACCTAAAAATCCTAGAGCTCAAAGACTTGCCTATGAATCATAAGCGAAGAAATGAGATAATTGGAGTTAAAGAATTTATTCTTTAAGAAGTCTTGAGAATTGGAGCTTAAAAAAAAATGTAATTCTCTTCTCCCTCACCGGTTGCGGACTACCGCCGCTCCGTTGCTTAAGATTCTCTTCTCCCTCTTGGTCCTATGCGATTACGCCTCCAGTTTCTTGCATCATGTTTATATTACAAGTTCTTGCATCATGTTTAATTTTCAAGTTATCACCTTAAATCTTAAAGATAAAGAAATGGAATTGCATATCATGTTTATAATTCCAAGCTATCACCTTATAAAGATAAGATTAAAATAAGGTTGCATAGCATGGTAATAATTCAAAGATGTCACCTAAATCTCTAAAGCTCAAGACTTGTTCCTTTTATCTTAAGTGAAATATTTAATTATGAACATTCTTTCAAGTTATAAATCGGTCCCATGGTTAAGTTAGGCCTAAAGTCCTATGACTTCTTTCAAGTTTAACAAAAAGAATTAGTTCTAAAAGAGTTTTAAAACTTTGTAAGAATTTTATGGGAAGCTAGTAATTTATGTGTACTTAAAATATGATTTGATGCTTATTAAGAATTTGGTGTCATTGATTGATTCCCTGGTTTGTATGTTATAGTTGTTGTTGCAAACAATGAAAACTTATGCATGAAATAAAGACATATTCTGTTCCTGGAAGAAAGTGTATTCCTGTAAGAGTGCAATTTGGAAAGATTCTGGCTAAGGAAAGATTTGGTATTTAAGCGTGTCCATTGTGACCCACCTCTCTTTCCTGGAATCTCAGATGCATGATTAGTTGGTATATATTATTTCGGCATAAGACTATAAATGAGAAAATGTTATGATGATTATGAATGAAGAATTGTATTATGATATAACATGCAAAGACTTAAAGGTGACTCAAAAAATATGAGGAAATGATCCTTTGGACCTGTCAAACTATAGGCGGTGAAAAGGTGATTCTTGCCCCTAGTCTGTTTCTCAAAAGGGTAGAGACGAAATTTTTACTTATCAAAAGGGATAAGTATGTGGTGACGACTAGCAAGGTATGAGCTCATAACCTAGATTACTCCCAAAAGGGTGGAGTATAGGGTGGCCCAGGAAAATGATGATGAAAGTAACTTTAAGTCACCTAAGAAACTAAGTAAATGCATTATGTGAATATGATGTTCTGCTATGCATAGTATTTATGAGATGATGATGAGAAATATAATATTCTGCTATGCATAGTATTATGAAATGATGATGAGGAATATGATGTGATTTTATGCATAACTATGTTATTATATATGAAAGGAAAAGTTCATTATAAACATGACATGCTAAGTTTATGATGCATTATAAGACGCATGATTAAAAGACGAACCTCGGTAAAGTATATTTTCGAACTTAATAAATCAATCTTAGCATGCTCACTATTTCATAATAACCCAGGTTCCTGGGGACGATGATGATGACACAATGCATCATGAGGTGAGTACTCTACTGAGATTCTTTATAAGTTTCTCACTCCCTCTATTTTTCTTTCCATCTCGTCTTCAGAAACGAAGGAAGCGTTCGTGAATCACATTGAGGCTCTCACGGTAGCTAAACTTGAATCCTGCTAGTTTCACTCGTATATTTCAGATATCTATCCCTATCCCTGGAGTGTTATTACTAGGTGCCATTAATGGATGTCCTTCCATCCATATATTATTTATGTTTTATTAGATTGCCTACACTTAGTCTTATTCTGTTGGTAGGCAAAATATCTATATGATATGTAATTATGGATGCTGTATGATGGAGCCAATATATTATGATGTGATGTTTGTAAATTCCTATGTGTCTTTTAAATTTTGCTAAATCATTCACGTTAGCGCGGCTCACGTTTTCAATTATGTTAAAAAAAAATGGCTCGTAATTTCACTAAGTATTTTCAAAGCATGATTAAGGAACTGAAGCAAAGAGTAAAGTCTAGTAATTAATCATACCTAGGTGTATTGGGTTAATTATTAGGTGTTACACTTAACTATGGAGTTCTTTAGTAATGAGCTACCGAAAGAAGATGCATCTTGTTGGCATAGGTAGTAGGAATCAATTCATATAGTCATCCCAACTGTATAGTCTCATACCTATACAGCCTTAGGATCCCTCTCATTCTAGTATGTAATCGGTTCATTCATGTACCCCTCCACTTAGAGGCCTTGCCAGGAGCCGCTCCTTGTCATTGTCTTCTTGCACGGCGATTACTCCTTGCCTCATCATCGGGCATTACATGTAACCCCATCAATCTTAACAAAAATGAAAATGAGCTTTAGAGTCCTTCATTCCCATGGTTCAAAGAACCTCATTTCTTGGACTCACCATCAAGTTCAAAACAATAAAGAAACCAAATGAGCATTCTTTCTCTTCCCTTTTTTTTTGAAACCAAAGATAGAGCCTTAAGCTCTAGAGGTCATAGACATAATGGTCTCATAACCATCATCAAGAACACTCATCATCAAGCTATGGCCTTGATCACAACAAAAATAAAAGAAAATAGTAGAAATAAAAAGAAAACTCAAGAATGAAATCCCTACCAAAGTGGTTTCTTTCTTGCTGGATGAAAAGAACTTGTTCTTGTGAAAGGAAGAAAAGAAAAATCTTCTCTTTGAGGGCCAAAAAGGTTTGGGCCAAGTCGAGATAAAATAGGGAAAGGATTTTTGTTATGTTCTTATGTATGGGGATGGAAAGGTTAAGTGTTTAGGGTAATCTATGGTGGTGATGTGTTAGTTTGATGCTTGTAACTTGAATGAAGATCAAGAATGGAGGTTCTTGAAGGTGGAGGAGAAGAGGAAGAAGAGACCTTGAGTTTAGAGAACAAGAGTGTTTTTTGGACACAACTTGATGGACAAGTCTTTGCCAAAAAAAAAAATGAATAGTAAGAATTAGAGAGTGTATGTGTGATTGTGTTGAAAAAAAATCAAAATATGAGAGAAAGAATGGAGGGAGGCCGTTGGCTATGTAAGGGGTTTTGGGGGGAATTTTTGTTTTATGTTGGTGTAGGATTAGGGTTTTTGGGTAATTTTAATTAGAGGGTTGGTTAGGAATTGGTAATTTGGTGATTAAGGTTTTCAAGACAACGTTAAGGAGTTGCTTTGCAAATTTAGTTAGGCTAAGCTTGATTAATTCAAAATTCAAACCCCAACATGTTCCTAATCTTTAGGGAAAGAAAGAGAAAGAAAGTGCTTTTATCTCTTACTTTTTATTTTTTGGTCTCATGAGTCATTCTTTGAATAAGAATAGAATTAAACTTTCCCTAAGCAACCTTGGCCCTTAATTAACTTCAAATAATTATTTGGACTCAAAATTAATTAACAAAAATAATTTATCTTTAATTAGAGTCTAATATTGCCTATGTTTCCTTAATTATTTTAATTAAGTTTAATTAGCACTAACTAGGGATAAAATGGTAATTTTTCATAGAAACTCCCTGGGATTTCCAGGACCCATCCAGATATCACATATCCCCTTTAATTAGCATGTCCAACTCCCAGGTGATGACCGGTTTTGATGATGAGAACATGGAAGGAAGCCAGCCCAAGGAATGTGGCAAGGGTGAATTACAAGGCAATAGAGGTCCAATGACAAGGGCGAGATCTAAGCAGGCTAAAGAGGCTATAAATAAATTTGTGACCACTTTATTTGAAGCATGCCTAAGCCTTGAAGAATTGCAGCCCAAGATGGTGAATTGCTTAATGCAAATTGAAGGAATAGAGGCTTGAGAGTTGTATTCATTCGAGCCCAATTTCATCTAATTACTTGAGTCCAAATTGGTAAAATGGAACATGAAGGTTGCATCTATGTTTGGGCCAATTTTTGAATTTAAGCTTGTAATAAGGCCTATTTAGCCAGTCTTAGTTTTTTCCTTTTAGTACGTGTTAAAATAGGCTAAACATTCTTTTTTTTTATTATTGTTTTAGTTTACTAATAGTGGTAGGCTGAATTAGTAGCGGGGTAAGGTCTAGCAAACTTCTAAGGTGTTGCCCATTATAAAAGGCAAACCCTAGCTTTTGGAGAGGCAATTCAAATCATATTTGCTTAAGTGTGAGACTTGCTCTCTCTGGTTCTTCATAGAATTCTCTGAACTTATCAAGGATGCTCATCCTTGTGGCGTTCCTAGGCTTATCAATCTTTTGATTGTGGCACCTTGTTCATTCTCTTACTTTCTTGTTATAGTCATTTTTTTTAAAACAGAAACATCCATTAACCCTCGTCCATATCTCAAGATATACAAATCAGATTTTAGTGATTCTTTAGCCTATATTGTGTTTCGGTCAATTTTCTTCGTTTTGAATCGTCCAATTTAAAGACCTGTAGCTTGAGATATCGATGCTACATTAATTTAATGTCTAATCTAATTTCTAATCTTGGTAGATCCTTCTTGCATGATTCATGGAGTTTGGATCATATCATGTGGTAATTTAGAAGCTCAGTTCTAAGGTTGGATAATTTGGTCCTGATTTTGATATAAGCCCAATGGAGACTAACTTGGATCAAGAAGTCATTCAAGGTCTTGGTGGTCCAATGACAAGAGCAAGAGCTAAGAAAGCCCAAGAAGCTCTAACTCAATTGGTGGTTCTCTTAATGAACACAAGCCCAAATGCAAGACAAGGAGACAATCAGCCCAAGTTAATCACTTTGCTCATCCAATTTGAAGAAGCATGATGTGTGGGGTACTCTTGAAAAAAAATTTTAAGTCTTTTAATTTTTTTTCCCTTTTAATTCAATAAAGTGTGAGAATTATGTAAGTGGGACCATTTTGAAAATTGGTGCAGCTAACCTTTCCTAATCTACACGTGAGTTTAGTGATAGGTTGAGATTCCTTTAGATGTTAATTTTGGGGGTTACACCTGATTGGTGGCTGAGTTAAAATAGGTGTTAAAGTGAGTCATTAATGTCATAATTAGCCCATTCAAGTGGAGGTTATATTTTTGTCTTTGGATGCCAAAAGCTTGGCTGCCCTTACTATTTGTAAACGTGAATTTCACTTTTGAATGGACTTTCAGATGTTATTTTTGGATCAAAATCCATTCTGGTGAGAATATTGTTCTCCTAGGTTCTTGGTTGAACCAAGATAAGTTCTCAAGAATCCAAGATTCTTGTGGCGAACATCATTAGGCTTATCAAACACCCTTGTTTGTGGCGCCTACATCATTCCTTTCTCATCCATTTTCTTCTTTACCTCTTCACCTTTAACATTGTTACAATTTCAGAAATCAAATTTTGTGTTGTTCTAAGAAGTGTTTTCGCAACTTATGTTCTAAATTCAACCAAAAAAGATCATTCCAAGGCAACCTACCATTTGGTTGTCATCAGATTTTATTTTATTTTATTCTATTTTCTCTTGTCCGCTTTGTTTCTTTTCTGTTATTATCTATGATCATTGTTTGTTTTGTCTCCTTCGTTAATTGGGTGCTGGATTTATTTGAAGCCTCTGCAATCCTTTATTTCTTATAATTTGTGCATCACCTACTTGTCAATTGTCCTAGTTAGTGCAAATTCCAACATTTGGTTTTTCTCAAATTCTACATCAGCTTGCTATTATTAGCTGTTGAGTTAGAAGCAAAAGTACTAAAAAAAAAATTGAAATAGAAAACAAAAGAGTCAAAAAAAAACAAAAAACAAAGAAAGAAGTTAACAAAGAAAATGGCAGCTATTTTTTTTTCTTCTATAAATTCAGTGCACACTACTTGTTTGATCAGTTCCTAAGTGTCTTGAGTCTTTTGTGTCTTAGTCTGTCATCACTTAATCTCTTTCTTTATCATCACATTGTCAGTCTTCAGGAAGTACTCTTGTGTGTTTGTGGAGAATGTAACATCCTCCCAAGTACAACCTCATTCTTAAGCTATGATATCATACTCGAGAGTTGTTACTTGTTAATTAGCGGACCTCTTAATTATCTATAGAAGCTGAATTTACGTACGAGATAACTAAGCGTAATTCTATTAAAACATATTACAAGTAAACATCAAGTTTATTAAACATACAGCTAAAATACATAAGGAAGCTCCTCTATGAGCTTTAGTACATATCTGTCTTCTAATACATTTACATACATACTCATTTCACTAAGTACGGAGAATAAAATAGTAACTACTACACTACAGCAATCCTACACTCCTTTGCATAGCATCATCATCATCATCTGGCTTAACCTGGAGGCAACACTAAACAAACACATGGGGTGAGAATTTTTAAAATTCTAGGCAACTCCCAATTTCACAATCATAATGTCATCGTCATCGCCCAGCCACTTTGCTTATTAAGAAAATGTGAGCATGCACATATATCAAAGATTCATTTTTAATGTTCAAAAACCATTCCTCCAAGTGGGTTTCTTTTAGCATTTCATCACTTAAAGCATATATATCTCATCACATTCCAACAATTACTAAGTTACACAAGGTAGACAAGTCAAAATAAGATAAGTAGCATATAATACATGCAATGAATTTATCTCAAGGTGACATGGTATCACTTATGGCCACAAAGATCAAATCAATGCATTTTTCTCTTCAGTGGACAATTCCACAATAGATCCGTTTATACCCAATGGGTATTTATGGTGGATCACACCACACAAGGGAAATAGACGCTTATCAGGACTGAGCTATTCCTATATGTGGTCATCGAACTTCATTTTTTTCATTTTCAATCCCACACGATTTTACTCATACGTCTACCGACTCAAAATAAATTTTGGGAAGTTACTACTTTCGCCTTCCCTCATTCAATCTAAGTCTTGTTTCTATTTTGTCCATATGTCAGAACATGCACAATTTAAATTTATACATCCTTATAATGGCATCATATACTTTTATCTTTTCTCAAATGCATACATAGGCCAAATATAGGCAATCATTCACAATGAAATTCTCATTCTTTTCTCATACTTCAATCTTTAAAACCCATAGCATGCATCTACATGTCATAAGTCACATGGCCAAACACTTAATATCAAATACTCATGTCATACTAGAAGCCAAAATGCCATTACATTCTCAATTCAAAGCATTGTTTCATTTCAGCACAATGGCAGTTTTCACCCCATTGTAGCACAACTTTTTTTGCTCATCAAACAATCAATTTAGAGGTTATAAAAATTCTCTAAGACACTTCAATGTGTTTAGGAGACCCTGTAAAAATTTCATAGCAAACAGGGCTCCTAGCCTTGTAATTAAATTATACAAATTTAGTGGTTGGAAGCCACTCATTCACAACTGAAGGGCCCTTAATTTTTAACCCTAAAATTGAATAAACTCACAATAAAATTCACAGTCATACTTCAATATGTTAGTAACTTCGTGTAAAAATTTCAAAGGCTGATTCAATCATTTGCTATAGTAATAAAATTGGGAAACTTTATTGCTTCAGTCAACAATCAGGACAGCATCTGCTTCATTTCGGTTTCTGATTTTTCTAAGACATCAAACCTTAAAACTAACATCCAAGAAAATTCATGTAGTTATTTTAAGGTGTTCTCTTCAACATATAATTTTTATAGCTCATGAAAGCACCAAAAAATATTCCAAAAAATTCGTGAACAACCTACATGTAGGAAAACAGAAATTTTAGCAACTTGGTCCAAACTTACTTTAATAAAACCCATTTCCTAACACCATCCAAACCCACCACCAAAATTCACACATCAATATCAACATAATATCATCCAACATAACTAGAAATTTCGAACTAGCACAACCCAAAACAGATTAGAAAAATTTGACAAAGAAAAGGCAAGAAAAACCCTACTTTTGGCAGATTAGTGGATCTTTGGCTTCAAGATAATCCAAGCTTGAATCCTTCCACTCCAAAGCCCCCAAACCAACTTCAAACCCTTCTTAAATCAGTGAGGTGTGAGGTACAAGACAAGGTTTTGATAAGGAATGGAAATTTTGTTGGTTAGATTGGTAGAGAATTAAGTGTAGGACATGTTTTGTGAAGAGATCTTGAGGTTTTATCAAGTTTAGGCTAGGGTTTATGAAGCTCCAAGTTTGTTAATGGAGTTTGAGAGGAAGAACAATGGAGGAGAGGTTCTTGGAGTGTGCTGGATGAAATTTTGATGGAAGGAAATGATAAGATATTGATTTTATGAGTTTATGACAAAATGCATAATAATTTCAAGTACAAAATGTTTTATTTTCTTAAAGATAAGTCTAGTAATTTTTTGTAAACATCCTATTGGTCGTAATAAAGTGGCAATGGTGTGGCTTTTTAAGCCACACACTTGTCTAGTTAGGTGGCAAACTTTCACTAAGTTTCATTCGTGTAAGAACCACACTGAAATCTCACTAACAGGTAAACACCATATCCAATTAACAATATTCCCGAAAATTAATTTTAAGTATAAAATTATCATTCCCACCTATTTCTAACCTTATTCCCATGTTTTCCTAATTTTGGCACCTCTGGCTCGAATCTAGGTTTAAGCTGTCCCACGAGCTGGCCCGGAAAAGTTACTATTCACCGGCCCGAATTTTTTTTTTTAAACATTTGTTGGGCCACCCTCATCATCGTTAAACTATTAAATTTTTAAAATTACGACTAACAAAGCTCAAATTAATTTTTAAGTAATTTTTGGGTGTTACAAAGAATCTATTAAGAATTTAAGGAGAGCTATTGAGTGGTAAAAGGCAAGAGAGCACTTTACACAAAAGCCTATTAGACGGCAACAAACACGAGTGATACATCTCTAAGAGTGTAAACACGTGAGAAGTGTGGTGAGGTCCTATTGCTTTCACTTTTATTTTCTTTACTTGAATTATGGCAAATACAGATGGTGACCTTCCTTAGGAAACAATAGATTGTTAGTGGAGGCTATTAAGCTCAAATTCAGAGGATGATAAGGGGGCATAAGAGGAGTTATATGAGAGAATTGAGCGGTTGAAATCGGGACATCATGATGATGATGATGGAGGTAAAAGATGGCTTGATGGAAGGAGGAGAAGAGATAATGATGGTGAAGCTAAGGAGGACAGAATTGAGGGGGTAAAATTCAACATTCCCTCTTTTAAAGGAAAAAGTGATCTGGAGGCATATTTAGAGTAGGAAATGAAGATTAGGCAACTTTTTGCTTGCCACAACTATATTGAAGATAAAAAATTGAAGGTGGCAGCCATGGAGTTCATAGACTATGCTCTCATTTGGTGGAACCAATTGCAAAAGGAGCGACTTAGATATGAAGACCTTTGGTGGATAGTTAGGTTGAAATGAAGATGTGGATAAGAAGGAGATTTGTCCTTCCCTATTATCATAGGGACCTTCATAACAAGCTCCAAAGACTCACGCAAGGTAGTAAGAGTGTTGATGAATATTACTATGGCACGTTTCTGAATGGGCTGAATCATGACATTAGAGACGTGGTTGAGTTACAAAATTATGTGGAGCTGGAGGACTTAGTACATCAAGCAACCAAAGTGGAACAGTAACTTAAAAGAAAAGGTACCATGAGGAGGGGTTTTTCTAATTTCAATTCTTCAAATTGGAAGGAAAGAAATAAGAAGGGAGGTACTTCTTTTAGCAATACCATGGCTGCACCTCCAATGGCTCAATTCAAGTCCAATGAGACCCCTAAAAAGACAAGGAGCAGTGAGATAAAATGCTTCAAGTGTTTGGGAAGAGGTCATATAGCTTCAGAGTGTCCAACCAAGAAGACTATGTTACTTAAGGAGAATGGAAAAATTACTAGTGAGTCTTCAGCTAGTGAAGCCGAGGAAGAGGAAGAGGTAGGTGAGGAGGTCATTGCGGAGGCCCAAGAAGGAGATTTATTAATGATTAGGAGGTTGCTTGGAAGTCAGATGGAAGCTCTTGATGATTCCCAAAGAAAGAACATTTTTCACTTTAGGTGTTCAATCAATGGGAAACTATGTTCTTTAATTGTGGATGGAGGGAGTTGCACCAATGTGGCCAATTCTAGATTAGTGTCCAAATTAAATTTGGAGACCAAGCCACATCCTAGGCCATACAAACTTCAATGGCTTAGTGAAGATGGAGAGATGACCTGAGCAAGCAAGTGGAGCTGCACATTTCCATGGGACAATACAATGACAAAGTGATATGTGATGTGGTTTCAATGGAGGCAAGCCATATTCTCTTAGGGAGGCCGTGGCAATATGATACCAAAGTTCATGATGGGTTCACAAACAAGATTTCTTCCATATATGATGGGAGGAAAATTGTACTCAAACCTCTATCTCCTAGAGAGGTGTGTGATGATCAAATAAAATTGAGAGAAAAGAGAGTGAGAGAGAGAAAGAGAAGAATGACACACAAAAGAGTAAAACAGTTGATAAAAAAAAGAGTGGAAAGAAAAAGAGTGAAACACTTGTGGGATTGAGTGAAACACTTGAGAGCAAACAGAGTTATTTAGTAAAAGAAAGTGAGGTGAAGAAGCCTTCGCCAACAAGCCACTTTATTTACTTTATTGCAAGAAAAATGTTTTAACATTGATAACTCTAATAAAAGTGTTGCCCCTACTAGTGTTGAGTTCCTTTTGCAGGAATACAAGGATGTGTTTCCAAAGGAGGTTCCAAGGGATTGCCACCTTTGAGAGGATTGAGCATCATATTGATCTCATCCCTGGTGCATTTACCCAATTGGCAGCTTATTGGAGCAATCCTCAAGAGACCAAAGAAATACACAGCAAGTTGAGGAGTTGATGACAAAAGGTTGGGTGCGAGAAAGCTTAGCCCGTGTGCTTCCAGTGATTTTGGTGCCTAAAAAGGATGGGACTTGGAGGATGTGCAGTGATGTAGAGCAATCAAGAACATCACAATCAAGTATCGACACCTATTCCCATGTTAGATGACCTTCTTGATGAATTGTATGGTGCCTATTATTTTCTAAAATTGATTTAAAAAGTGGGTATCATTAGATTAGGATAAAGGAAGGGGATGAATGGAAAATGCCTTAAAACTAAGTATGGTTTGTATGAGTGGCTGGTTAAAACTAACTAATACCCCAAGCACTTTTATGAGATTAATGAACCATGTCTTAAGAGATTTTATTGGCAAGTTTGTTGTTGTTTACTTTGATGACATTCTGATTTATAGCACTAGTTTTGAGTTGCATATGGAACATTTGAGAGCTATCATGCATGTGCTTAGAAAAGAGAAATTGTATGCTACTAATGAGAAATGCGCTTTTGCACCGATCATGTAGTGTTCTTAGGCTTTTTTGTGAGTGCGAAAGGAGTACAAGTTGATGAGGAAAAGGTTAAGGGCATTCAAGAGTGGCTTACACCTAAGAATGTAAGTGAAGTGAGAAGTTTCCATGGCTTAGCTAGTTTCTATAGGAGGTTTGTTAGGGACTTTAGCACCTTGGCTTGCCTCTTAATGAGATAGTTAAAAAGCATCTAAGTTTCAAATGGGGAGAGAAACAAGAGCAAGCCTTTGCTGCCTTAAGCATAGGCTAACTAATGCACCCATTCTTGCTTTGCCCATTTTTGCTAAATCTTTTGAACTTGAATGTGATGCATCAAATGTGGGCATTGGGGCGTTTTATGCAAGAAGGCTGAACGACCGGTATTTTAGTATTATTATGATAAAATGATTAATTGTGAATAATCTATAGGGATTTTGAAAATTCCGACAAACACAATTATGACCAGAATAATATGAGGAGTTTGTAAAAAAAAATTAAAATTAATTTAATATTATTAAAAATCAATATAATAATATTTTAATCGGATATAGAAAGAGATCCTATAATTGGTATAAGGACATTGAAAAAAATAATGATAAAGTTAAATAAATATTTGTAACCCAATAAAATTGTTTAGGTATCGATCAGTACCAAAATAGTAATAATTGGTACACAAAATAAGTAATAACCTATACCAAAACACTTAGTCTGGTAAAAATAATTGATATTATCAGATCCCAAATAATTTTTACTTAGGACAATTGAATAAATATAGACATTTCTAATACCATACAAGGTAAATCGATCTGGAAATATTTTACTCTTTACTTTCTCTCCAAGCATGTCTATTTATAAAAAGGAAAAAGAAAATGAAATAACATTTCCTTTCGTTTCTCAGGCCTCACATTCCCTTCTCCTTTCTTCATTCTTTTTCATTTCTTTCCTTTTCAAACTCCATGAAAGCTCCATATTCTTGAAGGTTATGCTTAGATAAACACTTAAACTTATTCAAGAACACTTCCTCCACATCAAACTCAAGCCAAAGCCTTGTTTTTCCATTTCAAAAATGTTCAAACAGCATAAAGGTGCTGGAAAAGTGGGTTTGAGGCTTGAATTAGAGAAGAAAAAGCTAGAGAAAGTTTAGCACAAAGCTTGGATAAAAAGTAGGAAAAATTCTAGTTTATTGCCTTGTGATTGTTTGGCTATTTTGCTAATATAAACTCTTGATATATGCTTGAAATTTATGTTGTGAAATCTGAAATTATTTCAAGATGCTTATGCATGAACTTGATAGATGTAAAAGGGTGCTATGCTTGAAAGCTTTATGAATTGAGTAATTAATGTAAGAGATTTAACTATGTAAATGAAGAGATTTTTTATTCCTTAGAGAATGAGAAATCTGGAAATTTTACAAGAATATAACCAGAAATATTTTCTAAAAATCTCAAGATTGGTATTTTGAAGTATGATGCTAAAGTTTCGTGAAAAATGATGAGATTTTGATCCATAGAAGAAAAACTCTAAAATCTAAGAAATATACTTGGTTTAATTTTCTGAGAGATTTAAGAATTATAATGTAAGAAGTTCTACAAGTTTCTGAAGAAATCTCATAAAAGAATTTTGAGAAAATCTCATCATAGAACTATAGATTTTATAGAAACGCTCATCACGGTTTAGTAGACTTTCAGTAAAAATTTCATAATAGCCTAATAGATTTTAAAGAAAATCTCATAAATGTTGAATTGTTTTCTTTAAGAAAAATCTCATAAAAAGTTAGTAGATTTTATCGATAAATCTCATAAGAATCTAAGAGATTTTAACAGAATATCTCATAAGGCTTCAGAAGATTTGAACAGAAAATCTCATAAGAATTCAGAAGATCTAAAGGGAATATCTCATAAGAATTCAAGAGTTTTTAAAGAGAAAAGTCTCACACGGTAATTCAAGAAACTTAACAGAGAAAATCTCATACGAGTTAAGGAGATTTCAAGAAAATCTCAAAGCGGAAGTATGAGATATAAAACTATTAAGAAGAGATTTTACTTTATAATTGAGAAATTCCCCAACTACATGATAGAGTTCCAAACGAATAAAGAAAATTGAAGACATACGTCATATGTAATGTTAATTGCTTAATGGTAAGCTCATGGATTCACGGGTAGTAGTAGACATGCTACACCCTTGGAACTATATTAGGTTGTAATAGCGACGATGTTACATCGTTTGAGAAAAGGATGTCCTAGAAGGAATAGTGAGGCTATTTAGATGAGATGTAGTAGACGTACTCTATCTAGTGAACTATATCAGGTTGTAACGTGATGGCGTTACATCATTGACAGTCCGATCCAGAAGTATATCAGAAGAGTCCTATGAGTTCTACCATTAAGTTTAAAGTAGCTAACCAAGTTAAGTCAGAAAATAATGATACTAACTACATATCAACTACTTGATTATAAGCTCATGGATTCACAGAGTGATCTATATGAGGTTGTAGTATGAGGTCCAACAAGTGGACTATATCAGAATGTAACATGAGGTGTTACACAGTTAGAAATAATCAGAAGATAAGTATCAGGATCCTATGAGCTCTATTCTCAAGTTTAAAGTTCATAATAAGATTGTACCCAAGAAATAATGAAACAAACCAAATCATTATTCTAAATAACCAAAACACCGAGCAATTATCTTACGAATCCTATGACCTTTATATTCTCAAGCATAAGTGTACTCATAATCCTATTTAATAAGTAAAGTGGATAAGCAAGCTTGATGTTTCAAAAGAAATTGAAGATACTTTAATTATTTTAATGTTATGTCAAATATCACTATGTAGTAAACTAGTATTTTCTTTGATTCTCATTCCTAGTTTATCATATTTTTATAGATTGCTATGTTGATGATTATTTCGTGGAAATTCTCAACTGGTACTGGCATCATAGTCCAAGAGTTTCTAATGAACCGATGATAGAGAATTCAGTTCATTTATTTTATTTTCTTTTAGTGAATGTTAAGTAGTACCCTACCTAGACTAGAGGGTTCCTGCGTGAACCAGGGTAAAGGTTTGACAGAGTTATATATGATGTTGCTTTGTTGTCGAATAATACAATTATGTATTTTGATATATATTATTTATGTTCAAATTTAACGACTCAAAGAGAGAGCAATCTATGTTTGTCTAGAAAAGTAGGCTCATATGTAATATGTATATACTCCATCAAAGGTCAAGTAGAGAAAACAAGTAACAACTCATTATAACTTTATGGCTTAAGCATAGCCTTATGGTGTGAAGGGTGTTACAAAGGCCATATGATTGCTTATTTTAGTGAGAAGTTAAATGGGGCTACCCTAAACTATTCCACTTATGATAAGAAATTGTATGCTTTAGTGCGTACTTTGAAGACTTGGCAGCATTATTTGTTCCCCAAAGAATTTGTAATTCATAGTGATCATGAGTCCCTAAAATACTTGAAAGGACAAGGCAAGTTGAATAAAAGGCATGCCAAATGGGTTGAGTTTTTAGAACAATTCCCATATGTCATTAAGAATAAAAAAAGGAAGGGGAACATAGTGGCTAATGCTTTATCTAGGAGGCATGCATTACTTTCTACTCTTGAAACAAAAATTTTTGGGCTTGAGACTTTGAGAGAAATGTATTTGCATGATGCTAAATTTTCTGATATATGCTGCTTGTGAAAATGTGTCTCAAAATGGTTACTATAGGTACAATGGATACTTGTTTAAAGAAAAAAGATTGTGTTTGCCTAAGTGTTCCATAAGAAATTTGCTTGTGAAAGAGGCAAATGAGGGAAGATTAATAGGACATTTTTAGGTGCATAAAACTTTGGACATATTGTGTGAATATTTTTATTAGCCCCATATGAAACATGATGTGCATAAATATTATGAGCATTGCATTTTTTGTAAAAAGGCAAAATCAAAAGTGATGCCACATGGTTTATATACTCCTTTGCCTATTCTTGATTTTCCTTGGATTGATATATCTATGGACTTTGTTTTGGGGCTGCCTAGAACAAAGAATGGCAAGGATTCTATTTTTGTGGTTATGGACAAGTTTTCAAAAATGGCACATTTTATACCTTGCAAAAAGGTTGATGATGCTTGCCATGTACCTGACTTATTTTTCAGGGAAGTGGTGAGACTCCATGGGATGCCTAGGAGCATTGTAAGTGATAGGGACACTAAGTTCGTAAGTCACTTTTGGAGAACATTGTGGGGTAAGCTTGGTACTAAATTGCTTTTCTCTACTACATGTCACCCACAAACTGATGGGCAAATTGAGGTAGTGAATAGGACCTTAGGCACCTTGCTTAGGACTATTTTAAAGAAAAATCTTAAGTCTTAGGAAGAATGTTTGCCTTATGTAGAATTTGCTTATAATAGGGTTGTCCAGCACAACTAATTGTTCACCATTTGAAATTGTGTATGGATTTAACCCTATGACGCCACTTGATTTATTGCCTATGCCTAACATTATTGTTTTTAAGCATAAGGATGCAGGCTAAGGCTAACTATGTGAGAAAGCTGCATGAGCGTGTGAAAGCTCAAATTGAGAAGAAAATTGAGAGCTATGCCAAGCAAGCTAACAAGGGAATAAAGAAAGTTGTATTTGAACCCGGAGATTAGGTTTGGGTGCACATGAGGAAAGAGAGGTTCCCTGAACAAAGGAAGTTCAAACTCCAACCTAGAGGGACGGTCCTTTCCAAGTATTAGAGAGGATCAATGACAATGCTTATAAAATTGATTTGCATAGTGAGTATAATATCAGTGCCACTTTTAATGTTGCTAATTTGTCTCTTTGATGTAGGTGATGAGGCCTTGGATTTGAGGTCAAATTCTCTTCAAGAGGGAGGGAATGATGAGAACATGGAAGGAAGCCAGCCTGGAATGTGGGCAAGGGTGAATTACAAGGCCATGGAGGTCTAATGACAAGGGCGAGATCAGCAGGCTAAAGAGGCTCTACATAAATTTGTGACAACTTTATTTGAAACACGCCTAAGCCTTGAAGAATTGCAGCCCAAGATGGTGAATTGCTTAATGCAAAATTGAAGGAATAGAGGCTTGAGGGTGGATTCAATTCGGGCCCAATTTCTCCATCTAATTACTTGAGTCAAAATTGGTAAAATGGAGCATGAAGGCTGCATCTATGTTTGGACCAATTTTTGAATTTAAGCTTGTAATAAGGCTCATTTAGCTAGTCTTAGTTTTTTCCTTTTAGTACATGTTAAAATAGGCTGAACATTCTTATTTTTTTTTATTGTTTTAGTTTAATAAAAGTGGTAGGCTGAATTAGTAAGCTTAGGTAAGGTCTAAGCAAACTTGTAAGGTGTTGCCCATTATAAAAGGCAAACCCTAGCTTTTGGAGAGGAAATTCAGATCATATTTGCTTGAGTGTGAGACTTGCTCTCTCTTGGTTCTTCATAGAATTCTCTGAACTTATCAAGGATGCTTATCCTTGTGGCATTCCTCCTTATCAATCTCTTGATTGTGGCGCTTTGTTCATTCTCTTACGTTCTTGTTATGATTCACGTTCATTTTTTTTAAACCAAAAACATCCATTAACCCTCGTCCATATCTCAAGATATACAAATCAGATTTAAGTGATTCTTTAGCCTAAATTGTGTTTCAGAATGTCATTTTCTCTCATTTTTGAATCGTCCAATTCAAGACCTGTAGCTTGAAGATCACGCTATGTTAATTTCGTGCTGAATGTGCGATTTCTAATCTTGGTGGATCTTTCTGCGTGATTCATGGAGTTTGGATCATATAATTCATCGTTAATTAATCCCATGTTCAATTACTTTAGGGTATTTTGATAATTTTGCACACGGAAAAATCAAGAATTGAGATTTTCATATCTATGGCCATCCAAAATACATCTAGTCCCCTTCAAACATCAAACTAACCCCTTGAGGATAGCCTGGACTGGCCATCCTTGATTTCGGGCAAAAATGACCTCACGGGCATTTTGGTCATTTATCGGAAAATTGGATGCGATTTTCAAACTGATTGTTACCCAAATCACATATAGTCTTATTTTAGCATTAAATTACCCTAATGAGGATGGCCTAGTTTGTGTCCGAATTTTAATACAAAATTGACCTTAGGGGCATTTTGGTCATTTTGCATAGCAGGAAAAATCGAAGTGTTACAGAATTGGTTGTTTGAGATGCAAATTAAATTTCACTACACAAGGGTAAAATCTGCCAATGTGCTGGAAATGAACCAAAATCTTGAATTGATGATATAATGACTTTTGATTCAAGTATAATGAGTATAAATGCATTCTATATACTTTAGAGATTAGCTTATGAGAATGAATGAGAATCCCTTGTGATTGATTGTCTATATGTGATTAATGCATTCATTTGGGAAAAAGAATAATAAATGATGCATATATGTGAAAAAAAAGAATGGATGAACTTCAATTGTGCATGTTCTGACATATGGGCAAAACAAAAACAAGACTTAGGATATTAAGGGGAAGGCAAAAAGATGAACTTCCTAGAGATATTATGTGTTGGTAGACATATTGGCTAGAAATAGAACTGTGTGAGATTTAGAAAAAGGAAAAAATGAAGTTCGATGATCACGTATAAGAATGAGCTCAATCTTGATAAGTAGTCTATTTTCCATGTGTGGTGTTATCGTCAGATACCATTTGGTTTAAAGTTAAGTCTTCCCTATGTTGATGAAAAAAGAAAAATACATTAAATTGAGTTCTACGGTTACATGAGACAACACATAATTATTATTGGTTTTGCACATGATTTATGCACAGGATTATTTATGTTCATGATTTTGCATGAGAATTCCTATATGAATGATATTGCTGGTTATGTTCTATTTATAATTGAGGGAGCGCCCTCCTGAGAATTATATAATTCTCATCCCTATGTTGTGTGCATTTTGTATTGTATTCATTTTTAGATGTCGTTAATGATATTTTTACTTGATTCGCCACAATGGAGTGGCACTATTGTAACACCCTAATAATTAACCGAATACACCTAGGTTGTATCTGATTAATTACTAGACTTTACTCTTTGCTTCAGTTCTTTCATCATACTTTGAAAATACTTAGTAAAATTATGAGCCATTTTTTTTGTTATAACATAATTGAAAACGTGAGCCGCGTATAACGTGAACAATAATCGAAATAAAGCGATAACGTGCAGACATAGCATGAACAACACATCATATTGGCTTCATCATATAACATCCATAATTACATAACATATAGATAGTTTGCCTACCAACAGAATAAGACTAGGTGTAGTCAATCTAACAAAACATAAATAATATATGGATGGAAGGACATCCATTAATGGCACCTAGTAATAACACTCCAAGGATAGGGATAGATATCTGAAATATACGAGTGGAACTAGCAGGATCAAGTTCAGCTACCAGGTGAAAGCCTCAAACGTGATTCACGAACGCTTCCTCCCGTTTTTGAAGACGAGATGGAAAGAAAAATAGAGGGAGTGAGAAACTTATAAAAGAATCTCAGTAGGGTACCCACCTCATGATGCATTGTGTCATCATCATCGTCCCCAGGAACCTCTAGTTTCATTATGAAATAGTGAGCATGCTAAGATTAATTTATTAAGTTCGAAAATATACTTTATCGAGGTTCGTCCCTTTAATCATGCGTCTTATAATGCATCATAAACTTAGCATGTCATGTTTATAATGAACTTTTCCTTTCACATATAATAACATAGTTATGCATAAGACCACATCATATTCCTCATCATCATATCATAAATACTATGCATAGAAGAACATCATATTTCTCATCATCATCTCATAAATACTATGCATAGAAGAACATCATAATCACATAATACGTTACTTAGTTCCTTAGGTGACTTAAAGTTACTTTCATCTCATTTTCCTGGGCCACTTATAATCCATACTTTTGGGAGTAATCTAGGTTATGAGCTCATACCTTACTAGTCATCACTAGCATATACTTATCCCTTTTGATAAGTTAAAATCCCACTCTACCCTTTTGAGAACGGGCTAGGGGGCAAGAATCACATTTTCACCATCTATAGTCTGATGGGTCTAAAGGATCATTTTCTCAGGATCACCTTTCACCACCTATAGTTTGATGGGTCCAAAGGATCATTTCCTCATAAGTTTAAGTCACCATTAAGTCTTAGCATGTTATATCATAATCATCAAGATGCATGAACATTCTCATTGTTTGCAATAGCAACTATAACATGCAAGCCATGAAATCATTCAATAATATCAAATTCTTAGTAGGCATTACTTCATCATATAACTGACATTCCAAAACATCAAAAGATGTCATCTAAAATTCTCAGGAAGCTCCCTAAATAACCGAACTCTAAAATTGGGTAACCTTAATTATCAAACTAATTACTTATGCATCTAAGGGATTTATTACCATCAATTATAAGCCTTAAGAACATTATTAGACTATATGGGGTAGCATAGACAGTAAGTTGTTCTTAAGGTTTTACGTATGTAGAAGTTACGTTTTTAACCCTTTCTGTTCCTGGCTTTCCCTATGATGCTAAAATTAATTACTAAACCAATTATGAATCATTGTCCCTTATCTAAACATAATAAAATTTGGTTCTTAAGGTCACTAAAGGCTCTGGACAGAATGCATAAATTTCATTCTCTAAAGTTCTAGAAATCTTGCTTTTACGGTTTTCTAGGAAGCTAGTTTTATCTTTAACATGCATAGAATAAACCATAATTATCACAACTTCAAACATATTAAATCATCATCATTTATTGGTACTAATCTCATATCAGAAGCCGAATCATGAACCTCATATAATTGTATAAAATCACATTTTAAGTGAACATAAAATATTAGTTTCCGTAGAATCCTTGCAAAGCTTTAAAACTCTTTTAGAAACTAATTCTTTTTGAAAGAATCTTCATAATTAAAATTCTCACTTAAGATAAAAGGAGCAAGTCTTGAGCTTAAGAGATTTATGTGATATCTTAGAATCATAAACATGCTATGCAACCTCATTTTAATCTTGTCATTATAAGGTGATAACTTGGAATTATAAACATGATATGCAAATCCATTTCTTTATCTTTAAGATTTAAGGTGATGACTTGAAAATTAAACATGATGCAAGAGCTTGAAATATAAACATGATGCAAGAAACTGGAGCGCGGTAATCCACACTGGACCGGTGAAGGGAGAAGAGAATTATTATTACATCTTTTTAAGCTCCAATCTCAAGACTTCTTAAAGAATCAATTCTTTAACTCCAATAATCTTATTTCTTTGCTTGTGATACTTGGGCAAGTCTTTGAGCTCTAGGATCTTTAGGTGATGACATAAAAATAAACATGTCATGCTTGATTCTTTTAGCCATTATAAAATAAAGTGAGAGCATAAAATAAATATGAGATGCATCCTCTTTATTATCTTTGAAGATTAAGTGACAACTTGAAACATAAACATGAAATGCAAGCTTGGAAATTTAAACATGAATATGCAAGTTCATTTATTCATTCTTGAGAATTTAGTGATGACATAGAAAGTAAACATGATTATGCAAGGCATAAACTTAAACATGGATGCAAGTTCATTTTATTTCTTTACTAGAGCTCCTCCAAGACTTTAGAGAAATATAAATTCAACCCAATATATCTTAGCAAGACAAAGTGAAAAATACATCTTTCAAGTTCTAAACTCAAGATCATAAAAACATCATAAAAATATTATTCTTTAAAGTTTTGCATCAAGTGGAACTTTCAAGCTTTAGAGGCCTAACTTGTGATGGATTCACAACCCACCTTCAAGGTCCTCATCATCAAGCCATCATCTTAGTCCCACCTAGGCCATATGGCCAAATTGGTTAAAGAAAAATGAAGAGGAAAACCAAATGAAAAGCTAAGGAGTTCATAATTTTAACATTTTGAGCTAAGAACAACACTTCTCAAATCATAGAAATAAACATAGAAACTACTCCCTACCTAATCTGATTTGAAGGAAAGGAAGAGAACTTGGTTTCTTGGAGTGAAATGAAAGAAAATATTCTTGAAAACTTGAAGAAAGAATTCAGCCAAGAGGAGGAGGAAATGAGAGCTTTTGGTGCTCCTAAAACTAGAATTTGTGTAAGTTATGAGCAAGGCTTCCAAGGCTCCTCAAGTATGCATATTTATAGAGGAATTCAAGCTCATGTATGACAAGAGGAGGAGGCATAATTTATGGATTTTTCCTGGGGAACAAAGGGAGGAAAATCATTTCTTTGTTTAAGGCATGTTTTATGCCATGTTTTAGGGAATTTTTTGGCATTTTGTTTTAGTGCATTATCTTGCAATAATTCTAATGATTATGGCTGAATTATTTCGTTCATTACAGCCTCATGGAAGAGGGTTTTGTGTGTTCCATGTATTATTTAGGTGTAGGCAAGGTATTCATGCAATTTAGAGGATTTACGTTAAGGGCTTAGGTGAATTAGTAAGCAATTTGAGTGTTTAAAGCAATTTTAGGTTCTAATCAATTTAAATAAATAATTTTGACTCTAGATTATTAATTATAATTTAATAAGCTTTAATTTGAGCCTAATATTGCTTAGGTTTGTAGACGAATCAAAAATCTCAAAATTTGTAAAACTTACAAAGACAGGGGCAAAACGGTCATTTTACTTAAAAATTGCCCAGACCACCCGAGCTTAACCAATGGACAATCATAACTTAAAAACATGTTTTAAAACATTTTAGTGAGGTTCGGGCTAGTGGCACGCAATTTGAGTTAAAACAAGGGCGTTTTGGTCATTTCGTGTTGGAGCTCAAAATTATGATTCTTTTCCTCTATTAACACACATAACACAAACAATCCCTTATTATCATCAAAACATCCCCTTGAGGATGGGTGGGGCCCACGATCCTCATTTTCTGAGTAAAATAACCTTAGGGGCATTTTGGTCATTTTACACGTACAGAAATTCTGGTTTGCAATACTTGCACGAATTGCTCCTAACCTTTCTTCTAACGTTATATTCCTTTATTAAGGATTGTTTGGTCTCAAATTATATGAAAAATTACCTAGGTAATTCGGGTTCTAACGACAGGTAAAATTTCAGGAAATTGGGGCGTTACAACTATGGTCCTATACTTGACTTCTGCGTCATAGGCTACTCTCCCAGGTCTATGCTTATGTGTTCTTTGTAAGCTCCAGAACCTTTCAAGAAAGATTAATGCAGTATGTTTTGAATGACAACATCCAAGTTAAGGAAAATATTGTGAAGAATGACTAATGTCTACCTTGAGTTTCTTGAAGTAGCAAAGGGTATACGTTAACATAATCCTCTACATGAAGATAATTTCACTTTACATGTGCAAACATGATTTATCTCATTAAAGAGATGGAAACTAAGATGAAAGTGATAATTATATCGTGAAATGAGCATACAAATGCCTAACAATTGAAGAAAATCAACAAGTATAAGAAACCAAGGCACATCAGAAAGAAGCACTAGACTTTAGAAAGTAGATTTAAATTGAAGATATCCATCAATCCTGAAGCCAACATGTTCTACTATCTTCAATCATCATGATCGTGATCATTTATCATCAACAAGCTCAGGTCGAAGACCAAAAGGCCAAGGACATATTAAGGAACTGATGCACCTTAGAAAGTGCACTTCATAGTAAGACGCTACACTCTATTGAAATAGAAGGAAAAAATTGAAATTCAAATTTGAAATCATATCTAGTCACGACGGTATGTCATCTCTTCTCCAACTTGGTCTACACTCCAGTTCTAGAAGCAAGTGTTTAGAAACCACAAGAAAGTAAAAAGTAGTTTCTAAAGGAACTCTCAAAACCTCTTTCTCACAATGGCTTCTACGGTCTAAAAAAGACAAGCTACACTTCTAGCTGCTTTTTAGAGACAAACAGATTATCAACATATGTCACTTGGAGAATAGATCAAGGCCAATGGTCACAAAGGAAGATCTTCTATAAATGGAGATGTTAAGCCTCAAAATAGATAGAGACGAACATTACATAGTGAATTGTTGTAAAATTTTC
This sequence comes from Dalbergia oliveri, assembly GCA_030441495.1. Lineage (NCBI taxonomy): Eukaryota > Viridiplantae > Streptophyta > Magnoliopsida > Fabales > Fabaceae > Dalbergia > Dalbergia oliveri. Next base: position 425,814 of record JAMLFY010000022.1, read on the forward strand.
TCTTCTCATCTTTCTTGAAGTTCATTATATCCTGTAATCGTTTCCTTTCTTGTAAAATCTTCTTTCTACATCCTTAATAGATCCTACCTCCTAGGAAGAATTATAAGAAAGAAGTCATTCAAATTTCCAGATCCATTTGTTGTATATCTTTACGAAACTTGAGTGTAGGTTAGTTTGAGTGGCGAACGTGGCAAACCCAAACACAAACCTCTTGTAACCTCGATTCAAGATGATTAGTGTGAGATAACTTGTAGAGGATAAGGTAAAACTACTTGCAATATGACAATAAGGAGTTCTTACTCACGGTTTAGTTTGGAGAGGCTAATACAGACTACTCAGGTTAGCTTAGAGAAGCTACTACAATACTCTCGATTTATTGGAGAGGCTAGTTAAAAACTACTCGATTTAGCTTAGAGAGGCTAGTGAATAACAACTTGGTTTGTGATAGTAGGGGTTGTCTCCTAGTCAAGGTAAGAGTTTAGGAAGGCTACAACAAAGACTATCCTGTTTTTCTTTCTTGAATTGAGAAAGGTTTGGTGAAAGCATGAAACTCAATGGTGGTTGAGAATTGGATATAGGCAATATGGCCAAACAAATATAAAAATATCTATGCAGGATTCTCTTCCTATCTCTCTTACATTCAGTTAAGATTATTATTTAATATATGCTTAAAGTCTATGTTATTTGCTCTTCTGTTACTATTCTGTTACAAATGATGTAGTTCAAAAGTCACTTCTAGACGTGCCAAAATGTATTTCTGCTACACTTCAAGCTCAACAGTTGATAGTATCCTATTTAAGTTTTCAGAAGTAAAAGAAGAAGAGAAGGGAGCACGATTCAACCTCCTTCTCATGCGCTTTTCTACCTACATTCTTTAGTCACTCATTCAATTCTTCTGTGTTCACTGTCAATTTTGACCCAGCCTTCCTATATGATGTGCCCTCCACCTAGCACCCAGTTGTTGATCTCACTGCCTCCAACTATGTATGGTTCAGTTTCAGTAGCTTGCAATATATGAGTTTAATTTATGCTCATTAGTTTAGAGCTTATGATATAATTCAGAAAGCTTTATATTTGCGGACAGAAAACATAAAGATTGTGTAACATGGCATGCATATCAGCACAACAAAATATATATATATATATATATATATATATATATATATATATATATATATAAGAGCAACAGATGATATATGTGTGACATGTACTAAAAGAAATATCTTATCAGAGAAAATCATAGATCAAAACAAATACTTGAAATATAGCAAGTGTACCAAAAATCAAATTGTATCACACAAAACTTAAAACAAAAACAAATGTTTTAAAATAAATGCAAATGCTAAAATCTCCAACTTCTCTTCCTCAGCATGATGCTCCCCCTAAATTCCTTAGCACAAAATTTTCTGATCTTTATCTTCTCCCCTTTGTCATCACAAAGAGGGTGTGGGAATCTAGGAATCGCCATCATGACCCATTCTCCTTAGTTCTCAGAGAATCTCCAACGGGCGCCTCAAATTCCTTCAATGAGTGTCTAAAGAATTTAAGCGTAACTTTCATGTCTTAAAAGTTAGGCACGTGCTCTATATTGGAGGCTTCAACCTGATCAACCTTGAGGCCATGTGTAACCCAGATGACAAGGGCGAGGAGTGATCGGATGCAAGAGGCATGGACAAGGAGCGGCTCCTGGCAAGGCCCCTAAGCAAAGGGGTATATGAATGAACCGATTACACACTAGAATGAGAGGGATCCTAAGGCTGTATGGGTGTGGGACTATAGTTAAGGATAGCTTATATGAATTGATTTGTACTACCTATACCAACAAGATGCATTTTCTTTTTGGTAGCCCACCACTAAAGAACTCCACAATTAAGTGTGCTTGGCTTGGAAGATGGGTGACCTTTTAGAAGTTCCAGGAAGCGTGTAAGTGAGGACAAAGTGTAATATCCTGATTTTTACCTATGTGCAAAATGACCAAAATGCCCTTGAGGTCATTTTTGCATGAGATTAAGGACACCGATCCAGGCTATCCTTAATAAGGTATTTAATACTAGAATAAGGTTACATGATGTCTTCTGTAGGGCTTACTAATTATCTATATGTGGTGAATAATTTAACATCCAACTCCATCATTCTATTCATATCAGATTATTATTGAAAAATCATTTATGAAGATAACATTATCGTAAATCATTTCAAGTGCATTGGTTTGGTTACTATTCTTCCAATGTATTATTCATTGAATGCAAATCTTCTATTTTGTTTGATATCTATATGAAGAAATTCTACCATGCTTTGTGACGACAAATTTTCATTCAAACTTTTATGTGTGCCATTCAAATACATATTGCTTTTAACATATTAGATATTGATTGAACTTTATCTATATTTATATATGTAACACTAGATTGTATTATTTCAAGATAAAAATAATCCAAAGCTCTAATACCATAAAAAGAAATAAAAAAAATCACTCAGAAATATAGTGAGTGTGTTAACATATGCAAGTATAATATTATTTAAGTAACATGCGCATTTTTTTCACTTGCAATGTTCAACATGTATTGAAACCTTATAAAGATCATCCTAAATTTCAAACAATAGTTAATCTGATTTATTAAAGGAAAAGTCATTTTTTCCAAATGGCATGCAAATCTTTTTCTCATCTAATTCTACAATGCCTTTAAATTTATGTGGATTTGAAAAAGAGTTGTTTTCTTAGCTACCTTATTGCGATAAATGGCTTATGACATGGAAACATGCATGGATTTAACACTTGCATAAATTAAAAGGTGACGTGCCTTCTCTTGGTTTTATTCTATAACATATAAATCCATGCTTAAAAGAAAATGCACAATTGCACATTGTAAAGCATGACAAAGAAATATATATATATATATATATATATTCTCCTTGCCCACTATCTGCTATAGCATAATAGTGATAATTAAATTAGACAACATAGCTTTAAGGCACAAAACACTATATCATGCAGTTAAAGGAATACACTATAAAATTTTTAATGACAAGAGGCCATAATGAGATTTTCTCCCATTCCCTGCTCCTGCCAAGAAAAGTGGGCTCTATGCTTAGCTAATGAAACATTTAGGACTTGTAGTCATGGGAGGCAATTTAGTGTGGGTTCTCCAGATCCCATGAATAACATGGAATCAAACATTGATTATCAAAGTAAGGTAAGGGAGCATCAATTTTGAGGAGGCTATGAACCCTTAGGAACAAACCAACCTTGCATCCATCTTCATCATCTATCAACCTTTAATCCTCCCATCACCACATTTTCATTGTAACACCCTTAAAAAATTATTTAAAAATTAATTTGAGCTCTCTTAGTCGTAATTTCAAAAATTTGCAGTTTAACAATGATGAGGATAGCCCAGACCTCAAAAAAAAATTTGGGGCCGAGGTGAATAGTGATCTTGTGGGCCCCACAGCCCATTAACGCAGAAATTTAATTGGGATTAGGAAATGCCTAGCTAGAAAGAGAGGGTTAAGGTTAAAATAGTTAAAAAGAATTTTATACCTGAATTTAATTCTTCGGACAATGTTTTGATTAGATCCGGTATTTCTCGTTCGATAAAATTAATGTGCAATTTCTAACCGAAAAGATGATTAATCCTTACAATATGATAATGCTTATCTTTTAAAGCCAGCGATGGCCATGATTTAATCTTGAATAACAAGATTAAATCCTAGCCATCCATTCCATAGTTCTTTTTTAAAAGGAAAAGAAATACACTTTGATTACATAAATGCTTTCTTTATAACAAGATCACTTCAAACTACCTAACTTGTCATCTTTTTCCTTGTCATTCTCGGCCATTAAAGGACTAGCACCCTTCATGGCTTCTTCACAAAGAAAAAGCATAAAAATTGCTCTTCAAAATTAATAGGAATAGTTCCATACGTTAACTACATCTCATAAAAATTCAAGCTTGAAATCTGATTTCTAGGTTAATTTAAAAATGTATGTAAATTCGCTACTAGTGCATAAATCTAATTTGACCAACTAACAACATTTTGCAAAGTGATCTAAGGTCTCCTAAGCAACACAATACAACCCCAAATGAATTATAGCTAGAAAAAACTAATTAATTTTATTCCAATACACTATATCCTACTATACTTCCTTCTAAAAGTATAAATTTCTCATTCCAAAATAGAAATTTCATCAACAATTTCAACTAGAAAACTTAATAGCATTGCAAATATAAACCCTAACCTCAAGTACTAAACTTTAAGAGATAAAGGTTCTTAGTGGCTCCAAATGATTAAAATCAAGCAAAACTCCTCCTCCTTGCACTCTCTTTGTACAAAACATGTACAAAGTTGAAATTGTACAAAGAATATGGAAAGATTTAAGCTCCAAAATGCTTTAGTTTATATGTTTAACAGAACATTAAACCATGAAGATAGCTCAAGTTCATGGTGTGTTGGGTTAACTATATTGTAACAATGATCATATTTGCACTCAGAAAAATTAATGGGAATAGTTCCATATGTTAACTACATCATAAAAATTCTAGCATGAGGTTAATTTAAAAATGTATGTATGTTTGCCATGCATAAACTGAATTTCAGCAAGTAACAACATTTAGCAAAGTGATCTAAAGGTCTACCTAAGCAACACAATTCAACTCCCATGAAATATAGGTAAAAAAACTAATTAATTTCATTCAAATACACTATTCTTGCTATACTTCCTTCTAAAAGTATAAATTTCTCATTCCAAAAAACAAAATGTCATCAACAAGAATTTTAGCAACTTAGAAAACTTAATTGCATTACAAACATAAACCCCAACCTTAAGTGCAAAACTTTAAGAGACATAGGTTCTTAGTGGCTCCAAGTGATTGAAATTAAGCCAAAATCCTCCTCTTGTACTCTATTTGTAGAAAACTTGTACAAAGCCAAAATTGCTACAAAGAATATGGAAAGATTTAAGCTCCAAAATGCTTGGAGTTTATGTGTTTAACAAGAACATTGAACCATGAAGAGCTGAGGTCAAGGTGGTGTGTTGGGTTAACTATTAGGGTGTAACAACAAGCATATTTGCTTCAGAAAAATTAATGGAATAGTTCCATATGTTAACTACATCTCATAAAAATTCTAGCTTGAAATCTGATCTCTAGGTTAATTTAAAAATGTATGTATGTTACTCCCAGGCAAAGTGAATTTAAGCAAGTAACAACATTTAGCAAAGTGATCTTAAGGTCTCCCTAAGCAACACAATTCAACTCCAAATGAATTATAGCTAAAAAAACTAATTAATTTCATTCCAATACACTATATCTTGTTATACTTCCTTCTAAAAGTATAAATTTCTCATTCCAAAACAGAAATTTCATCAACAGGAATTTCAGCAACTTAGAAAACTTAATTGCATTGCAAACATAAACCCCAACCTCAAGTTCTAAATTTTAAGAGAGAAGGTTCTTAGTGGCTCCAAATGATTGAAATCAAGCAAAAATCCTCCTCCTTGCACCCTCTTGTACAAAACTTGTACAAAGCCGAAATTGCCACAAAGAATATGGAAAGATTTAAGTTCCAAAATGGTTGGAGTTTATGTGTTTAACGAGAACATGGAACGATGAAGACAGCTCAAGTTCAAGGTGGTGTGTTGGGTTAACTATTAGGGTATAACAATGATCATATTTGCTCTCAGAAAAATTAATGGGAATAGTTCCATATGTTAACTACATCTCATAAAAATTCTAGCTTGAAATCTAATTCTTCTGGGTTAATTTAAAAATGTATATATGTTTGCTTGCATAAATAAATTTCAGCAAGTAACAACATTTAGCAAAGTGATCTTAAGGTCTCCTTAAGCAACACAATTCAACTCCCAAATGAATTATAGCTAAAAAAAACTAATTAATTTCATTCCAATACACTATATCTTGTTATACTTCCTTCTAAAAGTATAAATTTCTCATTCCAAAACAGAAATTTCATCAACAAATTTCAAACTTAGAAAACTTAATAGCATTGCAAATATAAACCCTAACCTCAAGTACTAAACTTTAAGAAAAGGTTCTTAGTGGCTCCAAATGATTAAAATCAAGCAAAACTCCTCCTCCTTGCACTCTCTTTGTACAAAACATGTACAAAGTTGAAATTGCTACAAAGAATATGGAAAGATTTAAGCTCCAAAATGCTTTAGTTTATATGTTTAACGAGAACATTAAACCATGAAGATAGCTCAAGTTCAAGGTGGTGTGTTGGGTTAACTATTGGGTTGTAACAATGATCATATTTGCACTCAGAAAAATTAATGGGAATAGTTCCATATGTTAACTACATCTCATAAAAATTCTAGCATGAGGTTAATTTAAAAATGTATGTATGTTTGCTGCCAGTGCATTAAAACTGAATTTCAGCAAGTAACAACATTTAGCAAAGTGATCTAAAGGTCTCCCTAAGCAACACAATTCAACTCCCACATGAAATATAGGTAAAAAAACTAATTAATTTCATTCAAATACACTATTTCTTGCTATACTTCCTTCTAAAAGTATAAATTTCTCATTCCAAAACAGAAATGTCATCAACAAGAATTTTAGCAACTTAGAAAACTTAATTGCATTACAAACATAAACCCCAACCTTAAGTGCAAAACTTTAAGAGACATAGGTTCTTAGTGGCTCCAAGTGATTGAAATTAAGCCAAAATCCTCCTCTTTGTACTCTATTTGTAGAAAACTTGTACAAAGCCGAAATTGCTACAAAGAATATGGAAAGATTTAAGCTCCAAAATGCTTGGAGTTTATGTGTTTAACAAGAACATTGAACCATGAAGGCTCGAGGTCAAGGTGGTGTGTTGGGTTAACTATTAGGGTGTAACAACAAGCATATTTGCTCTCAGAAAAATTAATGGGAATAGTTCCATATGTTAACTACATCTCATAAAAATTCTAGCTTGAAATCTGATCTCTAGGTTAATTTAAAAATGTATGTATGTTAGCTGCAATGCATAAAACTGAATTTAAGCAAGTAACAACATTTAGCAAAGTGATCTTAAGGTCTCCCTAAGCAACACAATTCAACTCCCAAATGAATTATAGCTAAAAAAAACTAATTAATTTCATTCCAATACACTATATCTTGTTATACTTCCTTCTAAAAGTATAAATTTCTCATTCCAAAAAGGAAATTTCATCAACAGGAATTTCAGCTTAGAAAACTTAATTGCATTGCAAACATAAACCCCAACCTCAAGTTCTAAATTTTAGAGAGAAAGGTTCTTAGTGGCTCCAAATGATTGAAATCAAGCAAAAATCCTCCTCCTTGCACCCTCTTTGTACAAAACTTGTACAAAGCCGAAATTGCCACAAAGAATATGGAAAGATTTAAGTTCCAAAATGGTTGGAGTTTATGTGTTTAACGAAACATGGAACGATGAGAGGCTGAGTTCAAGGTGGTGTGTTGGGTTAACTATAGGGTATAACAATGATCATATTTGCTCTCAGAAAAATTAATGGGAATAGTTCCATATGTTAACTACATCTCATAAAAATTCTAGCTTGAAATCTGATTCTTGGGTTAATTAAAAATGTATATATGTTTTTGCCAGTGCATAAAACTGAATTTCAGCAAGTAACAACATTTAGCAAAGTGATCTTAAGGTCTCCCTAAGCAACACAATTCAACTCCATATGAATTATAGCTCCAAATAAACTAATTTCATTCCAATACACTATATCTTGCTATACTTCGTTCTAAAAGTATAAATTTCTCATTCCAAGACGAATTTCATCAACAGGAATTTTAGCAACTTAGAAAACTTAATTGCATTGCAAACATAAACCCAACCTCAAGTGCTAAACTTTAAGAGAGAAAGGTTCTTAGTGGCTCCAAATGATTGAAATCAAGCAAAATTCTCATCCTTGCACCCTCTTTGTACAAAACTTGTACAAAGCTGAAATTGCCACAAAGAATATGGAAAGATTTAAGCTCCAAAATGCTTGGAGTTTATGTGTTTAACGGAACATTGAACAATGAAGACAACTCAAGTTCAAGGTGGTGTGTTGGGTTAACTATTAGGCATAACAATGATCATATTTGCTCTAAGAAAAATTAATAGGAATAGTTTTGTAACGACTTGCCTTTTGTCTGATAAAATAATTAATTGTGAGTAATCGGTAAGGATTTTAAAATTTCGACAGACGTGGTTATGATTGAAACAATATAAGGATTCACAAAATAAAAAATAAAAAATGAAAATTCATTTAATATTATTAAAAATTCAATATAATAATATTATAACCAGATATAGAATACAACCTATAAGTGGTATAAGAACATCGAAATAATGATAAGGTTAAATAGATGTTTTTAACCCAGTAAGAATTCTTAGGTATTAATCGGGTACCAAAATGGTAATAATTGGTACATCGAAAATGGTAATAAGGATACACCAAAACATTGAGTTTAGTAAAAATAATGGATATTATTGGATTCCAAATAATTTTTCACTTATGACAATTACATAAATATAGATATTTCTAATCCTAATACAAGGCAAATGAAGAAAATAATACTTGCCTTACTTTCTCCAAGTTAAGGCAATTATAAAATGAAAAAGAAACAAAAAATTGCATTTGTTCTAGTTCCAGACCCACGTTTCTTACATTTCTCTCTTTGTTGTTCTTTATTCCTTCTTTGCTTCTTCATTTTCCAAGCTTTCTCTAGGTAAAACTCCATCAAAACACCATAATCTCAAAGGATACTCATAGGTAAGCTTCTAAACTTCTTCAAGACATTTTCTCTACATCAAGATCCCTTGCTTTTGGTCCTTGTGGCAGCGCAAATAAGGGCTGGAAAAAGGGGTTTTGAGGCTTGATAAATTAGGGGGAAAAGCTTGAGGAAGGTAGGAAAATTATCCTAGTCTTTTGCTTCATGATGTTTGGCTATTTTGCTAAGACAATTGCTTGAATTTTTGTGTTACGATGCTGAAAATCTGAAACCTAATTTTAGGATTTATGATTGCTTGAGTTGTGATGGAATCATGTATATTGGAACCAGAATTTTTTAGCAACTACATGTATTGAATTTGATAGATATGGAAGAATACACCAAGAACAATTCTTGTGAACTTGCTGAAAAATCTGAAACCAACTCTAAGAATCTATGATGGATTAAGTTGTGATGAAATTTTGCATACAACAACCAGAATTTTTATTTTAGAGTTCAAGAATTTATAAGTGCTTGGATTATCATGAAATCTTGTGTATTGGAGTTTCATGTGCTGGAATTTTAGTGTGCTGAAATTTTACAGCACTAATTCTTAGTTTGTATGATGTAAGATGTGCTCTAAGTGGGTATGTGCTAGAGTCTTGTGTGCTGAAATTTTTCTGAACAATTCTTGAGTTGTATGATCTTGTGATGCTTACTAATCAAAGCTTGAAAAAAATGACAACAAGACTTGGTTGTATCTTCAAAATTTAGGAGCAATTATTGTCCAAGAAACTTGGTTTCTTCCCTTGAAATTTATAAGAATTTCATCATAAAGAACTTTACAAGTTATGGTGATATAAAATCTCATAAAAGGTCATAAGGATTATAGATTTCCAAAAAATTTGTAACAATCTAACATATTCTCCAGAAAATTCTCATAGAAGTTTAGTAGCTTTTATAGAAAATTTCGTAAATGTTGAACTATTTCTTTTAAGGAAATACTCGTAAAAGATTACTAGACTTTTCAGAAAATCTCGTAATAAGTTATTATAGCAAAATCTCATGAAAAGTTTAATAGATTTTACAGAATATCTCATAAGAATTAAGGAGATTTCAGAAAATCTGGCAAGACTATGATATAGAACTATTAAGAAGAAATTCTGATAATCATAAGATTCTCCTAAGTCAATATTAAAGATCCTTATGAAAAGAGAAAATAAGAAATAAGCTTTATGTAAGTTAATTGCTTAGTGGTAAGCTCATGGATTCACATGTAGTAGTAGATGTGCTACGCCCTTAAATTATCAGGTTATAGTGACGGACGTTACATCATTATGAGAAAGGGATGTCCTGAGAAAGATAGCGACTATTCAATAGATGTAGTAGACGTACTCCATCTAGTGAACTATATTCGGTTGTAACACGACGTACATCGCAGTGCAAATACGAGAGAATATCAGAAGAGTCCTATGGGTTCTACCATTAAGTTTAACATTATCTAATAAGAAATTAACTCATAAGAAATAATGACACTAATTAATGAGACCATTACATAAACAACCACATATTATATTGCTTATGTTGCATTAAGTTGAATATCATTGAGTAATGGATGTTTTATTAGGAATCGTTGATTCATTCCTATTATATGATGTATTTTATATAGATGGCCTCGATCGTGTATTTCTCGAGATGCCTGACTCCAGTGGCATTATGACCCAGAGCTAGGGTCATTGTACTTGGTTGTGAGTCTGTATATTATTTATGTATTATTTGCTTGACAGTTTGCCTATTGTTATGAGTCCTACTTTTGATCAAGCATCCCTTTTTAAATGTTCCATTGTATACGACCATCCACAGCCTCCATAAATGTTAGTAACACTTCAGAGGAACATCTTCTGGTCCTCTCTCCTTAGGAGTAGTGGGGAAGAGCTACCTAGCTGACGTGCCTAATGGGCACTATTGCACTCGCTTGGCAGAACTACGTGTAATTCAGTTGATAAATTATGACTTAAGTCCTAATGTCTGACTATCTCAGAGCTTGCTTTCTAACTTTTGATAAGCCATTAAGGGAGAATTAGGTTTGTACATAGTTGGTGTATTTTGATATGCCTAACCCATATTAGGTGGTCCTAGGTGTAACACCCTAATAATTAACCCAATACGCACAGTCGTCTATGATTAATTACTAGACTTTACTTTTGCTTCATGTAATACCCAATTTTATGTAATTTTCACTTTCGTTAGAATTACCGAATTACTCTAGGTAATTTTTCATATAATTAAAGAAAACAATCCTCAATAAAGGAATATAACATTAGAAGAAAGGTTAGGAGCAATTTGTGCGAAAGTTGCAAACCCAAATTTCTGTACGTGTAAAATGACCAAAATGCCCTTGAGGTTATTTCACTCAGAAAATGAGGATCGTGGGCCCCACCCGTCCTCAAGGGGATGTTTTGATGATAATAAGGGATTTTTTGTGTTATGTGTGTTAATAGAGGAGAAGAATCCTAATTTTGACTTGGGACACGAAATAACCAAAACGACCCTACGTTATTTTAACTTCGATTGTCGTCTAACCAAACCTCACTAAAATGTTTTAAAACATGTTTTTAAGCTATGATTAACTATTAGTTAAGCTCGGGTGGTCTCGGGCAATTTTTAAGTAAAATGACCATTTTCCCTGTCTTTGTAGTTTTGCAAATTTTCAGAATTTTTGATTCGTATAGCAAAACCTAAGCAATATTAGGCTCAAATTAAAGCTTATTAAATTCTAATTATTAATCTAGAGTCAAAATTATTTATTTAGATTGATTAGAACTTAAAATTGCTTAAAAACACTCAAATTGCTTACTAATTCACCTAAGCCCTTAATTGTAAATTCTCTAATTTGCAAAGATACCTACCTACACCTAAATAATACATGGAACACACAAATTTTATCCTCCTTGGGCTATAATGCACGAAATTATTGGCCTAATATGCATCAGAAAATTCAAACTTGCACAAACTCACAGGTATGAAAACAAGGAATCATGTTTCATGATTCCATGTTTTAAGCCACCAAACAAGATGATTTTTCTTCCTTGTTTCCTCCTCAAATTTGGTTAGATTCCTCCTTTCTTTTTCCATTCATGAGCTCCAAAATCTCTATAAATAGGCATGCTTAAGGAGTCTTAGAAGCCTTGCTCATAATTACACAATTTCTAGTTTTTACAAGCACAAAAAGCTTTCTTTCCTCCTCCTCTTGGCTGAAACTTCTTCTTCAATTTCTCAAAGAGATTTTTTTCATTTCACTCCAAAAACCAAGTTCTCTTCCTTTCCTTCAAATCAAATTAGGTAGGGAGTTGTCTTTAAGCTTATTTCTATGCTTTGCTAAGTGTTGTTCTTGGTTCAAAATGATGATTTCATGGACTTTCTCTAGCTTTTCCATTCAGTTTTCTTCTTTCTTTTCCTTTGAACATTTCAGCCATAAGGCCTATATGGGAATATGATGATAGCTTGATGATGAGGACCTTGAGTGTTGGTTGTAAATCCATCACAAGTTAGGCCTCTAAAGCTTGAAATTCCACTTGATGCAAAACTTTAAAGAATAATGTTTTTATGATGTAAAAATAAAGATCTTGAGTTTAGAACTTGAAAGATGTATTTTTCACTTTGTCTTGCTAAGATATATTGGGTTGAATTTATATTTCTCTAAAGTCTTGGAAGAGCTCTAGTAAAGAAAAAAAAATGAACTTGCATCCATGTTTACTTTCTATGTCATCACTAAATTCTCAAGAATGAATAAATGAACTTGCATTCTCATGTTTAAATTTCCAAGCTTGCATTTCATGTTTATATTTCAAGTTGTCACTTAATCTCTAAAGATGATAAAAGGTTGCATCTCATATTTATTTTATGCTCTCACTTTATTTTATAATGGCTAAAAGAATCAACGCATGGCATGTTTATTATTATGTCATCACCTAAGAATCCTAGACCCAAAGACTTGCCCAAGTATCACAAGCAAAGAAATAAGGTCTTGGAACCATAATAATAAGAACTCTAAAACTCACTTCAATTTCCTTAAGATTATTGGAGTCAAAGAATTCATTCTTAAGAAGTCTTTAGTTTGAGCTTAATAAGATGTAATAAGATTCTTTCTCTTCAGGTAGTGCGACTCCAGGGCTCGGTTTCTTTTTTCTTTATTAAGATCTCTCTTCAAGCGTCAATGCGGACTCCGCTCCAATTTCTTATTTATTTCAAGCTCTTGCATCATGTTTATATTTCAAGCTTGCATAATCATATTTATATTCGCAATCACCTAATTTGTAAATAATAATATGGACTTGCATATCATGTTTAATTTCAAGTCTTGCATATCATGTTTATAATTCCAAGTTATCACCTTATAAAGACAAGATTAAAATGAGGTTGCATAGCATGTTTATGATTCTAGTTATCACCTAAATCTCTAAAGCTCAAGACTTGCTCCTTTTATCTTAAGTGAGATTTTAATCGTGAAGATTCTTTCAATATATATAAATTGGCCTCATAATTAAGGTAAGCCAAAGTGATTTTAAATAGCTACTGATTTAGTTCTATGTTTCTTTAAGATTAACAAAAAGAATTAGTTTCTAAAAAATTTTTAAGGCTTTGTAAAGATTTTATGGGAAACTAGTATCTTACATGTACTTAAAATGTGATTTTAAGCAATTATGAGGTTCATGATTTAGCCACTGATCTAAGTTTAGTACTCCTATATAATGATGGTTTAATATGTTTTAAGTTGTGATAATCATGGTTTATTGCTTAAGGAATTATGCATGTTAGAAATAAACTAGCTTCCAAAAATAAATCAAAAGCAAGATTTCTAGAACTCTAGATAATGAAATTTATGCGTTCTGTAGAACCTTTAGCAGCCTAAGACCAGGTTCTATTATGTTTAGATAAGGGAGAATGATTCATAATTGGTTTAGTAATTAATTTTAGCACCATAAGGAAAGGATTAGGAAAGGGTTAAAAATGCAACTTTTAGCACATCGTGAAGCCTAAATATAACTTGCTGCCTATGCTAACCCATATAGTTTAATAATGTTTTTAAGGCTTATAATTAATGGTAATGATGATAATGAATCCTTTAGATGCATGATTAATTAGTTTGATAATTGATTACCAATTCTAAAGTTTCGGTTGTTTAAGACAGTTTTCGGTAATAATTTTATGATGATGGTTCTTTGAAGTTTGAAATGATAAGTCTATGTAGTGATTTGATGCTTATTAAGTATTTGATATCATTGAATGATTTCCTGGCTTGCATGTTTATAGTTGTTGCAAACAATGAGAATGTTTATGCATCCTGATTATGAATTGAGAGTTATTATGATATAACATGCAAAGATTTAATGGTGACTTAAATTATATAAGAAAATGATCCTTTGGAATTTCCATAAGACTATAGGTGGTGAAAGGTATTCTTGCTCCTAGCACGTTCTCAAAAGAAGGTCATTTAACTTTCTAAAAGGGATAAGTATGTGTGGACTGTAGTTTATAGCTTTATGATATAAGATACACCCAAAAGGGTGGAGTATTAAGGTGGCCCAGGAAAATGATAATGAAAGTAACTTTAAGTCACCTAAGAAACTAATAAATGGTTTATGTGAATATGATGTTCTGCTATGCATAGTATTTAGGTGATAATGAAATATAAAGATGTTTTTGCTATGCATAGTATTATGAAATGATGATGACGAATATGATGTGGTTTTATGCATAACTGTTATTATATATGAAAGGAAAATGTAACACCTTAATAATTAACCCAATACACCTGGGTCTGATTAATTACTAGACTTTACTCTTTACTCAGTTCCTTAATCATGCTTTGAAAATACTTAGTGAAATTACGAGCCATTTTTTTTAAACATAATTGAAAACGTGAGCCGCGCTTACGTGAATGATTTAGCAAAATTTAAAAGACACATAGGAATTTACAAACATCACATCATAATATATTGGCTCCATCATAAGCATCCATAATTACATATCATATAGATATTTTGCCTACCAACAGAATAAACTAAGTGTAGGCAATCTAACAAAACATAAATAATATATGGATGGAAGGACATCCATTAATGGCACCTAGTAATAACATTCCAAGGATAGGGATAGATATCTGAAATATACGAGTGAAACTAAGGATAAGTTCAGCTACGTGAGCCTCAATGTGATTCACGAACGCTTCCTTCTGTTTCTAAAGACGAGATGGAAAGAAAAATAGAGGGAGTGAGAAACTTATAAAGAAATCTCGTAGGGTACTCACCTCATGATGCATTGTGTCATCATCATCGTCCCCAGGAACCTCGGGGTTATTATGAAATAGTGAGCATGCTAAGATTGATTTATTAAGTTCGAAAATATACTTTACCGAGGTTTGTCGGTTTTAATCATGCGTCTTATAATGCATCATAAACTTAGCATGTCATGTTTATAATGAACTTTTCCTTTATCAACACATCGTATTCTCATCATCATATCATAAAAACCATAAATACTATGCATAGAAGAACATCATATTTCTCATCATCATATCATAAATACTATGCATAGAAAAACATCATATTTCCATCATCATCTCATAAATGCTATGCATAGAAGAACATCATACCATAATAGCTATGCACAAGACATGGTGCATATATTTCATTCCTTTAGTGTCCTAGGTGACTTAAAATCTTGTCATCATCATCATTATTTTCCTTGGGGCCACCCTATACTCCACCCTTTTGGGAGTAATCTAGGTTATGAGCTCATACCTTACTAGTCGTCACTAGCATATACTTATCCCTTTTGATAAGTTAAAATCCCGACTCTACCCTTTGAGAGAACGGGCTAGGGGCAAGAATCACCTTTTCACCACTAGTCTGATGGGTCTTAAAGGATCATTTTCTCAAGATCACCTTTTCACCACCTATAGTCTGATGGGTCCAAAGGATCATTTCCTCATGAGTTTAAGTCACCTTTAAGTCTTAGCATGTTATATCATAATCATCAAGATGCATGAACATTCTCATTGTTTGCAATAGCAATTATAACATGCAAGCCATGAAATCATTCAATAATATCAAATTCTTCATAGGCATTACATCATCATATAAGACATTCCAAAGCATCAAAAGATGTCATCTAAAATTTTCACAGTAAAGCTCCTTAAATAACCGAACTCTAAAATTGGGTAACCTTAATTATCAAACTAATTACTTATGCATCTAAGGGATTTATTACCATCAATTATAAGCCTTAAGAACATTATTAGACTATATGGGTAGCATAACAGTAAGTTGTTCTTAAGGTTTATATGTAGAAGTTACGTTTTTAACCCTTTCGTTACTAGCTTTCCCTATGATGCTAAAATTAATTACTAAACCAATTATGAATCATTGTCCCTTATCTAAACATAATAATATCTGGTTCTTAAGGTCACTAAAGGCTCTGGACAAAATGCATAAATTTCATTCTCTAAAGTTCTAGAAATCTTGCTTTTACGGTTTTCTAGGAAGCTAGTTTTATCTAACATGCATAGAATAAACCATAATTATCACAACTTCAAACATATTAAATCATCATCATTTATTGGTACTAATCTCATATCAGAAGTGAATCATGAATCTCATAATTGTATAAAATCACATTTTAAGTGAACATAAAATATTAGTTTCCTAAAATCCTTGCAAAGCTTTAAAACTCTTTTAGAAACTAATTCTTTTGAAAGAATCTTCATAATTAAAATTCTCACTTAAGATAAAAGGAGCAAGTCTTGAGCTTAAGAGATTTATGTGATATCTTAGAATCATAAACATGCTATGCAACCTCATTTTAATCTTGTCATTATAAGGTGATAACTTGGAATTATAAACATGATATGCAAATCCATTTCTTTATCTTTAAGATTTAAGGTGATGACTTGAAAATTAAACATGATGCAAGAGCTTGAAATATAAACATGATGCAAGAAGCTGAAACGGAGTCGCACAGGACCGTGGAGGAGAAGAGAATCTTAAGAAGGAAAGGCGGTAATCCGCACTGGACCGGTAAAGGGAGAAGAGAATTATTATTACATCTTTTTAAGCTCCAATCTCAAGACTTCTTAAAGAATCAATTCTTTAACTCCAATAATCTTATTTCTTTGCTTGTGATACTTGGGTAAGTCTTTGAGCTCTAGGATCTTTAGGTGATGACATAAAAATAAACATGTCATGCGTTGATTCTTTTAGCCATTATAAAATAAAGTGAGAACATAAAATAAATATGAGATGCAACTTCTTTATTATCTTTAGAGATTAAGTGACAACATGAAATATAAACATGAAATGCAAACTTGGAAATTTAAACATGAGTATGCAAGTTCATTTATTCATTCTTGAAATTTTAGTGATGACATAGAAAGTAAACATGATTATGCAAGGCATAAACTTAAACATGGATGCAAGTTCATTTGATTTCTTTACTAGAGCTCCTTCAAGACTTTATAGAAATACAAATTCAATATATATATCTTAACAAGACAAAGTGAGAAATACATCTTTCAAATTCTAAACTCAAGATCATAAAATCATCATAAAAACATCATTCTTTAAAGTTTTGCATCAAGTGGAACTTTCAAGCTTTAGAGGCCTAACTTGTGATGGATTCACAACCCACCTTCAAGGTCCTCATCATCAAGCCATCATCTTAGTCCCACCTAGGCCATATGGCCGAATTGGTTAAAGAAAAGGAAGAAGAAAACCAAATGGAAAAACTAGAGAAATCCATGAAATCATCATTTTGAACCAAGAACAACACTTAGCAAAACATAGAAATAAACTTAAAAACAACTCCCTACCTAATCTGATTTGAAGGAAAGGAAGAGAACTTGGTTTCTTGGAGTGAAATGAAAGAAAATATTCTTGAAAGGTTGAAGAAAGAATTTCAGCCAAGGGGGAAGAAAGAGAAATTTTGAGCTTAGGAAAAACTTGAAGTTGTGAAATTTTTGAGCAAGTCTCTAATGACTTCTAAGCATGCCTATTTATAGAAGAATTCAAGCTCATAAATGGACAAGAGGAGAAGGAAAATCTGATTCAATTTGAGGAGGAGACAAGGAAAGAAAAATCATCTTGTTTGGTGGCTTAAAACATGGAATCATGTTTCAAAGTTCCTTGTTTTATGGTGATTTTTGGCATTATGTTTTAGTGCAATTTTTTGGTGTATTATGGCTGCATTATTTCGTGCATTACAGCCTCATGGAAGAGGGTTTTGTGTGTTCCATGTATTATTTAGGTGTAGGCAAGGTATTCATGCAATTTAGAGAATTTACGGTTAAGGGCTTAAGTGAATTAGTAAGCAATTTGAGTGTTTTAAAGCAATTTTAGGTTCTAATCAATTTAAATAAATAATTTTGACTCTAGATTAATAATTAGAATTTAATAAGCTTTAATTTGAGCCTAATATTGCTTAGGTTTCGTTAGACGAATCAAAAATCTCAAAATTTGTAAAACTCACAAAGGCGGGGCAAAATGGTCATTTTACTTAAAAATTGCACAGACCACCCGAGCTTAACCAATGGTTAATCATGGCTTAAAAACACCTTTTAACACATTTTAGTGAGGTTCGGGCTAAGTCGGCACACAAATCGGAGTTAAAACGCGAGGGCGTTTTGGTCATTGCGTTGGAGCTCAAAATTAGGATTCTTCTCCTCTATTAACACACATAACACAAACAATCCCTTATTAACATCAAAACATCCCCTTGAGGACGGGTGGGGCCCACGATCCTCATTTCTGGTAAAATAACCTCAGGGGCATTTTGGTCATTTTACACGTCCAGAAAATTGGGGTTTGTAATACTTGCACGAATTGCTCCTAACTTCTCTTCTAACGTTATATTCCTTTATTAAGGATTGTTTGGTCTCAAATTTTATATAATATTTACCTACGGTAATTCTTAATGACAATAAAAATTGGGGCGTTACAAAAAGTTCATTATAAACATGACGTGCTAAGTTTATGATGCATTATAAGACGCATGATTAAAGGGACGATCTCGTAAAGATATATTTTCGAACTTAATAAATCAATTTTAGCATGCTCACTATTTCATAATAACTCAGAGGTTCCTGGGGACGAATGATAATGACACGATGCATATGAGGTGAGTCCATGAGATTCTTTTATAAGTTTCTCATTCCACTCTTCTTTCTTTCCATCTCGTCTTAGAAAGTGATGGTGATGTTCGTGATTCCGTTGATGCTCTCACCTGGTAGATGCATGTGATCTTGTGAACCAGCTTATTATCCTTGAGGAACGTATCGCTAGACCTTGAGTAAACTCAATATCTATTCCTATCTACTGAGTGTTATAAATAGGTGCCTTAATAGATATTTTTTCCATATATTATTTATGTTTTGTTCGAATTGCCTACATCTAGCTTAACTCTCTGGGTAGGCAAAATATATGTGATATGTAATTATGGATGTCATATGATGGAGCCAATATGATGTGTTCTTCATAATATGTCTGCCTGCTTTATCCTGATTATCGTTCATGTTATGTGCGCTCACGTTTTTCAATTATGTTTTTTTTAAAAATGGCTGTAATTTCAGTCAGTATTTTCAAAGCATGATTAAGGAACTGAAGCAAGAGTAAAGTCTAGTAATTAATCATATACGACCTAGGCGTATTGGGTTAATTATTAGGGTAACACTTCAGTTATTTAACCATACTTTGAAAATAGTTAATGAAATTACAAGCCATTTTTTTTAAAACATGATTGAAAACGTGAGCTCGTAGCATGAACGATAATCATAAAGCGGAAAACCAACGGGCATATCATGAAAAACACATCATGTTGGCTCAATCATATGACATCCATAATTACATAACACATAGATATTTTTTGCCAATAGAGTTAGGCTGGTGTAGTCAATCAAACAAAACATAAATAAAATATGGATGGAAGAACATCCATTAAAGGTACCTAATAATAATAATACCCCAAAGATAAAGATAGATATCTGAGCTCACGTGCAAGACTTCAGCGATTCATTTCTTCAAGGATGATAAGCTGGTTCACAAGCTCAAGTGTATCTACCAGGTGAGAGCATCAAAATCACGACATCACCTAACTTTCTAATGAAGGAAAGAAAGAAAGAAAGAAAGAAAGAGGAGTGAGAAACTTATAAGAATTCATCCTACTCGGTCATATGCATAATGTCATCATCATCGTCCTAGGAACCTTGGGTTATTATGAAATAGTGAGCATGCTAAGATTCATTTATTAGTTCGAAAATATACTTTAAAAATCGTTAGTTTTAATCATGCGTCTTGTAATGCATCATAAACATAGCATGTCATATTTATAATGAACTTTTCCTATCATATATCTCCTAGCATATCATAATAACATAGCTATGCATAAGACCACATCATATTCCTCATCATCATATCATAAATGCTATCCATAGAAGAACATCATAATCACATAATACGTTACTTAGTTCCTTAGGTGACTTAAAGTTACTTTTATCATCATTTTCCTGGGCCACCCTACACTCCACCCTTTGGGAGTAATGTAGGTTATGAGCTCATGCCTTACTAGTCATCACTAGCATATACTTATCCCTTTTGATAAGTTAAAGTCTTGACTCTATCCTTTTGAGAGAACGGGCTTAGGGCAAGAATCACCTTTTCCACCTATAGTTTGATAGGTCCAAAGGATCATTTCCTCATAATTTTAAGTCACCATTAAGTCTTTGCATGTTATATCATAATACAACTCCCAATTCATAATCATCAGGATGCATAAACATTCTCATTGTTTGCAACAACAACTATAACATGCAAACCATGAAGTCATTTAATGAAATCAAATACTTAATAAGCATCAAATCACTACATAGACTAATCATTTCAAACATCAAAGAGGCATAATCATAAATCCTCACCCAAAGAACTCCCTTAAACAACCGCAACTTAGAATCATGTAACCTTAATCATTATCTTACTTTCTTATGCATCTAAGGGATTCATTATCATTATTACCCTTAATTATAACCTTCAAGTACATTATTAAACCACATGGGATAGCATAGGCGTAGGTTATATTAAGGCTTTATGTGTAGAAGTTGCATCTTTAACCCTTTCTTGGTACCAGCTTTCCCTATGATGCTAAAATTAATTACTAAACCAATTATGAACCATTTTCACTTATCTAGACATAATAAAATCTTATTCTTATAGCTTTTAAGGGTTCTGGATAGAATGTATAAATTTCATTCTCTAGAGTTCTAGAAATCTTACTTTACGGTTTTCTAGGAAGCTAGTTTTATCTCTAACATGCATAGAATCATTCCTTTAGCAATAAACCATAATTATCACAACTTCAGACATTTAAACCATTATCATACCATAGTACTAAACTCAGATTAGTGGCCGAATCATGAACCTCATATAATTGCTTAAAGTCACATTTCAAGTACACATGTGATACTAGTTTACCGTAAAATATTTGTAAAACTTCAAAACTCCTTTAGAAACTAATTCTTTTTGTTAAACTTGAAAGAAATCATAGGACTTTAGGCCTTCCTTAATCATGAGGCCGATTTATACATTGAAAGAATATTCATGATTAAAATTTTCACTTAAGATAAAAGGAGGAAGTCTTGAGCTTTAGAGATTTAGATGATAACTAGAATCATAAACATAATATGCAAATCCCTTTCTTTATCTTTAAGATTTAAGGTGATGACTTGGAAATTAAACATGATATGCAAGACTTAAAATTTAAACATGATGCAAGTGCTTGAAATAAATAGAAGCTGGAGCGACGTAGTCCGCACTGGACAATGAGAGAAGAGAATCTTAATAAAAGAAAATAAGAAGGAAGCGCGGTAGTCCGTCCTGGACCGGAAGAGAAAGAGAATTCTTATTACATCTTATTAAGCTCCAAACTCAAGGCTTCTTAAAGAATGAATTCTTTGACTCCAATAATCTTAAGGAATTTTAAAGTGAGCTTTAGAGTTCTTATTACCATGGTTCTAACTTTGCTTGTGATACTTGGGCAAGTCTTTGAGCTCTAGGATTCTTAGATGATGACATAATAATAAACATGCCATGCGTTGATTCTTTTAGCCATTATAAAATAAAGTGAGAGTATAAAATAAATATGAGATGCAACCTTTTATCATCTTTAGAGATTAAGTGACAACTTGAAACATAAACATGAAATGCAAGCTTGGAAATTTAAACATGAGAATGCAAGTTCATTTATTCATTCTTGAGAACTTAGTGATGACATAGAAAGTAAACATGGTTATGCAAGGCATAAACTTAAACATGGATGCAAGTTCATTTTATTTCTTTACTAGAGAGCTCCTCCAAGACTTTAGAGAAATATAAATTCAACCTAATATATCTTAGCAAGACAAAGTGAGCTTTAGAGTTCTTTGTGCCAAGGTTTGAAAGAGAACCTTATGGCTTGAATTTCATCATCAAGCTCAAAGAAATGGATCAAGAGATCAAAATTAAACTTCAAGCTTTAGTGGTTTCATTATTAAGCTATCTTGGAAAACTTTCTAAGGCCTTGGGAAATATAAAGGAAGAAAAGAAAAGTTTAAAATGATCTAGCAATGAAAAAGCATCAAACATCATTTTTAAACTAAAAACAAAGCTTAACAAGAAATGAAACATAAGTGAAAAATACATCTTTAAAATTCTAAACTCAAGATCTTTGTTTTAGCATCATAAAAACATAATTTCTTCAAGACTTGGAAACAAGTGAAACCTTCAAGTTTTAGAGGTCTAACTTGTGATGGCTTTGCAACCAACACTCAAGAACCTCATCATCAAACCATGGTCTCATCATTATATAGGCCATAAGTCCAAAATACTTAAAGAGAAAGGAAGAAGAAACCAAAAATGGAAAAGCTAGAGTAGGTCCATGAAATCATCATTTTGAACCAAGAACAACACTTATCAAAGCATGAAATTAATTTTAAAGACAACTTCCCTACCTAGTTTGGTTTGAAGGAGAGGAAGAGAACTTGGTTTCTTTGAGTGAAATGAAAGAAAACATTTGAAAACTTGAAGCAAGAATTTCGGCCAAGGGGGAGGAAGAAAGAAAGCTTTTTGAGCTTTGGAAAAACTTGAGTTGTGCAATTATGAGCAAGGTTCTAAGACTCCTTAAGCATGCCTATTTATAGAGGATTTGAAGCTCATAAATGGACAAATGGAGGAGGCATAGTTGGCTGATTTTAGGGAGGACAAAGGGAGGAAAATCATTTCCTTGTTCAAGGCATGTTTTATGGCATGTTTTAGGGTATTTTTGTTTTCTTCTTTGCACAAAAGTTTGGACAATTGTAATAATGCATTTAGGACATATAATTTCGGCCATTACAGCCTAAGGAAGAGAAAATTTGTTTATTCCATGTATTATGTAGGTGTAGGTAAGATATCTTTGCAATTTAGAGAATTTGCAATTAAGGGCTTAGGTGAATTAGTAAGCAATTTAGGTGTTTTTAAGCAATTTTATGTTTTAATCAATCTAAATAAATAATTTTGACTCTAAATTAGTAATTAGAATTTAATAACCTTTAATTTGAGCCGAATATTGCTTAGGTTTTGCTAGATGAATCAAAAATATCAAAATTTGCAAAACTACAAACAGGGGCAAAACGGTAATTTTACTCAAAAACTGCCCAAGGCCACCAACTTAACCATTGACCAATCATAGCTTAAAAACATCTTTTAAAATATTTTAGTGAGATTGGGCTAAGTCGGCATGCAATTTAGGGTTAAAACGTCGTAGGGCGTTTTGGTCATTTCATGCGTCGGAGCTCAAAATTAAGATTCTTCTCCTCTATTAACACACATAACACAAACAATCCCTTATTATTGTCAAAACATCCTCTTGAGGGCAAGGGCCCACGATCCTCATTTTTGAGTAAAATAACCTCAAGGGCGTTTTAGTCATTTTACACGTCCAGGAAATTCGGGGTTTGTGACTCTTGCACAAATCGCTCCTAACTTCTCTTCTAATGTTATATTCCATTTTGAGGATTGTTTGGTCTCAAATTTTATTTAAGAATTACCTAGAGTAATTCGGTAATTTTAACGTCATAAAAAGAGATATTAAACGGAGGACAGGGGTAGGGTTGTTTAAAGTAAATATGTAATTAGGTGTGAATGTATATATTATAATTGTATGACTTAACTTATTATGAATGTGATATAAAATGTAAATTATGTATGACCAACTTCTTAGGATGCGCTTTATATCCTTGCTATTCCTACACCTTGATTATTATGTTGAAAGGATTGCGATATGCAAAAGAAAAAAAATTAATTAGTATAGCTTTTAGTGCAAGACTCTTATTTATTACTACACATACGTATATAATTCCTATGAATGAGAAAGATAAAGTCTATAAGGTAGTTATGGGTAACAACTACTTCCTGTAATGTTATGACTAGAGCATAGCACTATAGTAGGATGGGTGTTACAAGTTCCATATGTTAATTACATCTCATACAAATTCTAGCTTGAAATCGATCTCTAGGTTAATTTAAAAATGTATGTAAGTTTGTTGCCGATCCATAAAACTAAATTTCAGCAAGTAACAACATTTAACAAAGTGATCTTAAGGTATCCCAAAGCAACACAATTAACCGCAAATGAATTATAGCTAAAAAAAACTAATTAATTTCATTCCAATACACTATATCCTACTATACTTCCTTCTAAAAGTATAAATTTCTCATTCCAAAACAGAAATTTCATCAACAGGAATTTAACAACTTAGAAAACTTAATTGCATTGCAAACATAAACCCCAACCTCAAGTGCAAAACTTTAAGAGAAAAGGTTCTTAGTGGCTCCAAATGATTGAAATCAAGCAAAAATCCTCCTCCTTGCACCCTCTTTGTACAAAACTTGTACAAAGCCAAAATTGCCACAAAGAATATGGAAAGATTTAAGCTCCAAAATGCTTGGAGTTTATGTGTTTAATGAGAACATTGAACCATGAAGACAACTTAAGGTCAAGGTGGTGTGTTGGGTTAACTATTAGGGTGTAACAATGATCATATTTGCTCTCAGAAAAATTAATGGGAATAGTTCCATATGTTAACTACATCTCATAAACAATCTAGCTTGAAATCTGATCTCAGGTTAATTTAAAAATGTATGTAAGTTTGCTACCAGTGCATAAAACTAAATTTCAGCAAGTAACAACATTTAGCAAAGTGATCTTAAGATCTCCCTAAGCAAAAATTCAACTCCCAAAAGAAATATAGCTAAAAAAAACTAATTAATTTCATTCCAATACACTATATCCTACCATACTTGCTTCTAAAAGTATAAATTTCTCATTCCAAATAGAAATTTCATCAACAGAATTTCAGCAACTTAGAAAACTTAATTGCATTGCAAACATAAACCCCAACCTCAAGTGCAAAACTTTAAGAGAGAAAGGTTCTTAGTGGCTCCAAATGATTGAAATCAAGCAAAAATCCTCCTCCTTGCACTCTCTTTGTACAAAACTTGTACAAAGCCAAAATTGCCACAAAGAATATGGAAAGATTTAAGCTCCAAAATGCTTGGAGTTTATGTGTTTAACGAGAACATTGAACCATGAAGACGCTCAAGGTCAAGTGGTGTGTTGGTTAACTATTAGGGTGTAACAATGATCATATTTGCTCAGAAAAATTAATGGGAATAGTTCCATATGTTAACTACATCTCATAAAAATTCTAGCTTGAAATCTAATCTCAGGTTAATTTAAAAATGTAAGTTTGCTACCATGCATAAAGCTGAATTGCAAGTAACAACATTTAGCAAAGTGATCTTAAGATCTCCATAAGCAACACAATTCAACTCCCAAAAGAAATATAGCTAAAAAAAACTAATTAATTTCATTCCAATACACTATATCCTGCCATACTTCTTCTAAAAGTATAAATTTCTCATTCCAAATAGAAATTTCATCAACAGAATTTCAGCAACTTAGAAAACTTAATTGCATTGCAAACATAAACCCCAACCTCAAGTGCAAAACTTTAAGAGAAAGGTTCTTAGTGGCTCCAAATGATTGAAATCAAGCAAAAATCCTCCTCCTTGCACTCTCTTTGTACAAAACTTGTACAAAGCCAAAATTGCCACAAAGAATATGGAAAGATTTAAGCTCCAAAATGCTTGGAGTTTATGTGTTTAACGAGAACATTGAACCATGAAGACTCAGGTCAAGGTGGTGTGTTGGGTTAACTATTAGGGTGTAACAATGATCATATTTGCTCTCAAAAATTAATGGAATAGTTCCATATGTTAACTACATCTCATAAAAATTCTAGCTTGAAATCTAATCTCAGGTTAATTTAAAAATGTAAGTTTGCTAAGTGCATAAAACTGAATTTTCAAGTAACAACATTTAGCAAAGTGATC
Source organism: Dalbergia oliveri (assembly GCA_030441495.1). Taxonomy (NCBI): domain Eukaryota; kingdom Viridiplantae; phylum Streptophyta; class Magnoliopsida; order Fabales; family Fabaceae; genus Dalbergia; species Dalbergia oliveri. Next base: position 451,960 of record JAMLFY010000022.1, read on the forward strand.
TTAAGATCTCCCTAAGCAACACAATTCAACTCCCAAAAGAAATATAGCTAAAAAAACTAATTAATTTCATTCCAATACACTATATCCTGCCATACTTGCTTCTAAAAGTATAAATTTCTCATTCCAAAACAGAAATTTCATCAACAGAATTTCAGCAACTTAGAAAACTTAATTGCATTGCAAACATAAACCCCAACCTCAAGTGCAAAACTTTAAGAAAGAAAGGTTCTTAGTGGCTCCAAATGATTGAAATCAAGTAAAAATCCTCCTCCTTGCACTTCCTTTTTACAAAACTTGTACAAAGCCAAAATTGCCACAAAGAATATGGAAAGATTTAAGCTCCAAAATGCTTGGAGTTTATGTGTTTAATGAGAACATTGAACCATGAAGACAGCTCAAGGTCAAGGTGGTGTGATGGGTTAACTATTAGGTGTAACAATGATCATATTTGCTCTCAGCAAAATTAATGGGAATAGTTCCATATGTTAACTACATCTCATAAACATTCTAGCTTGAAATCTGATATCCAGGTTAATTTAAAAATGTATGTAAGTTTGCTACCAGTGCATAAAACTAAATTTCAGCAAGTAACAACATTTAGCAAAGTGATCTTAAGATCTCCCTAAGCAAAACAATTCAACTCCCAAAAGAAATATAGCTAAAAAAAACTAATTAATTTCATTCCAATACACTATATCCTGCCATACTTGCTTCTAAAAGTATAAATTTCTCATTCCAAAATAGAAATTTCATCAACAGAATTTTAGCAACTTAGAAAACTTAATTGCATTGCAAACATAAACCCCAACCTCAAGTGCAAAACTTTAAGAGAAAAGGTTCTTAGTGGCTCCAAATGATTGAAATCAAGCAAAAATCCTCCTCCTTGCACTCTCTTTGTACAAAACTTGTACAAAGCCAAAATTGCCACAAAGAATATGGAAAGATTTAAGCTCCAAAATGCTTGGAGTTTATGTGTTTAACGAGAACATTGAACCATGAAGACGCTCAAGGTCAAAGTGGTGTGTTGGGTTAACTATTAGGGTGTAACAATGATCATATTTGCTCTCAGAAAAATTAATGGGAATAGTTCCATATGTTAACTACATCTCATAAAAATTCTAGCTTGAAATCTAATCTCAGGTTAATTTAAAAATGTAAGTTTGCTACCATGCATAAAACTGAATTTCAAGTAACAACATTTAGCAAAGTGATCTTAAGATCTCCCTAAGAACACAATTCAACTCCCAAAAGAAATATAGCTAAAAAAAACTAATTAATTTCATTCCAATACACTATATCCTGCCATACTTGCTTCTAAAAGTATAAATTTCTCATTCCAAAATAGAAATTTCATCAACAGGAATTTCAGCAACTTAGAAAACTTAATTGCATTGCAAACATAAACCCCAACCTCAAGTGCAAAACTTTAAGAGAGAAAGGTTCTTAGTGGCTCCAAATGATTGAAATCAAGCAAAAATCCTCCTCCTTGCACTCTCTTTGTACAAAACTTGTACAAAACCAAAATTGCCACAAAGAATATGGAAAGATTTAAGCTCCAAAATGCTTGGAGTTTATGTGTTTAACGAGAACATTGAACCATGAAGACGCTCAAGGTCAAGGTGGTGTGGTGGATTAACTATTAGGGTGTAACAATGATCATATTTGCTCTCAGAAAAATTAATGGGAATAGTTCCATATGTTAACTACATCTCATAAAAATTCTAGCTTGAAATCTAATCTCAGGTTAATTTAAAAATGTAAGTTTGCTACCATGCATAAAACTGAATTTCAGCAAGTAACAACATTTAGCAAAGTGATCTTAAGATCTCCCTAAGCAACACAATTCAACTCCAAAAGAAATATAGCTAAAAAAACTAATTAATTTCATTCCAATACACTATATCCTGCCATACTTGCTTCTAAAAGTATAAATTTCTCATTCCAAAACAAAATTTCATCAACAGGAATTTCAGCAACTTAGAAAACTTAATTGCATTGCAAACATAAACCCCAACCTCAAGTGCAAAACTTTAAGAGAGAAAGGTTCTTAGTGGCTCCAAATGATTGAAATCAAGCAAAAATCCTCCTCCTTGCACTCTCTTTGTACAAAACTTGTACAAAGCCAAAATTGCCACAAAGAATATGGAAAGATTTAAGCTCCAAAATGCTTGGAGTTTATGTGTTTAACGAGAACATTGAACCATGAAGACTCAAGATCAAGGTGGTGTGTTGGATTAACTATTAGGGTGTAACAATGATCATATTTGCTCTCAGAAAAATTAATGGGAATAGTTCCATATGTTAACTACATCTCATAAAAATTCTAGCTTGAAATCTAATCTCAGGTTAATTTAAAAATGTATGTTTGCAAGTGTAAAACTGAATTTTGCAAGTAACAACATTTAGCAAAGTGATCTTAAGATCTCCCTAAGCAACACAATTCAACTCCCAAAAGAAATATAGCTAAAAAAACTAATTAATTTCATTCCAATACACTATATCCTGCCATACTTCCTTCTAAAAGTATAAATTTCTCATTCCAAAATAGAAATTTCATCAACAGGAATTTCAGCAACTTAGAAAACTAAATTGCATTGCAAACATAAACCCCAACCTCAAGTGCAAAACTTTAAGAGAGAAAGGTTCTTAGTGGCTCCAAATGATTGAAATCAAGCAAAAATCCTCCTCCTTGCACTCTCTTTGTACAAAACTTGTACAAAGCCAAAATTGCCACAAAGAATATGGAAAGATTTAAGCTCCAAAATGCTTGGAGTTTATGTGTTTAACGAGAACATTGAACCATGAAGACGCTCAAGGTCAAGGTGGTGTGTTGGATTAACTATTAGGGTGTAACAATGATCATATTTGCTCTCAGAAAAATTAATGGGAATAGTTCCATATGTTAACTACATCTCATAAAAATTCTAGCTTGAAATCTAATCTCAGGTTAATTTAAAAATGTAAGTTTGCTCCAATGCATAAAACTGAATTTGCAAGTAACAACATTTAGCAAAGTGATCTTAAGATCTCCCTAAGCAACACAATTCAACTCCCAAAAGAAATATAGCTAAAAAAAACTAATTAATTTCATTCCAATACACTATATCCTGCCATACTTGCTTCTAAAAGTATAAATTTCTCATTCCAAAACAGAAATTTCATCAACAGAATTTCAGCAACTTAGAAAACTTAATTGCATTGCAAACATAAACCCCAACCTCAAGTGCAAAACTTTAAGAGAGAAAGGTTCTTAGTGGCTCCAAATGATTGAAATCAAGTAAAAATCCTTCTCCTTGCACTTCCTTTTTACAAAACTTGTACAAAGCCAAAATTGCCACAAAGAATATGGAAAGATTTAAGCTCCAAAATGCTTGGAGTTTATGTGTTTAATGAGAACATTGAACCATGAAGACAGCTCAAGGTCAAGGTGGTGTGTTGGGTTAACTATTAGGGTGTAACAATGATCATATTTGCTCTCAGAAAAATTAATGGGAATAGTTCCATATGTTAACTACATCTCATAAAAATTCTAGCTTGAAATCTGATCTCAGGTTAATTTAAAAATGTATGTAAGTTGCTACCATGCATAAAACTAAATTTCAGCAAGTAACAACATTTAGCAAAGTGATCTTAAGATCTCCCTAAGCAAAACAATTCAACTCCCAAAAGAAATATAGCTAAAAAAAACTAATTAATTTCATTCCAATACACTATATCCTGCCATACTTGCTTCTAAAAGTATAAATTTCTCATTCCAAATAGAAATTTCATCAACAGGAATTTCAGCAACTTAGAAAACTTAATTGCATTGCAAACATAAACCCCAACCTCAAGTGCAAAACTTTAAGAGAGAAAGGTTCTTAGTGGCTCCAAATGATTGAAATCAAGCAAAAATCCTCCTCCTTGCACTCTCTTTGTACAAACTTGTACAAAGCCAAAATTGCCACAAAGAATATGGAAAGATTTAAGCTCCAAAATGCTTGGAGTTTATGTTTTTAACGAGAACATTGAACCATGAAGACAGCTCAAGGTCAAAGTGGTGTGTTGGATTAACTATTAGGGTGTAACAATGATCATATTTACTCTCAGAAAAATTAATGGGAATAGTTCCATATGTTAACTACATCTCATAAAAATTCTAGCTTGAAATCTAATCTCAGGTTAATTTAAAAATGTAAGTTTGCTACCAGTGCATAAAAAATTTCCAAGTAACAACATTTAGCAAAGTGATCTTAAGATCTCCCTAAGCAACACAATTCAACTCCCAAAAGAAATATAGCTAAAAAAAACTAATTAATTTCATTCCAATACACTATATCCTGCCATACTTCTTCTAAAAGTATAAATTTCTCATTCCAAATAGAAATTTCATCAACAAATTTCAGCAACTTAGAAAACTTAATTGCATTGCAAACATAAACCCCAACCTCAAGTGCAAAACTTTAAGAGAGAAAGGTTCTTATGGCTCCAAATGATTGAAATCAAGCAAAAATCCTCCTCCTTGCACTCTCTTTGTACAAAACTTGTACAAACCAAAATTGCCACAAAGAATATGGAAAGATTTAAGCTCCAAAATGCTTGGAGTTTATGTGTTTAACAGAACATTGAACCATGAAGACGGCTCAAGGTCAAAGTGGTGTGTTGGGTTAACTATTAGGGTGTAACAATGATCATATTTGCTCTCAGAAAAATTAATGGAATAGTTCCATATGTTAACTACATCTCATAAAAATTCTAGCTTGAAATCTAATCTCCAGGTTAATTTAAAAATGTAAGTTTGCTACCAAGTGCATAAAACTGAATTTCTGCAAGTAACAACATTTAGCAAAGTGATCTTAAGATCTCCCTAAGCAACACAATTCAACTCCCAAAAGAAATATAGCTAAAAAAAACTAATTAATTTCATTCCAATACACTATATCCTGCCATACTTGCTTCTAAAAGTATAAATTTCTCATTCCAAAACAGAAATTTCATCAACAGAATTTCAGCAACTTAGAAAACTTAATTGCATTGCAAACATAAACCCCAACCTCAAGTGCAAAACTTTAAGAGAGAAAGGTTCTTAGTGGCTCCAAATGATTGAAATCAAGTAAAAATCCTCCTCCTTGCACTTCCTTTTTACAAAACTTGTACAAAGCCAAAATTGCCACAAAGAATATGGAAAGATTTAAGCTCCAAAATGCTTGGAGTTTATGTGTTTAATGAGAACATTGAACCATGAAGACAGCTCAAGGTCAAGGTGGTGTGATGGGTTAACTATTTGGGTGTAACAATGATCATATTTGCTCTCAGAAAAATTAATGGGAATAGTTCCATATGTTAACTACATCTCATAAACATTCTAGCTTGAAATCTGATATCCAGGTTAATTTAAAAATGTATGTAAGTTTGCTACCATGCATAAAACTAAATTTCAGCAAGTAACAACATTTAGCAAAGTGATCTTAAGATCTCCCTAAGCAAAACAATTCAACTCCCAAAAGAAATATAGCTAAAAAAAACTAATTAATTTCATTCCAATACACTATATCCTGCATACTTGCTTCTAAAAGTATAAATTTCTCATTCCAAAATAGAAATTTCATCAACAGGAATTTCAGCAACTTAGAAAACTTAATTGCATTGCAAACATAAACCCCAACCTCAAGTGCAAAACTTTAAGAGAGAAAGGTTCTTAGTGGCTCCAAATGATTGAAATCAAGCAAAAATCCTCCTCCTTGCACTCTTTTGTACAAAACTTGTACAAAGCCAAAATTGCCACAAAGAATATGGAAAGATTTAAGCTCCAAAATGCTTGGAGTTTATGTGTTTAACGAGAACATTGAACCATGAAGACAGCTCAAGGTCAAGGTGGTGTGGTGGGTTAACTATTAGGGTGTAACAATGATCATATTTGCTCTCAGAAAAATTAATGGGAATAGTTCCATATGTTAACTACATCTCATAAAAATTCTAGCTTGAAATCTAATCTCAGGTTAATTTAAAAATGTAAGTTTGCTACCAGTGCATAAAACTGAATTTCAGCAAGTAACAACATTTAGCAAAGTGATCTTAAGATCTCCCTAAGCAACACAATTCAACTCCAAAAGAAATATAGCTAAAAAAAACTAATTAATTTCATTCCAATACACTATATCCTGCCATACTTGCTTCTAAAAGTATAAATTTCTCATTCCAAAATAGAAATTTCATCAACAGGAATTTCAGCAACTTAGAAAACTTAATTGCATTGCAAACATAAACCCCAACCTCAAGTGCAAAACTTTAAGAGAGAAAGGTTCTTAGTGGCTCCAAATGATTGAAATCAAGCAAAAATCCTCCTCCTTGCACTCTCTTGTACAAAACTTGTACAAAGCCAAAATTGCCACAAAGAATATGGAAAGATTTAAGCTCCAAAATGCTTGGAGTTTATGTGTTTAAGAGAACATTGAACCATGAAGACGGCTCAAGGTCAAGGTGGTGTGTTGGGTTAACTATTAGGGTGTAACAATGATCATATTTGCTCTCAGAAAAATTAATGGCAATAGTTCCATATGTTAACTACATCTCATAAAAATTCTAGCTTGAAATCTAATCTCAGGTTAATTTAAAAATGTAAGTTTGCTAGTGCATAAAACTGAATTTCAGCAAGTAACAACATTTAGCAAAGTGATCTTAAGATCTCCCTAAGCAACACAATTCAACTCCCAAAAGAAATATAGCTAAAAAAACTAATTAATTTCATTCCAATACACTATATCCTGCCATACTTGCTTCTAAAAGTATAAATTTCTCATTCCAAAACAGAAATTTCATCAACGGAATTTCAGCAACTTAGAAAACTTAATTGCATTGCAAACATAAACCCCAACCTCAAGTGCAAAACTTTAAGAGAAAGGTTCTTAGTGGCTCCAAATGATTGAAATCAAGTAAAAATCCTCCTCCTTGCACTTCCTTTTTACAAAACTTGTACAAAGCCAAAATTGCCACAAAGAATATGGAAAGATTTAAGCTCCAAAATGCTTGGAGTTTATGTGTTTAACGAGAACATTGAACCATGAAGACAGCTCAAGGTCAAGGTGGTGTGATGGGTTAACTATTTGGGTGTAACAATGATCATATTTGTTCTCAAAATTAATGGGAATAGTTCCATATGTTAACTACATCTCATAAACATTCTAGCTTGAAATCTGATCTAGGTTAATTTAAAAATGTATGTAAGTTTGCTACCAGTGCATAAAACTAAATTTCAGCAAGTAACAACATTTAGCAAAGTGATCTTAAGATCTCACTAAGCAACAATTCAACTCCCAAAAGAAATATAGCTAAAAAAAACTAATTAATTTCATTCCAATACACTATATCCTGCCATACTTGCTTCTAAAAATATAAATTTCTCATTCCAAAATAGAAATTTCATCAACAGGAATTTCAGCAACTTAGAAAACTTAATTGCATTGCAAACATAAACCCCAACCTCAAGTGCAAAACTTTAAGAGAGAAAGGTTCTTAGTGGCTCCAAATGATTGAAATCAAGCAAAAATCCTCCTCCTTGCACTCTCTTTGTACAAAACTTGTACAAAGCCAAAATTGCCAAAGAATATGGAAAGATTTAAGCTCCAAAATGCTTGGAGTTTATGTGTTTAAGAGAACATTGAACCATGAAGACGCTCAAGGTCAAGGTGGTGTGTTGGGTTAACTATTAGGGTGTAACAATGATCATATTTGCTCTCAGAAAAATTAATGGAATAGTTCCATATGTTAACTACATCTCATAAAAATTCTAGCTTGAAATCTAATCTCAGGTTAATTTAAAAATGTAAGTTTGCTACTAGTGCATAAAATTGAATTTCAGCAAGTAACAACATTTAGCAAAGTGATCTTAAGATCTCCCTAAGCAACACAATTCAACTCCCAAAAGAAATATAGCTAAAAAAACTAATTAATTTCATTCCAATACACTATATCCTGCCATACTTGCTTCTAAAAGTATAAATTTCTCATTCCAAAACAGAAATTTCATCAACAGGAATTTCAGCAACTTAGAAAACTTAATTGCATTGCAAACATAAACCCCAACCTCAAGTGCAAAACTTTAAGAGAGAAAGGTTCTTAGTGGCTCCAAATGATTGAAATCAAGTAAAAATCCTCCTCCTTGCACTTCCTTTTTACAAAACTTGTACAAAGCCAAAATTGCCACAAAGAATATGGAAAGATTTAAGCTCCAAAATGCTTGGAGTTTATGTGTTTAACGAGAACATTGAACCATGAAGACAGCTCAAGGTCAAGGTGGTGTGATGGGTTAACTATTTGGGTGTAACAATGATCATATTTGTTCTCAAAAATTAATGGGAATAGTTCCATATGTTAACTACATCTCATAAACATTCTAGCTTGAAATCTGATCTCCAGGTTAATTTAAAAATGTATGTAAGTTTGCTACCAGTGCATAAAACTAAATTTCAGCAAGTAACAACATTTAGCAAAGTGATCTTAAGATCTCCCTAAGCAGAACAATTCAACTCCCAAAAGAAATATAGCTAAAAAAAACTAATTAATTTCATTCCAATACACTATATCCTGCCATACTTGCTTCTAAAAATATAAATTTCTCATTCCAAAATAGAAATTTCATCAACAGGAATTTCAACAACTTAGAAAACTTAATTGCATTGCAAACATAAACCCCAACCTCAAGTGCAAAACTTTAAGAGAGAAAGGTTCTTAGTGGCTCCAAATGATTGAAATCAAGCAAAAATCCTCCTCCTTGCACTCTCTTTGTACAAAACTTGTACAAAGCCAAAATTGCCACAAAGAATATGGAAAGATTTAAGCTCCAAAATGCTTGGAGTTTATGTGTTTAATGAGAACATTGAACCATGAAGAGCTCAAGGTCAAGGTGGTGTGTTGGGTTAACTATTAGGGTGTAACAATGATCATATTTGCTCTCAGAAAAATTAATGGGAATAGTTCCATATGTTAACTACATCTCATAAAAATTCTATCTTGAATTCTATCTCTAGGTTAATTTAAAAATGTATGTAAGTTTGCAAACAAGTGCATAAAACTAAATTTCAGCAAGTAATAACATTTAGCAAAGTGATCTTAAGATCTCCCTAAGCAACAAAATTCAACTCCCAAATGAAATATAGCTAAAAAACACTAATTAATTTCATTCCAATACACTATATCCTGCCATACTTGCTTCTAAAAGTATAAATTTCTCATTCCAAAACAAAAATTTCATCAATAGGAATTTCAGCAACTTAGAAAACTTAATTGCATTGCAAACATAAACCCCAACCTCAAGTGCAAAACTTTAAGAGAGGAAGGTTCTTAGTGGCTCCAAATGATTGAAATCAAGAAAAATCCTCCTCCTTGCACTTCCTTTTTACAAAACTTGTACAAAGCCAAAATTGCCACAAAGAATATAGAAAGATTTAAGCTCCAAAATGCTTGGAGTTTATGTGTTTAATGAGAACATTGAACCATGAAGACAGCACAAGGTCAAGGTGGTGTATTGGGTTAACTATTAGGGGTAACAATGATCATATTTGCTCTCAGAAAATTAATGTGAATAGTTCCATATGTTAACTACATCTCATAAACATTCTAACTTGAAATCTGATTTAGGTTAATTTAAAAATGTAAGTTTGCTACCATGCATAAAACAAAATTTCAGCAAGTAACAACATTTAGCAAAGTGATCTTAATATCTCCCTAAGCAAAACAATTCAACTCCCAAAAGAAATATAGCTAAAAAAAACTAATTAATTTCATTCCAATACACTATATCCTGGTATACTTCTAAAAGTATAAATTTCTCATTCCAAAACAGAAATTTCATCAACAGAATTTCAGCAACTTAGAAAACTTAATTGCATTGCAAACATAAACCCAACCTCAAGTGCAAAACTTTAAGAGAGAAAGGTTCTTAGTGGCTCCAAATGATTGAAATCAAGCAAAAATCCTCCTCCTTGCACCCTCTTTGTACAAAATTTGTACAAAGCCAAAATTGCCACAAAGAATATGGAAAGATTTAAGCTCCAAAATGCTTGGAGTTTATGTGTTTAATAAGAACATTGAACCATGAAGACAGCTCAAGGTCAAGGTGGTGTGTTGGGTTAACTATTAGGGTGTAACAATGATCATATTTGCTCTCAGAAAATTAATGGGAATAGTTCCATATGTTAACTACATCTCATAAAAATTCTATCTTGAATTCTGATCTTCTAGGTTAATTTAAAAATGTATGTAATTTGCAAACCATAAAACTGAATTTCAGCAAGTAATAACATTTAGCAAAGTGATCTTAAGATCTCCCTAAGCAACAAAATTCAACTCCCAAATGAAATATAGCTAAAAAACACTAATTAATTTCATTCCAATACACTATATCCTGCCATACTTGCTTCTAAAAGTATAAATTTCTCATTCCAAAACAAAAATTTCATCAATAGGAATTTCAGCAACTTAGAAAACTTAATTGCATTGCAAACATAAACCCCAACCTCAAGTGCAAAACTTTAAGAGAGAAAGGTTCTTAGTGGCTCCAAATGATTGAAATCAAGCAAAAATCCTCCTCCTTGCACCCTCTTTGTACAAAACTTGTACAAAGCCAAAATTGCCACAAAGAATATGGAAAGATTTAAGCTCCAAAATGCTTGGAGTTTATGTGTTTAATAAGAACATTGAACCATGAAGACGCTCAAGGTCAAGGTGGTGTGGGTTAACTATTAGGGTGTAACAATGATCATATTTGCTCTCAGAAAATTAATGGGAATAGTTCCATATGTTAACTACATCTCATAAAAATTCTATCTTGAATTCTATTCTCCAGGTTAATTTAAAAATGTATGTAATTTGAAACCATGCATAAAACTGAATTTCAGCAAGTAACAACATTTAGCAAAGTGATCTTAAGATCTCCCTAAGCAACAAAATTCAACTCCCAAATGAAATATAGCTAAAAAACACTAATTAATTTCATTCCAATACACTATATCCTGCCATACTTGCTTCTAAAAGTATAAATTTCTCATTCCAAAACAAAAATTTCATCAATAGGAATTTCAGCAACTTAGAAAACTTAATTGCATTGCAAACATAAACCCCAACCTCAAGTGCAAAACTTTAAGAGAGAAGGTTCTTAGTGGCTCCAAATGATTGAAATCAAGAAAAATCCTCCTCCTTGCACTTCCTTTTTACAAAACTTGTACAAAGCCAAAATTGCCACAAAGAATATAGAAAGATTTAAGCTCCAAAATGCTTGGAGTTTATGTGTTTAATGAGAACATTGAACCATGAAGACAGCACAAGGTCAAGGTGGTGTATTGGGTTAACTATTAGGGGTAACAATGATCATATTTGCTCTCAGAAAAATTAATGGAATAGTTCCATATGTTAACTACATCTCATAAACATTCTAACTTGAAATCTGATTTCCAGGTTAATTTAAAAATGTAAGTTTGCTACCAGTGCATAAAACAAATTTCAGCAAGTAACAACATTTAGCAAAGTGATCTTAATATCTCCCTAAGCAAAACAATTCAACTCCCAAAAGAAATATAGCTAAAAAAAACTAATTAATTTCATTCCAATACACTATATCCTGCATACTTGCTTCTAAAAGTATAAATTTCTCATTCCAAAACAGAAATTTCATCAACAAAATTTCAGCAACTTAGAAAACTTAATTGCATTGCAAACATAAACCCAACCTCAAGTGCAAAACTTTAAGAGAGAAAGGTTCTTAGTGGCTCCAAATGATTGAAATCAAGCAAAAATCCTCCTCCTTGCACCCTCTTTGTACAAAATTTGTACAAAGCCAAAATTGCCACAAAGAATATGGAAAGATTTAAGCTCCAAAATGCTTGGAGTTTATGTGTTTAATGAGAACATTGAACCATGAAGACGCTCAAGGTCAAGGTGGTGTGGGTTAACTATTAGGGTGTAACAATGATCATATTTGCTCTCAGAAAATTAATGGGAATAGTTCCATATGTTAACTACATCTCATAAAAATTCTAGCTTGAATTCTGATCTCTAGGTTAATTTAAAAATGTATGTAATTTGCAAACCATGCATAAAACTGAATTTCAGCAAGTAACAACATTTAGCAAAGTGATCTTAAGATCTCCCTAAGCAACAAAATTCAACTCCCAAAAGAAATATAGCTAAAAAACACTAATTAATTTTATTCCAATACACTATATCCTGCCATACTTGCTTCTAAAAGTATAAATTTCTCATTCCAAAACAAAAATTTCATCAACAGAATTTCAGCAACTTAGAAAACTTAATTGCATTGCAAACATAAACCCCAACCTCAAGTGCAAAACTTTAAGAGAGAAAGGTTCTTAGTGGCTCCAAATGATTGAAATCAAGTAAAAATCCTCCTCCTTGCACTTCCTTTTTACAAAACTTGTACAAAGCCAAAATTGCCACAAAGAATATGGAAAGATTTAAGCTCCAAAATGCTTGGAGTTTATGTGTTTAATGAGAACATTGAACCATGAAGACAGCACAAGGTCAAGGTGGTGTATTGGGTTAACTATTAGGGGTAACAATGATCATATTTGCTCTCAGCAAAATTAATGGAATAGTTCCATATGTTAACTACATCTCATAAACATTCTAACTTGAAATTGATCTAGGTTAATTTAAAAATGTAAGTTTGCTACAAGTGCATAAAACTAAATTTCAGCAAGTAACAACATTTAGCAAAGTGATCTTAATATCTCCCTAAGCAAAACAATTCAACTCCCAAAAGAAATATAGCTAAAAAAAACTAATTAATTTCATTCCAATACACTATATCCTGCCATACTTGCTTCTAAAAGTATAAATTTCTCATTCCAAAACAGAAATTTCATCAAGGAATTTCAGCAACTTAGAAAACTTAATTGCATTGCAAACATAAACCCCAACCTCAAGTGCAAAACTTTAAGAGAGAAAGGTTCTTAGTGGCTCCAAATGATTGAAATCAAGTAAAAATCCTCCTCCTTGCACTTCCTTTGTACAAAACTTGTACAAAGCCAAAATTGCCACAAAGAATATGGAAAGATTTAAGCTCCAAAATGCTTGGAGTTTATGTGTTTAACGAGAACATTGAACCATGAAGACAGCTCAAGGTCAAGGTGGTGTATGGGTTAACTATTAGGGTGTAACAATGATCATATTTGTTCTCAAAATTAATGGGAATAGTTCCATATGTTAACTACATCTCATAAACATTCTAGCTTGAAATCTGATCTCCAGGTTAATTTAAAAATGTATGTAAGTTTGCTACCAGTGCATAAAACTAAATTTCAGCAAGTAACAACATTTAGCAAAGTGATCTTAAGATCTCCTAAGCAAAACAATTCAACTCCCAAAAGAAATATAGCTAAAAAAAACTAATTAATTTCATTCCAATACACTATATCCTGCCATACTTGCTTCTAAAAATAAATTTCTCATTCCAAAATAGAAATTTCATCAACAGGAATTTCAGCAACTTAGAAAACTTAATTGCATTGCAAACATAAACCCCAACCTCAAGTGCAAAACTTTAAGAGAGAAAGGTTCTTAGTGGCTCCAAATGATTGAAATCAAGCAAAAATCCTCCTCCTTGCACTCTCTTTGTACAAAACTTGTACAAAGCCAAAATTGCCACAAAGAATATGGAAAGATTTAAGCTCCAAAATGCTTGGAGTTTATGTGTTTAATGAGAACATTGAACCATGAAGACAGCTAAGGTCAAGGTGGTGTGGGTTAACTATTAGGGTGTAACAATGATCATATTTGCTCTCAGAAAAATTAATGGGAATAGTTCCATATGTTAACTACATCTCATAAAAATTCTAGCTTGAATTCTGATTCTCAGGTTAATTTAAAAATGTGTAAGTTTGCAAACAAGTGCATAAAACTGAATTTCAGCAAGTAACAACATTTAGCAAAGTGATCTTAAGATCTCCCTAAGCAACAAAATTCAACTCCCAAAAGAAATATAGCTAAAAAACACTAATTAATTTTATTCCAATACACTATATCCTCCATACTTGCTTCTAAAAGTATAAATTTCTCATTCCAAAACAAAAATTTCATCAATAGGAATTTCAGCAACTTAGAAAACTTAATTGCATTGCAAACATAAACCCCAACCTCAAGTGCAAAACTTTAAGAGAGAAAGGTTCTTAGTGGCTCCAAATGATTGAAATCAAGAAAAATCCTCCTCCTTGCACTTCCTTTACAAAACTTGTACAAAGCCAAAATTGCCACAAAGAATATGGAAAGATTTAAGCTCCAAAATGCTTGGAGTTTATGTGTTTAATGAGAACATTGAACCATGAAGACAGCACAAGGTCAAGGTGGTGTATTGGGTTAACTATTAGGGGTAACAATGATCATATTTGCTCTCGAAAAATTAATGGAATAGTTCCATATGTTAACTACATCTCATAAAAATTCTAACTTGAAATCTGATTCCAGGTTAATTTAAAAATGTAAGTTTGCTACCAGTGCATAAAACTAAATTTCAGCAAGTAACAACATTTAGCAAAGTGATCTTAATATCTCCCTAAGCAAAACAATTCAACTCCCAAAAGAAATATAGCTAAAAAAAACTAATTAATTTCATTCCAATACACTATATCCTGCATACTTGCTTCTAAAAGTATAAATTTCTCATTCCAAAACAGAAATTTCATCAACAGGAATTTCAGCAACTTAGAAAACTTAATTGCATTGCAAACATAAACCCAACCTCAAGTGCAAAACTTTAAGAGAGAAAGGTTCTTAGTGGCTCCAAATGATTGAAATCAAGCAAAAATCCTCCTCCTTGCACTCTTTGTACAAAACTTGTACAAAGCCAAAATTGCCACAAAGAATATGGAAAGATTTAAGCTCCAAAATGCTTGGAGTTTATGTGTTTAATAAGAACATTGAACCATGAAGACAGCTTAAGGTCAAGGTGGTGTGTTGGGTTAACTATTAGGGTGTAACAATGATCATATTTGCTCTCAGAAAATTAATGGGAATAGTTCCATATGTTAACTACATCTCATAAAAATTCTATCTTGAATTCTCTTCTCCAGGTTAATTTAAAAATGTATGTAATTTGCAACCAATGCATAAAACTGAATTTCAGCAAGTAATAACATTTAGCAAAGTGATCTTAAGATCTCCCTAAGCAACAAAATTCAACTCCCAAAAGAAATATAGCTAAAAAACACTAATTAATTTTATTCCAATACACTATATCCTGCCATACTTGCTTCTAAAAGTATAAATTTCTCATTCCAAAACAAAAATTTCATCAACAGGAATTTCAGCAACTTAGAAAACTTAATTGCATTGCAAACATAAACCCCAACCTCAAGTGCAAAACTTTAAGAGAAAGGTTCTTAGTGGCTCCAAATGATTGAAATCAAGTAAAAATCCTCCTCCTTGCACTTCCTTTTACAAAACTTGTACAAAGCCAAAATTGCCACAAAGAATATGGAAAGATTTAAGCTCCAAAATGCTTGGAGTTTATGTGTTTAATGAGAACATTGAACCATGAAGACGCACAAGGTCAAGGTGGTGTATTGGGTTAACTATTAGGGGTAACAATGATCATATTTGCTCTAGAAAAATTAATGGAATAGTTCCATATGTTAACTACATCTCATAAACATTCTAACTTGAAATCTGATTTCCAGATTAATTTAAAAATGTAAGTTTGCTACCAGTGCATAAAACAAAATTTCAGCAAGTAACAACATTTAGCAAAGTGATCTTAATATCTCCCTAAGCAAAACAATTCAACTCCCAAAAGAAATATAGCTAAAAAAAACTAATTAATTTCATTCCAATACACTATATCCTAATACTTGCTTCTAAAAGTATAAATTTCTCATTCCAAAACAGAAATTTCATCAACAGAATTTCAGCAACTTAGAAAACTTAATTGCATTGCAAACATAAACCCAACCTCAAGTGCAAAACTTTAAGAGAGAAAGGTTCTTAGTGGCTCCAAATGATTGAAATCAAGCAAAAATCCTCCTCCTTGCACCTCTTTGTACAAAATTTGTACAAAGCCAAAATTGCCACAAAGAATATGGAAAGATTTAAGCTCCAAAATGCTTGGAGTTTATGTGTTTAATAAGAACATTGAACCATGAAGACGGCTTAAGGTCAAGGTGGTGTGGGGTTAACTATTAGGGTGTAACAATGATCATATTTGCTCTCAGAAAATTAATGGGAATAGTTCCATATGTTAACTACATCTCATAAAAATTCTATCATGAATTCTATTCTCAGGTTAATTTAAAAATGTGTGTAATTCTAATGCATAAAACTGAAATTCAGCAAGTAATAACATTTAGCAAAGTGATCTTAAGATCACCCTAAGCAACAAAATTCAACTCCCAAAAGAAATATAGCTAAAAAACACTAATTAATTTTATTCCAATACACTATATCCTGCCATACTTGCTTCTAAAAGTATAAATTTCTCATTCCAAAACAAAAATTTCATCAACAGGAATTTCAGCAACTTAGAAAACTTAATTGCATTGCAAACATAAACCCCAACCTCAAGTGCAAAACTTTAAGAGAGAAAGGTTCTTAGTGGCTCCAAATGATTGAAATCAAGTAAAAATCCTCCTCCTTGCACTTCCTTTTACAAAACTTGTACAAAGCCAAAATTGCCACAAAGAATATAGAAAGATTTAAGCTCCAAAATGCTTGGAGTTTATGTGTTTAATGAGAACATTGAACCATGAAGACGCACAAGGTCAAGGTGGTGTATTGGGTTAACTATTAGGGGTAACAATGATCATATTTGCTCTCAGCAAAATTAATGTGAATAGTTCCATATGTTAACTACATCTCATAAACATTCTAACTTGAAATCTGATCTCAGGTTAATTTAAAAATGTAAGTTTGGTACAAGTGCATAAAACTAAATTTCAGCAAGTAACAACATTTAGCAAAGTGATCTTAATATCTCCCTAAGCAAAACAATTCAACTCCCAAAAGAAATATAGCTAAAAAAAACTAATTAATTTCATTCCAATACACTATATCCTGCCATACTTGCTTCTAAAAGTATAAATTTCTCATTCCAAAACAGAAATTTCATCAACAGGAATTTCAGCAACTTAGAAAACTTAATTGCATTGCAAACATAAACCCCAACCTCAAGTGCAAAACTTTAAGAAAGAAAGGTTCTTAGTGGCTCCAAATGATTGAAATCAAGTAAAAATCCTCCTCCTTGCACTTCCTTTTACAAAACTTTGTACAAAGCCAAAATTGCCACAAAGAATATGGAAAGATTTAAGCTCCAAAATGCTTGGAGTTTATGTGTTTAACGAACATTGAACCATGAAGACAGCTCAAGGTCAAGGTGGTGTGATGGGTTAACTATTAGGGTGTAACAATGATCATATTTGTTCTCAGCAAAATTAATGGGAATAGTTCCATATGTTAACTACATCTCATAAACATTCTAGCTTGAAATCTGATCTCCAGGTTAATTTAAAAATGTATGTAAGTTTGCTACCAGTGCATAAAACTAAATTTCAGCAAGTAACAACATTTAGCAAAGTGATCTTAACATCTCACTAAGCAAAACAATTCAACTCCCAAAAGAAATATAGCTAAAAAAAATTAATTAATTTCATTCCAATACACTATATCCTGCCATACTTGCTTCTAAAATATAAATTTCTCATTCCAAAATAGAAATTTCATCAACAGGAATTTCAACAACTTAGAAAACTTAATTGCATTGCAAACATAAACCCCAACCTCAAGTGCAAAACTTTAAGAAAGGAAGGTTCTTAGTGGCTCCAAATGATTGAAATCAAGAAAAATCCTCCTCCTTGCACTTCCTTTTACAAAACTTGTACAAAGCCAAAATTGCCACAAAGAATATAGAAAGATTTAAGCTCCAAAATGCTTGGAGTTTATGTGTTTAATGAGAACATTGAACCATGAAGACAGCACAAGGTCAAGGTGGTGTATTGGGTTAACTATTAGGGGGTAACAATGATCATATTTGCTCTCAGAAAATTAATGGAATAGTTCCATATGTTAACTACATCTCATAAACATTCTAACTTGAAATCTGATTTCCAGGTTAATTTAAAAATGTAAGTTTGCTACCAGTGCATAAAACAAAATTTCAGCAAGTAACAATATTTAGCAAAGTGATCTTAATATCTCCCTAAGCAAAACAATTCAACTCCCAAAAGAAATATAGCTAAAAAAAACTAATTAATTTCATTCCAATACACTATATCCTGCACTTCTAAAATTATAAATTTCTCATTCCAAAACAAAATTCATCAAGGAATTTCAGCAACTTAGAAAACTTAATTGCATTGCAAACATAAACCCAACCTCAAGTGCAAAACTTTAAGAGAGAAAGGTTCTTAGTGGCTCCAAATGATTGAAATCAAGCAAAAATCCTCCTCCTTGCACCCTCTTTGTACAAAATTTGTACAAAGCCAAAATTGCCACAAAGAATATGGAAAGATTTAAGCTCCAAAATGCTTGGAGTTTATGTGTTTAATAAGAACATTGAACCATGAAGACGGCTTAAGGTCAAGGTGGTGTGGGGTTAACTATTAGGGTAACAATGATCATATTTGCTCAGAAAATTAATGGGAATAGTTCCATATGTTAACTACATCTCATAAAAATTCTATCATGAATTCTGTTCTCCAGGTTAATTTAAAAATGTGTGTAATTCTACTATATAAACTGAATTTCAGCAAGTAATAACATTTAGCAAAGTGATCTTAAGATCACTAAGCTACAAAATTCAACTCCCAAAAGAAATATAGCTAAAAAACACTAATTAATTTTATTCCAATACACTATATCCTGCCATACTTGCTTCTAAAAGTATAAATTTCTCATTCCAAAACAAAAATTTCATCAACAGGAATTTCAGCAACTTAGAAAACTTAATTGCATTGCAAACATAAACCCCAACCTCAAGTGCAAAATTTAAGAGAGAAAGGTTCTTAGTGGCTCCAAATGATTGAAATCAAGTAAAAATCCTCCTCCTTGCACTTCCTTTTTATAAAACTTGTACAAAGCCAAAATTGCCACAAAGATAGAAAGATTTAAGCTCCAAAATGCTTGGAGTTTATGTGTTTAATGAGAACATTGAACCATGAAGACGCACAAGGTCAAGGTGGTGTATTGGGTTAACTATTAGGGGTAACAATGATCATATTTGCTCTCGAAGAATTAAAGTGAATAGTTCCATATGTTAACTACATCTCATAAACATTCTAACTTGAAATCTGATTTCCAGGTTAATTTAAAAATGTAAGTTTGCTACCAAGTGCATAAAACAAAATTTCAGCAAGTAACAATATTTAGCAAAGCGATCTTAATATCTCCCTAAGCAAAACAATTCAACTCCCAAAAGAAGTATAGCTAAAAAAAACTAATTAATTTCATTCCATACACTATATATATCCATACATTGCTTCTAAAATTATAAATTTCTCATTCCAAAACAGAAATTTCGTCAACAAATTTCAGCAACTTAGAAAACTTAATTGCATTGCAAAGATAAACCCAACCTCAAGTACAAAACTTTAAGAGAGAAAGGTTCTTAGTGGTTCCAAATGATTGAAATCAAGCAAAAATCCTCCTCCTTGCACCCTCTTTGTACAAAATTGTACAAAGCCAAAATTGCCACAAAGAAAATGGAAAGATTTAAGCTCCAAAACGCTTGGAGTTTATGTGTTTAATAAGAACATTGAACCATGAAGACGGCTTAAGGTCAAGGTGGTGTGTTGGGTTAACTATTAGGGGTAACAATGATCATATTTGCTCTACGCAGAATTAATGTGAATAGTTCCATATGTTAACTACATCTCATAAAAATTCTATCATGAATTCTGTTCTCCAGGTTAATTTAAAAATGTTTGTAATTCTAGGAACCAATGCAAAACTTTAAGAGAAGAAAGGTTCTTAGTGGCTCCAAATGATTGAAATCAAGTAAAAATCCTCCTCCTTGCACTTCCTTTTTATAAAACTTGTACAAAGCCAAAATTGCCACAAAGAATATAGAAATATTTAAGCTCCAAAATGCTTGGAGTTTATGTGTTTAATGAGAACATTGAACCATGAAGACAGCACAAGGTCAAGGTGGTGTATTGGGTTAACTATTAGGGGTAACAATGATCATATTTGCTCTCAGCAAAATTAATGTGAATAGTTCCATATGTTAACTACATCTCATAAACATTCTAACTTGAAATGATCTCCAGGTTAATTTAGAAATGTAAGTTTGGTACAAGTGCATAAAACTAAATTTCAGCAAGTAACAATATTTAGCAAAGCGATCTTAATATCTCCCTAAGCAAAACAATTCAACTCCCAAAAGAAATATAGGTAAAAAAAACTAATTAATTTCATTCTAATACACTATATCCTGCCACTCTTGCTTCTAAAAGTATAAATTTCTCATTCCAAAAAAATTTCATCAACAAATTTCAGCTACTTAGAAAACTTAATTGCATTGCAAAGATAAACCCAACCTCAAGTGCAAAACTTTAAGAGAGAAAGGTTCTTAGTGGCTCCAAATGATTGAAATCAAGCAAAAATCCTCCTCCTTGCACCCTCTTTGTACAAAATTTGTACAAAGCCAAAATTGCCACAAAGAATGTGGAAAGATTTAAGATCCAAAATGCTTGGAGTTTATGTGTTTAACGAGAACAATGAACCATGAAGGCTCAAGGTCAAGGTGGTGTGTTGGGTTAACTATTAGGGTGTAACAAAGATCATATTTGGTCTCAGAAAAAGTAATGGGAATAGTTCCATATGTTAACTACATCTCATGAAAATTCTATCATGAATTCTTTCTCCAAGATTAATTTAAAAATGTTTGTAATTCTTAAACCAATGCAAAACTTTAAGAAAGAAAGATTCTTAGTGGCTCCAAATGATTGAAATCAAGTAAAAATCCTCATCCTTGCACTTCCTTTTCACAAAACTTGTACAAAGCCAAAATTGCCACAAAGAATATAGAAATATTTAAGATCCAAAATACTTGGAGTTTATATGTTTAATGAGAACATTGAACCATGAAGAAAGCACATGGTCAAGGTGGTGTATTGGGTTAACTATTAAGGGGTAACAATGGTCATATTTGCTCTCAGCAAATTAATGGGAATAGTTCCATATGTTAACTACATCTCATAAAAATTCTAGCTTGAAATCTCTCCAGGTTAATTTAAAAAATAAGTTTGCTAAAGGCATAAAACTAAATTTTAAGTAACAACATTTAGCAAAGTGATTCTAAGATCTCCCTAATCAACACAATTCAACTCCCAACACACTATATCCTGCCATAGTTGCTTCTAAAAGTATAAATTTCTCATTCCAAACGAAATTTCATCAACAGGAATTTCAGCAACTTAGAAAACTTAATTGCATTGCAAAGATAAACCCAACCTCAAGTGCAAAATTTTAAGAGAGAAAGGTTCTTAATGGCTCCAAATGATTGAAATCAAGCAAAAATCCTCCTCCTTGCACTCTCTTTGTACAAAACATGTACAAAGCCAAAATTGCCACAAAGAATATAGAAAGATTTAAGCTCCAAAATGCTTGGAGTTTATGTGTTTAATGAGAACATTGAACCATGAAGACGCACAAGGTCAAAGTGGTGTATTGGGTTAACTATTAGGGGTAACAATGATCATATTTGCTCTCAGCAAAATTAATGGGAATAGTTCCATATGTTAACTACATCTCATAAACATTCTAACTTGAAATTGATCTCAGGTTAATTTAGAAATGTATGTAAGTTTGCTAGCAGTACATAAAACTGAATTTCAGCAAGTAATAACATTTAACAAAGTGATCTTAAGATCTCCCTAAGCAACAAAATTCAACTCCCAAAAGAAATATAGCTAAAAAACACTAATTATTTTTATTCCAATACACTATATCCTGCCATACTTGCTTCTAAAAGCATAAATTTCTCATTCCAAAACAAAAATTTCATCAACAGGAATTTCAGCAACTTAGATAACTTAATTGCATTGCAAACATAAACCCCAACCTCAGGCAAAACTTTAAGAGAGAAGGTTCTTAGTGGCTCCAAATGATTGAAATCAAGTAAAAATCCTCATCCTTGCACTTCCTTTTCACAAAACTTGTACAAAGCCAAAATTGCCACAAAGAATATAGAAAGATTTAAGCTCCAAAATGCTTGGAGTTTATGTGTTTAATAAGAACATTGAACCATGAAGACAGCACAAGGTCAAGGTGGTGTATTGGGTTAACTATTAGGGGTAACAATGATTATATTTGCTCTCAAAAATTAATGGGAATAGTTCCATATGTTAACTACATCTCATAAACATTCTAACTTGAAATATGATCTCCAGGTTAATTTAAAAATGTATGTAAGTTTGGTACCAGTGCATAAAAGTAAATTTCAGCAAGTAACAATATTTAGCAAAGTGATCTTAATATCTCCCTAAGCAAAACAATTCAACTCCCAAAAGCAATATAGCTAAAAACAAACTAATTAATTTCATTCCAATACACTATATCCTGCCTACTTGCTTCTAAAAGTATAAATTTCTCATTCCAAAATAGAAATTTCATCAACAGAATTTCAGCAACTTAGAAAACTTAATTGCATTGCAAACATAAACCCAACCTCAAGTGCAAAACTTTAAGAGAGAAAGGTTCTTAGTGGCTCCAAATGATTGAAATCAAGCAAAAATCCTCCTCCTTGCACTCTCTTTGTACAAAACATGTACAAAGCCAAAATTGCCACAAAGAATATAGAAAGATTTAAGCTCCAAAATGCTTGGAGTTTATGTGTTTAATGAGAACATTGAACCATGAAGACAGCACAAGGTCAAAGTGGTGTATTGGGTTAACTATTAGGGGTAACAATGATCATATTTGCTCTCAGCAAAATTAATGGGAATAGTTCCATATGTTAACTACATCTCATAAACATTCTAACTTGAAATCAGATCTCAGGTTAATTTAGAAATGTATGTAAGTTTGCTACAGTACATAAAACTGAATTTCAGCAAGTATAACATTTAGCAAAGTGATCTTAAGATCTCCCTAAGCAACAAAATTCAACTCCCAAAAGAAATATAGCTAAAAAACACTAATTAATTTTATTCCAATACACTATATCCTGCCATACTTGCTTCTAAAAGCATAAATTTCTCATTCCAAAACAAAAATTTCATCAACAGGAATTTCAGCAACTTAGAAAACTTAATTGCATTGCAAACATAAACCCCAACCTCAAGTGCAAAACTTTAAGAGAGAAAGGTTCTTAGTGGCTCCAAATGATTGAAATCAAGTAAAAATCCTCCTCCTTGCACTTCCTTTTCACAAAACTTGTACAAAGCCAAAATTGCCACAAAGAATATAGAAAGATTTAAGCTCCAAAATGCTTGGAGTTTATGTGTTTAATAAGAACATTGAACCATGAAGACAGCACAAGGTCAAGGTGGTGTATTGGGTTAACTATTAGGGGGTAACAATGATCATATTTGCTCTCAGCAAAATTAATGGGAATAGTTCCATATGTTAACTACATCTCATAAACATTCTAACTTGAAATATGATCTCCAGGTTAATTTAAAAATGTATGTAAGTTTGCTACCAGTGCATAAAAGTAAATTTCAGCAAGTAACAATATTTAGCAAAGTGATCTTAATATCTCCCTAAGCAAAACAATTCAACTCCCAAAAGAATATAGCTAAAAAAAACTAATTAATTTCATTCCAATACACTATATCCTGCCATACTTGCTTCTAAAAGTATAAATTTCTCATTCCAAAATAGAAATTTCATCAAGGAATTTCAGCAACTTAGAAAACTTAATTGCATTGCAAACATAAACCCAACCTCAAGTGCAAAACTTTAAGAGAGAAAGGTTCTTAGTGGCTCCAAATGATTGAAATCAAGCAAAAATCCTCCTCCTTGCACTCTCTTTGTACAAAACATGTACAAAGCCAAAATTGCCACAAAGAATATGGAAAGATTTAAGCTCCAAAATGCTTGGAGTTTATGTGTTTAATGAGAACATTGAACCATGAAGACAACACAAGGTCAAGTGGTGTATTGGGTTAACTATTAGGGGTAACAATGATCATATTTGCTCTCAGCAAAATTAATGGGAATAGTTCCATATGTTAACTACATCTCATAAACATTCTAACTTGAAATCTGATCTAGGTTAATTTAGAAATGTATGTAAGTTTGCTACCAGGACATAAAACTGAATTTCAGCAAGTAATAACATTTAGCAAAGTGATCTTAAGATCTCCCTAATCAACAAAATTCAACTCCCAAAAGAAATATAGCTAAAAAACACTAATTATTTTATTCCAATACACTATATCCTGCCATACTTGCTTCTAAAAGTATAAATTTCTCATTCCAAACACAAAATTTCATCAACAGGAATTTCAGCAACTTAGAAAACTTAATTGCATTGCAAACATAAACCCCAACCTCAAGTGCAAAACTTTAAGAGAGAAAGGTTCTTAGTGGCTCCAAATGATTGAAATCAAGTAAAAATCCTCCTCCTTGCACTTGCTTTTCACAAAACTTGTACAAAGCCAAAATTGCCACAAAGAATATAGAAAGATTTAAGCTCCAAAATGCTTGGAGTTTATGTGTTTAATGAGAACATTGAACCATGAAGACAGCACAAGGTTAAAGTGGTGTATTGGGTTAACTATTAGGGGTAACAATGATCATATTTGCTCTCAGCAAAATTAATGGGAATAGTTCCATATGTTAACTACATCTCATAAACATTCTAACTTGAAATTGATCTCAGGTTAATTTAAAATGTATGTAAGTTTGCTAGCAGTACATAAAACTGAATTTCAGCAAGTAATAACATTTAGCAAAGTGATCTTAAGATCTCCCTAAGCAAAACAATTCAACTCCCAAAAGAAATATAGCTAAAAAACTAATTATTTTATTCCAATACACTATATCCTGCCATACTTGCTTCTAAAAGTATAAATTTCTCATTCCAAAACAAAAATTTCATCAACAGGAATTTCAGCAACTAGATAACTTAATTGCATTGCAAACATAAACCCCAACCTCAAGTCATAACTTTAAGAGAGAAAGGTTCTTAGTGGCTCCAAATGATTGAAATCAAGTAAAAATCCTCCTCCTTGCACTTCCTTTTCACAAAACTTGTACAAAGCCAAAATTGCCACAAAGAATATAGAAAGATTTAAGCTCCAAAATGCTTGGAGTTTATGTGTTTAATGAGTACATTGAACCATGAAGACGGCACAAGGTCAAGGTGGTGTATTGGGTTAACTATTAGGGGTAACAATGATTATATTTGCTCTCAGAAAATTAATGGGAATAGTTCCATATGTTAACTACATCTCATAAACATTCTAACTTGAAAGATGATCTCCAGGTTAATTTAAAAATGTATGTAAGTTTGCTACCAGTGCATAAAAGTAAATTTCAGCAAGTAACAACATTTAGCAAAGTGATCTTAATATCTCCCTAAGCAAAACAATTCAACTCCCAAAAGCAATATAGCTAAAAAAAACTAATTAATTTCATTCCAATACACTATATCCTGCCATACTTGCTTCTAAAAGTATAAATTTCTCATTCCAAATAGAAATTTCATCAACAGGAATTTCAGCAACTTAGAAAACTTAATTGCATTGCAAAGATAAACCCAACCTCAAGTGCAAAACTTTAAGAGAGAAAGGTTCTTAGTGGCTCCAAATGATTGAAATCAAGCAAAAATCCTCCTCCTTGCACTTCCTTTTCACAAAACTTGTACAAAGCCAAAATTGCCACAAAGAATATAGAAAGATTTAAGCTCCAAAATGCTTGGAGTTTATGTGTTTAATGAGAACATTGAACCATGAAGACAGCACAAGGTCAAGGTGGTGTATTGGGTTAACTATTAGGGGTAACAATGATCATATTTGCTCTCAGAAAAATTAATGGGAATAGTTCCATATGTTAACTACATCTCATAAACATTCTAACTTGAAAGATGATCTCCAGGTTAATTTAAAAATGTATGTAAGTTTGCTACCAAGTGCATAAAAGTAAATTTCAGCAAGTAACAACATTTAGCAAAGTGATCTTAATATCTCCCTAAGCAAAACAATTCAACTCCCAAAAGAAATATAAAAAAAAACTAATTAATTTCATTCCAATACACTATATCCTGCCATACTTGCTTCTAAAAGTATAAATTTCTCATTCCAAAATAGAAATTTCATCAACAGAATTTCAGCAACTTAGAAAACTTAATTGCATTGCAAACATAAACCCAACCTCAAGTGCAAAACTTTAAGAGAGAAAGGTTCTTAGTGGCTCCAAATGATTGAAATCAAGTAAAAATCCTCCTCCTTGCACTTCCTTTTCACAAAACTTGTACAAAGCCAAAATTGCCACAAAGAATATAGAAAGATTTAAGCTCCAAAATGCTTGGAGTTTATGTGTTTAATGAGAACATTGAACCATGAAGACGCACAAGGTCAAGGTGGTGTATTGGGTTAACTATTAGGGGTAACAATGATCATATTTGCTCTCAGCAAAATTAATGGGAATAGTTCCATATGTTAACTACATCTCATAAACATTCTAACTTGAAATATGATCTCCAGGTTAATTTAAAAATGTATGTAAGTTTGCTACCAATGCATAAAAGTAAATTTCAGCAAGTAACAACATTTAGCAAAGTGATCTTAATATCTCCCTAAGCAAAACAATTCAACTCCCAAAAGAAATATAGCTAAAAAAAAACTAATTAATTTCATTCCAATACACTATATCCTGCCATACTTGCTTCTAAAAGTATAAATTTCTCATTCCAAAATAGAAATTTCAGCAACTTAGAAAACTTAATTGCATTGCAAACATAAACCCAACCTCAAGTGCAAAACTTTAAGAGAGAAAGGTTCTTAGTGGCTCCAAATGATTGAAATCAAGCAAAAATCCTCCTCCTTGCACTCTTTTTACAAAACATGTACAAAGCCAAAATTGCCACAAAGAATATGGAAAGATTTAAGGTCCAAAATGCTTGGAGTTTATGTGTTTAATGAGAACATTGAACCATGAAGACGCACAAGGTCAAAGTGGTGTATTGGGTTAACTATTAGGGGGTAACAATGATCATATTTGCTCTCAGCAAATTAATGGGAATAGTTCCATATGTTAACTACATCTCATAAACATTCTAACTTGAAATCAATCTCAGGTTAATTTAAAATGTATGTAAGTTTGCTGCAGTACATAAAACTGAATTTCAGCAAGTAATAACATTTAGCAAAGTGATCTTAAGATCTCCCTAAGCAACAAAATTCAACTCCCAAAAGAAATATAGCTAAAAAACACTAATTATTTTATTCCAATACACTATATCCTCCATACTTGCTTCTAAAAGCATAAATTTCTCATTCCAAAACAAAAATTTCATCAACAAGAATTTCAGCAACTTAGATAACTTAATTGCATTGCAAACATAAACCCCAACCTCAAGTGCAAAACTTTAAGAGAGAAAGGTTCTTAGTGGCTCCAAATGATTGAAATCAAGTAAAAATCCTCCTCCTTGCACTTGCTTTTCACAAAACTTGTACAAAGCCAAAATTGCCACAAAGAATATGGAAAGATTTAAGCTCCAAAAGCTTGGAGTTTATGTGTTTAATGAGAACATTGAACCATGAAGACAGCACAAGGTCAAGGTGGTGTATTGGTTAACTATTAGGGGTAACAATGATCATATTTGCTCTCAGCAAAATTAATGGGAATAGTTCCATATGTTAACTACATCTCATAAACATTCTAACTTGAAATGATCTCAGGTTAATTTAAAAATGTATGTAAGTTTGCTACCAAGCATAAAAGTAAATTTCAGCAAGTAACAACATTTAGCAAAGTGATCTTAATATCTCCCTAAGCAAAACAATTCAACTCCCAAAAGCAATATAGCTAAAAAAAACTAATTAATTTCATTCCAATACACTATATCCTGCCATACTTGCTTCTAAAAGTATAAATTTCTCATTCCAAAATAGAAATTTCATCAACAGGAATTTCAGCAACTTAGAAAACTTAATTGCATTGCAAACATAAACCCAACCTCAAGTGCAAAACTTTAAGAGAGAAGGGTTCTTAGTGGCTCCAAATGATTGAAATCAAGCAAAAATCCTCCTCCTTGCACTCTCTTGTACAAAACATGTACAAAGCCAAAATTGCCACAAAGAATATGGAAAGATTTAAGCTCCAAAATGCTTGGAGTTTATGTGTTTAATGAGAACATTGAACCATGAAGACAGCACAAGGTCAAAGTGGTGTATTGGGTTAACTATTAGGGTAACAATGATCATATTTGCTCTCAGCAAAATTAATGGAATAGTTCCATATGTTAACTACATCTCATAAACATTCTAACTTGAAATCTGATCTCAGGTTAATTTAAAAATGTATGTAAGTTTGCTACCAGGTACATAAAACTGAATTTCAGCAAGTAATAACATTTAGCAAAGTGATCTTAAGATCTCCCTAAGCAACAAAATTCAACTCCCAAAAGAAATATAGCTAAAAAAAACTAATTAATTTTATTCCAATACACTATATCCTGCCATACTTGCTTCTAAAAGTATAAATTTCTCATTCCAAAACAAAAATTTCATCAACAGGAATTTCAGCAACTTAGAAAACTTAATTGCATTGCAAACATAAACCCCAACCTCAAGTGCAAAACTTTAAGAGAGAAAGGTTCTTAGTGGCTCCAAATGATTGAAATCAAGCAAAAATCCTCCTCCTTGCACTTGCTTTTCACAAAACTTGTACAAAGCCAAAATTGCCACAAAGAATATAGAAAGATTTAAGCTCCAAAATGCTTGGAGTTTATGTGTTTAATGAGAACATTGAACCATGAAGACAGCACAAGGTTAAAGTGGTGTATTGGGTTAACTATTAGGGGTAACAATGATCATATTTGCTCTCAGCAAAATTAATGGGAATAGTTCCATATGTTAACTACATCTCATAAACATTCTAACTTGAAATCAGATCTAGGTTAATTTAAAAATGTATGTAAGTTTGCTAGGTACATAAAACTGAATTTCAGCAAGTAATAACATTTAGCAAAGTGATCTTAAGATCTCCCTAAGCAACAAAATTCAACTCCCAAAAGAAATATAGCTAAAAAACACTAATTATTTTATTCCAATACACTATATCCTGCCATACTTGCTTCTAAAAGTATAAATTTCTCATTCCAAAACAAAAATTTCATCAACAGGAATTTCAACTAGAAAACTTAATTGCATTGCAAACATAAACCCCAACCTCAAGTGCAAAACTTTAAGAGAAAGGTTCTTAGTGGCTCCAAATGATTGAAATCAAGTAAAAATCCTCCTCCTTGCACTTCCTTTTCACAAAACTTGTACAAAGCCAAAATTGCCACAAAGAATATAGAAAGATTTAAGCTCCAAAATGCTTGGAGTTTATGTGTTTAATGAGAACATTGAACCATGAAGACAGCACAAGGTCAAGGTGGTGTATTGGGTTAACTATTAGGGGGTAACAATGATCATATTTGCTCTCAGCAAAATTAATGGGAATAGTTCCATATGTTAACTACATCTCATAAACATTCTAACTTGAAAGATGATCTCAGGTTAATTTAAAAATGTATGTAAGTTTGCTACCAGTGCATAAAAGTAAATTTCAGCAAGTAACAACATTTAGCAAAGTGATCTTAATCTCTAAGCAAAACAATTCAACTCCCAAAAGCAATATAGCTAAAAAAAACTAATTAATTTCATTCCAATACACTATATCCTGCCTACTTGCTTCTAAAAGTATAAATTTCTCATTCCAAAATAGAAATTTCATCAACAATTTCAGCAACTTAGAAAACTTAATTGCATTGCAAACATAAACCCCAACCTCAAGTGCAAAACTTTAAGAGAGAAAGGTTCTTAGTGGCTCCAAATGATTGAAATCAAGTAAAAATCCTCCTCCTTGCACTTCCTTTTACAAAACTTGTACAAAGCCAAAATTGCCACAAAGAATATGGAAAGATTTAAGCTCCAAAATGCTTGGAGTTTATGTGTTTAATGAGAACATTGAACCATGAAGATAGCACAAGGTCAAGGTGGTGTATTGGGTTAACTATTAGGGGTAACAATGATCATATTTGCTCTCAGCAAAATTAATGGGAATAGTTCCATATGTTAACTACATCTCATAAACATTCTAACTTGAAAGATGATCTCAGGTTAATTTAAAAATGTATGTAAGTTTGCTACCAGTGCATAAAAGTAAATTTCAGCAAGTAACAACATTTAGCAAAGTGATCTTAAGATCTCTAAGCAAAACAATTCAACTCCCAAAAGAATATAGCTAAAAAAAACTAATTAATTTCATTCCAATACACTATATCCTGCCATACTTGCTTCTAAAAGTATAAATTTCTCATTCCAAAATAGAAATTTCATCAACAGAAATTTCAGCAACTTAGAAAACTTAATTGCATTGCAAACATAAACCCAACCTCAAGTGCAAAACTTTAAGAGAGAAGGTTCTTAGTGGCTCCAAATGATTGAAATCAAGTAAAAATCCTCCTCCTTGCACTTCCTTTTACAAAACTTGTACAAAGCCAAAATTGCCACAAAGAATATAGAAAGATTTAAGCTCCAAAATGCTTGGAGTTTATGTGTTTAATGAGAACATTGAACCATGAAGACAGCACAAGGTCAAGGTGGTGTATTGGGTTAACTATTAGGGGTAACAATGATCATATTTGCTCAGAAAAATTAATGGGAATAGTTCCATATGTTAACTACATCTCATAAACATTCTAACTTGAAATCTGATTCTCAGGTTAATTTAAAAATGTATGTAAGTTTGCTACCAATGCATAAAAGTAAATTTCAGCAAGTAACAATATTAGCAAAGTGATCTTAATATCTCCCTAAGCAAAACAATTCAACTCCCAAAAGAAATATAGCTAAAAAAAACTAATTAATTTCATTCCAATACACTATATCCTCCCATACTTGCTTCTAAAAGTATAAATTTCTCATTCCAAAATAGAAATTTCAGCAACTTAGAAAACTTAATTGCATTGCAAACATAAACCCAACCTCAAGTGCAAAACTTTAAGAGAGAAAGGTTCTTAGTGGCTCCAAATGATTGAAATCAAGCAAAAATCCTCCTCCTTGCACTCTCTTTGTACAAAACATGTACAAAGCCAAAATTGCCACAAAGAATATGGAAAGATTTAAGCTCCAAAATGCTTGGAGTTTATGTGTTTAATGAGAACATTGAACCATGAAGACAGCACAAGGTCAAGGTGGTGTATTGGGTTAACTATTAGGGGGTAACAATGATCATATTTGCTCTCAGCAAAATTAATGGGAATAGTTCCATATGTTAACTACATCTCATAAACATTCTAACTTGAAATCTGATCTCTAGGTTAATTTAAAAATGTATGTAAGTTTGCTAGCAGTACATAAAACTGAATTTCAGCAAGTAACAACATTTAGCAAAGTGATCTTAAGATCTCCCTAAGCAACAAAATTCAACTCCCAAAAGAAATATAGCTAAAAAACACTAATTATTTATTCCAATACACTATATCCTGCCATACTTGCTTCTAAAAGTATAAATTTCTCATTCCAAAACAAAAATTTCATCAACAGAATTTCAGCAACTAGAAAACTTAATTGCATTGCAAACATAAACCCCAACCTCAAGTGCAAAACTTTAAGAGAGAAAGGTTCTTAGTGGCTCCAAATGATTGAAATCAAGCAAAAATCCTCCTCCTTGCACTTCCTTTTCACAAAACTTGTACAAAGCCAAAATTGCCACAAAGAATATGGAAAGATTTAAGCTCCAAAATGCTTGGAGTTTATGTGTTTAATGAGAACATTGAACCATGAAGACGCACAAGGTCAAGGTGGTGTATTGGGTTAACTATTAGGGGTAACAATGATCATATTTGCTCTCAGAAAAATTAATGGGAATAGTTCCATATGTTAACTACATCTCATAAACATTCTAACTTGAAATCTGATCTCAGGTTAATTTAAAAATGTATGTAAGTTTGCTACCAGTGCATAAAACTAAATTTCAGCAAGTAACAACATTTAGCAAAGTGATCTTAATATCTCCCTAAGCAAAACAATTCAACTCCCAAAAGAAATATAGCTAAAAAAAAACTAATTAATTTCATTCCAATACACTATATCCTGCCATACTTGCTTCTAAAAGTATAAATTTCTCATTCCAAAATAGAAATTTCATCAACAGGAATTTCAGCAACTTAGAAAACTTAATTGCATTGCAAACATAAACCCAACCTCAAGTGCAAAACTTTAAGAGAGAAAGGTTCTTAGTGGCTCCAAATGATTGAAATCAAGTAAAAATCCTCCTCCTTGCACTTCCTTTTACAAAACTTGTACAAAGCCAAAATTGCCACAAAGAATATGGAAAGATTTAAGCTCCAAAATGCTTGGAGTTTATGTGTTTAATGAGAACATTGAACCATGAAGACGCACAAGGTCAAGGTGGTGTATTGGGTTAACTATTAGGGGTAACAATGATCATATTTGCTCTCAGAAAATTAATGGGAATAGTTCCATATGTTAACTACATCTCATAAACATTCTAACTTGAAATCTGATCTCCAGGTTAATTTAAAAATGTATGTAAGTTTGCTACCAATGCATAAAAGTAAATTTCAGCAAGTAACAACATTTAGCAAAGTGATCTTAAGATCTCCCTAAGCAAAACAATTCAACTCCCAAAAGAAATATAGCTAAAAAAAACTAATTAATTTCATTCCAATACACTATATCCTGCCATACTTGCTTCTAAAAGTATAAATTTCTCATTCCAAAATAGAAATTTCAGCAACTTAGAAAACTTAATTGCATTGCAAACATAAACCCAACCTCAAGTGCAAAACTTTAAGAGAGAAAGGTTCTTAGTGGCTCCAAATGATTGAAATCAAGCAAAAATCCTCCTCCTTGCACTCTCTTTGTACAAAACATGTACAAAGCCAAAATTGCCACAAAGAATATGGAAAGATTTAAGCTCCAAAATGCTTGGAGTTTATGTGTTTAATGAGAACATTGAACCATGAAGACGCACAAGGTCAAGGTGGTGTATTGGGTTAACTATTAGGGGTAACAATGATCATATTTGCTCTCAGAAAAATTAATGGGAATAGTTCCATATGTTAACTACATCTCATAAAAATTCTAACTTGAAATCTGATCTCAGGTTAATTTAAAAATGTATGTAAGTTTGCTAAGGTGCATAAAACTAAATTTCAGCAAGTAATAACATTTAGCAAAGTGATCTTAAGATCTCCTAAGCAACAAAATTCAACTCCCAAAAGAAATATAGCTAAAAAACACTAATTAATTTTTTTCCAATACACTATATCCTGCCATACTTGCTTCTAAAAGTATAAATTTCTCATTCCAAAACAAAAATTTCATCAACAGGAATTTCAGCAACTTAGAAAACTTAATTGCATTGCAAACATAAACCCCAACCTCAAGTGCAAAACTTTAAGAGAGAAAGGTTCTTAGTGGCTCCAAATGATTGAAATCAAGTAAAAATCCTCCTCCTTGCACTTCCTTTACAAAACTTGTACAAAGCCAAAATTGCCACAAAGAATATGGAAAGATTTAAGCTCCAAAATGCTTGGAGTTTATGTGTTTAATGAGAACATTGAACCATGAAGACACAAGGTCAAGGTGGTGTATTGGGTTAACTATTAGGGGGTAACAATGATCATATTTGCTCTCAGAAAAATTAATGGGAATAGTTCCATATGTTAACTACATCTCATAAACATTCTAACTTGAAATCTGATCTCCAGGTTAATTTAAAAATGTATGTAAGTTTGCTACAAGTGCATAAAAGTAAATTTCAGCAAGTAACAACATTTAGCAAAGTGATCTTAATATCTCCCTAAGCAAAACAATTCAACTCCCAAAAGAAATATAGCTAAAAAAAACTAATTAATTTCATTCCAATACACTATATCCTGCATACTTGCTTCTAAAAGTATAAATTTCTCATTCCAAAATAGAAATTTCATCAACAGGAATTTCAGCAACTTAGAAAACTTAATTGCATTGCAAACATAAACCCAACCTCAAGTGCAAAACTTTAAGAGAGAAAGGTTCTTAGTGGCTCCAAATGATTGAAATCAAGCAAAAATCCTCCTCCTTGCACTCTCTTTGTACAAAACTTGTACAAAGCCAAAATTGCCACAAAGAATATGGAAAGATTTAAGCTCCAAAATGCTTGGAGTTTATGTGTTTAATGAGAACATTGAACCATGAAGACAGCACAAGGTCAAGGTGGTGTATTGGGTTAACTATTAGGGTGTAACAATGATCATATTTGCTCTCAAAAAATTAATGGGAATAGTTCCATATGTTAACTACATCTCATAAAAATTCTAACTTGAAATCTGATCTCAGGTTAATTTAAAAATGTATGTAAGTTTGCTAGCAGTGCATAAAACTAAATTTCAGCAAGTAACAACATTTAGCAAAGTGATCTTAAGATCTCCCTAAGTAACAAAATTCAACTCCCAAAAGAAATATAGCTAAAAAACACTAATTAATTTCATTCCAATACACTATATCCTGCCATACTTGCTTCTAAAAGTATAAATTTCTCATTCCAAAACGAAAATTTCATCAACAGGAATTTCAGCAACTTAGAAAACTTAATTGCATTGCAAACATAAACCCCAACCTCAAGTGCAAAACTTTAAGAGAGAAAGGTTCTTAGTGGCTCCAAATGATTGAAATCAAGCAAAAATCCTCCTCCTTGCACTTCTTTTACAAAACTTGTACAAAGCCAAAATTGCCACAAAGAATATGGAAAGATTTAAGCTCCAAAATGCTTGGAGTTTATGTGTTTAAGAGAACATTGAACCATGAAGACAGCTCAAGGTCAAGGTGGTGTGTTGGGTTAACTATTAGGGTGTAACAATGATCATATTTGCTCTCAGAAAAATTAATGGGAATAGTTCCATATGTTAACTACATCTCATAAAAATTCTAGCTTGAATTCTGATCTCTAGGTTAATTTAAAAATGTATGTAAGTTTGCTACCAATGCATAAAACTGAATTTCAGCAAGTAACAACATTTAGCAAAGTGATCTTAAGATCTCCCTAAGCAACACAATTCAACTCCCAAAAGAAATATAGCTAAAAAAAACTAATTAATTTCATTCCAATACACTATATCCTGCCATACTTGCTTCTAAAAGTATAAATTTCTCATTCCAAAATAGAAATTTCATCAACAAAATTTCAGCAACTTAGAAAACTTAATTGCATTGCAAACATAAACCCAACCTCAAGTGCAAAACTTTAAGAGAGAAAGGTTCTTAGTGGCTCCAAATGATTGAAATCAAGCAAAAATCCTCCTCCTTGCACTCTCTTTGTACAAAACTTGTACAAAGCCAAAATTGCCACAAAGAATATGGAAAGATTTAAGCTCCAAAATGCTTGGAGTTTATGTGTTTAACGAGAACATTGAACCATGAAGACGGCTCAAGGTCAAGGTGGTGTGTTGGGTTAACTATTAGGGGTAACAATGATCATATTTGCTCTCACAAAAATTAATGGGAATAGTTCCATATGTTAACTACATCTCATAAAAATTCTAGCTTGAAATCTGATCTCAGGTTAATTTAAAAATGTATGTAAGTTCCAAGTGCATAAAACTGAATTTCAGCAAGTAACAACATTTAGCAAAGTGATCTTAAGATCTCCCTAAGCAACACAATTCAACTCCCAAAAGAAATATAGCTAAAAAAAACTAATTAATTTCATTCCAATACACTATATCCTGCCATACTTGCTTCTAAAAGTATAAATTTCTCATTCCAAAACAGAAATTTCATCAACAGAAATTTCAGCAACTTAGAAAACTTAATTGCATTGCAAACATAAACCCCAACCTCAAGTGCAAAACTTTAAGAGAGAAAGGTTCTTAGTGGCTCCAAATGATTGAAATCAAGCAAAAATCCTCCTCCTTGCACTCTCTTTGTACAAAACTTGTACAAAGCCAAAATTGCCACAAAGAATATGGAAAGATTTAAGCTCCAAAATGCTTGGAGTTTATGTGTTTAATGAGAACATTGAACCATGAAGACAGCACAAGGTCAAGGTGGTGTGTTGGGTTAACTATTAGGGTGTAACAATGATCATATTTGCTCTCAGAAAAATTAATGGGAATAGTTCCATATGTTAACTACATCTCATAAAAATTCTAGCTTGAAATCTGATCTCCAGGTTAATTTAAAAATGTATGTAAGTTTGCTACCATGCATAAAACTGAATTTCAGCAAGTAACAACATTTAGCAAAGTGATCTTAAGATCTTCCTAAGCAACAAAATTCAACTCCCAAAAAAATATAGCTAAAAAACTAATTAATTTCATTCCAATACACTATATCCTGCCATACTTGCTTCTAAAAGTATAAATTTCTCATTCCAAAACAGAAATTTCATCAACAGGAATTTCAGCAACTTAGAAAACTTAATTGCATTGCAAACATAAACCCCAACCTCAAGTGCAAAACTTTAAGAGAAAGGTTCTTAGTGGCTCCAAATGATTGAAATCAAGTAAAAATCCTCCTCCTTGCACTCCTTTGTACAAAACTTGTACAAAGCCAAAATTGCCACAAAGAATATGGAAAGATTTAAGCTCCAAAATGCTTGGAGTTTATGTGTTTAATAAGAACATTGAACCATGAAGACATCACAAGGTCAAGGTGGTGTATTGGGTTAACTATTAGGGGTAACAATGATCATATTTGCTCTCAAAAAATTAATGGAAATAGTTCCATATGTTAACTACATCTCATAAAAATTCTAGCTTGAATTCTGATCTCAGGTTAATTTAAAAATGTATGTAAGTTTGCCAAGTGCATAAAACTGAATTTCACAAATAACATTTAGCAAAGTGATCTTAAGATCTCCCTAAGCAACAAAATTCAACTCCCAAAAAAATATAGCTAAAAAAAACTAATTAATTTCATTCCAATACACTATATCCTGCCATACTTGCTTCTAAAAGTATAAATTTCTCATTCCAAAATAGAAATTTCATCAACAGGAATTTCAGCAACTTAGAAAACTTAATTGCATTGCAAACATAAACCCCAACCTCAAGTGCAAAACTTTAAGAGAGAAAGGTTCTTAGTGGCTCCAAATGATTGAAATCAAGCAAAAATCCTCCTCCTTGCACTCCTTTTTACAAAACTTGTACAAAGCCAAAATTGCCACAAAGAATATGGAAAGATTTAAGCTCCAAAATGCTTGGAGTTTATGTGTTTAATGAGAACATTGAACCATGAAGACGGCACAAGGTCAAGGTGGTGTATTGGGTTAACTATTAGGGTGTAACAATGATCATATTTGCTCTCAGCAAAATTAATGGGAATAGTTCCATATGTTAACTACATCTCATAAAAATTCTAGCTTGAAATCTGATCTCCAGGTTAATTTAAAAATGTAAGTATGCTACCAGTGCATAAAACTAAATTTCAGCAAGTAACAACATTTAGCAAAGTGATCTTAAGATCTCCCTAAGCAACAAAATTCAACTCCCAAAAGAAATATAGCTAAAAAACTAATTAATTTCATTCCAATACACTATATCCTGCCATACTTGCTTCTAAAAGTATAAATTTCTCATTCCAAAATAGAAATTTCATCAACAGGAATTTCAGCAACTTAGAAAACTTAATTGCATTGCAAACATAAACCCAACCTCAAGTGCAAAACTTTAAGAGAGAAAGGTTCTTAGTGGCTCCAAATGATTGAAATCAAGCAAAAATCCTCCTCCTTGCACTCTTTTGTACAAAACATGTACAAAGCCAAAATTGCCACAAAGAATATGGAAAGATTTAAGCTCCAAAATGCTTGGAGTTTATGTGTTTAATGAGAACATTGAACCATGAAGACAGCACAAGGTCAAGGTGGTGTATTGGGTTAACTATTAGGGGTAACAATGATCATATTTGCTCTCAGAAAAATTAATGGGAATAGTTCCATATGTTAACTACATCTCATAAAAATTCTAACTTGAATTCTGATCTCAGGTTAATTTAAAAATGTATGTAAGTTTGCTACCAGTGCATAAAACTAAATTTCAGCAAGTAACAACATTTAGCAAAGTGATCTTAATATCTCCTTAAGCAAAACAATTCAACTCCCAAAAGAAATATAGCTAAAAAAAACTAATTAATTTCATTCCAATACACTATATCCTGCCATACTTGCTTCTAAAAGTATAAATTTCTCATTCCAAAATAGAAATTTCATCAACAGGAATTTCAGCAACTTAGAAAACTTAATTGCATTGCAAACATAAACCCAACCTCAAGTGCAAAACTTTAAGAGAGAAAGGTTCTTAGTGGCTCCAAATGATTGAAATCAAGCAAAAATCCTCCTCCTTGCACTCTCTTTGTACAAAACTTGTACAAAGCCAAAATTGCCACAAAGAATATGGAAAGATTTAAGCTCCAAAATGCTTGGAGTTTATGTGTTTAATGAGAACATTGAACCATGAAGACGCACAAGGTCAAGGTGGTGTATTGGGTTAACTATTAGGGGTAACAATGATCATATTTGCTCTCGAAAAATTAATGGGAATAGTTCCATATGTTAACTACATCTCATAAAAATTCTAACTTGAAATCTGATCTCCAGGTTAATTTAAAAATGTATGTAAGTTTGCTACCAGTGCATAAAACTAAATTTCAGCAAGTAACAACATTTAGCAAAGTGATCTTAAGATCTCCCTAAAAACAATTCAACTCCCAAAAGAATATAGCTAAAAAAAACTAATTAATTTCATTCCAATACACTATATCCTGCCATACTTGCTTCTAAAAGTATAAATTTCTCATTCCAAAACAGAAATTTCATCAACAGGAATTTCAGCAACTTAGAAAACTTAATTGCATTGCAAACATAAACCCCAACCTCAAGTGCAAAACTTTAAGAGAGAAAGGTTCTTAGTGGCTCCAAATGATTGAAATCAAGCAAAAATCCTCCTCCTTGCACTTCCTTTTACAAAACTTGTACAAAGCCAAAATTGCCACAAAGAATATGGAAAGATTTAAGCTCCAAAATGCTTGGAGTTTATGTGTTTAATGAGAACATTGAACCATGAAGACGCACAAGGTCAAGGTGGTGTGTTGGGTTAACTATTAGGGGTAACA
Source organism: Dalbergia oliveri (assembly GCA_030441495.1). Taxonomy (NCBI): domain Eukaryota; kingdom Viridiplantae; phylum Streptophyta; class Magnoliopsida; order Fabales; family Fabaceae; genus Dalbergia; species Dalbergia oliveri. Next base: position 491,214 of record JAMLFY010000022.1, read on the forward strand.
ATGATCATATTTGCTCTCAGAAAAATTAATGGGAATAGTTCCATATGTTAACTACATCTCATAAAAATTCTAGCTTGAAATTTGATCTAGGTTAATTTAAAAATGTAAGTTTGATACCAGTGCATAAAACTAATTTCAGCAAGTAACAACATTTAGCAAAGTGATCTTAAGATCTCCCTAAGCAACACAATTCAACTCCCAAAAGAAATATAGCTAAAAAAAACTAATTAATTTCATTCCAATACACTATATCCTCCATACTTGCTCTAAAAGTATAAATTTCTCATTCCAAAACAGAAATTTCATCAACTGAAATTCAGCAACTTAGAAAACTTAATTGCATTGCAAACATAAACCCCAACCTCAAGTGCAAAATTTTAAAGAGAGAAAGGTTCTTAGTGGCTCCAAATGATTGAAATCAAGCAAAAATCCTCCTCCTTGCACTCTCTTTGTACAAAACATGTACAAAGCCAAAATTGCCACAAAGAATATGGAAAGATTTAAGCTCCAAAATGCTTGGAGTTTATGTGTTTAACGAGAACATTGAACCATGAAGACGCACAAGGTCAAGGTGGTGTATTGGGTTAACTATTAGGGGTAACAATGATCATATTTGCTCTCAGAAAAATTAATGGGAATAGTTCCATATGTTAACTACATCTCATAAAAATTCTAACTTGAAATCTGATCTCTAGTTAATTTAAAAATGTATGTAAGTTTCCTACCAGTGCATAAAACTAAATTTTCAGCAAGTAACAACATTTAGCAAAGTGATCTTAAGATCTCCCTAAGCAACAAATTCAACTCCCAAAAGAAATATAGCTAAAAAACACTAATTAATTTCATTCCAATACACTATATCCTGCCATACTTGCTTCTAAAAGTATAAATTTCTCATTCCAAAACAAAAATTTCATCAACAGGAATTTCAGCAACTTAGAAAACTTAATTGCATTGCAAACATAAACCCCAACCTCAAGTGCAAAACTTTAAGAGAGAAAGGTTCTTAGTGGCTCCAAATGATTGAAATCAAGCAAAAATCCTCCTCCTTGCACTCTCTTGTACAAAACTTGTACAAAGCCAAAATTGCCACAAAGAATATGGAAAGATTTAAGCTCCAAAATGCTTGGAGTTTATGTGTTTAATGAGAACATTGAACCATGAAGACGGCTTAAGGTCAAGGTGGTGTGGGGTTAACTATTAGGGTGTAACAATGATCATATTTGCTCTCAGAAAAATTAATGGGAATAGTTCCATATGTTAACTACATCTCATAAAAATTCTAGCTTGAATTCTGATCTCAGGTTAATTTAAAAATGTATGTAAGTTTGGAACCATGCATAAAACGGAATTTCAGCAAGTAACAACATTTAGCAAAGTGATCTTAAGATCTCCCTAAGCAACAAAATTCAACTCCCAAAAAAATATAGCTAAAAAACACTAATTAATTTCATTCCAATACACTATATCCTGCCATACTTGCTTCTAAAAGTATAAATTTCTCATTTCAAAACAGAAATTTCATCAACAGGAATTTCAGCAACTTAGAAAACTTAATTGCATTGCAAACATAAACCCCAACCTCAAGTGCAAAACTTTAAGAGAAAGGTTCTTAGTGGCTCCAAATGATTGAAATCAAGTAAAAATCCTCCTCCTTGCACTTCTTTTTACAAAACTTGTACAAAGCCAAAATTGCCACAAAGAATATGGAAAGATTTAAGCTCCAAAATGCTTGGAGTTTATGTGTTTAATGAGAACATTGAACCATGAAGACAACACAAGGTCAAGGTGGTGTTGGGT
>JAMLFY010000022.1:493513-595513 GCA_030441495.1 Dalbergia oliveri
AATGTTCATGATTAAAATTTTCACTTAAGATAAAAGGAGCAAGTCTTGAGCTTAAGAGATTTATGTGATATCTTAGAATCATAAACATGCTATGCAACCTCATTTTAATCTTGTCATTATAAGGTGATAACTTGGAATTATAAACATGATATGCAAATCCATTTCTTTATCTTTAAGATTTAAGGTGATGACTTGAAAATTAAACATGATGCAAGAGCTTGAAATATAAACATGATGCAAGAAATTGGAGCGCGGTAGCCGCATAGGACCAGGGAGGGAGAAGAATCTTAAGAAAGGAGCGCGTAGCCGCACTGGACCGTGAAGGGAGAAGAGAATTCTTATTACATCTTATTAAGCTCCAAACTCAAGACTTCTTAAAGAATAAATTCTTTAACTCCAATAATCTTAAGGAAATTGAAAGTTCTACCATTTTCCAACTTTGCTTGTGATACTTGGGCAAGTCTTTGAGCTCTAGGATCTTTAGGTGATGACATAAAATAAACATGTCATGCGTTGATTCTTTTAGCCATTATAAAATAAAGTGAGAGCATAAAATAAATATGAGATGCAACTTCTTTATTATCTTTGAAGATTAAGTGACAACTTGAAATATAAACATGAAATGCAAGCTTGGAAATTTAAACATGAGATATGCAAGTTCATTTATTCATTCTTGAGAATTTAGTGATGACATAAAAGTAAACATGGTTATGCAAGGCATAAACTTAAACATGGATGCAAGTTCATTTTATTTCTTTACTAGAGCTCTTCCAAGACTTTAGAGAAATATAAATTCAACCCAATATATATCTTAGCAAGACAAAGTGAAAAATACATCTTTCAAGTTCTAAACTCAAGATCTTTATTTTTACATCATAAAAACATCATTCTTTAAAGTTTTGCATCAAGTGGAATTTTCAAGCTTTAAAGGCCTAACTTGTGATGGATTTACAACCAACACTCAAGGTCCTCATCATCAAGCTATCATCATATTCCTTCTTAGGCCATTTGGCCGAAATCATTAAAGAAAAATAAGGAAAGAAAAACCGAAATTAAAGCTTTAAAACTAGTGAAACCTTCAAGTTTTAGAGGTCTAACTTGTGAAGGCTTTGCAACCAACACTCAAGAACCTCATCATCAAACCATGGTCTCATCATAATCTAGGCCATAAGGCCAAATGTTTTTAAAAGAAAAGGAAAACAAACGAAATTGAAAGCTAGAAGAAAGTCCATGAAATCATCATTTTTGAGCTAGAAACATAACTTGTCATAGCATAAAATGAACTTAGAAACAACTCCCTACCTAATCTGATTTGAAGGAAAGGAAGAGAACTTGGTTTCTTTGAGTGAAATGAAGAAAATCTCTTTGAAAAACTGAAGAGAGAATTTGGCCAAGGAGGAGGAAGAAAGAAAGCTTTTGGTGCTCCTAAGAACTAGAATTGTGTAAGTTATGATCAAAGGCTTCTAACACCTCTTCAAGCATGCCTATTTATAGAGATTTTGAAGCTCATAAATGGACAAATGAAGGAGGAAGGCTGATGGATTTTCATGAGGAACAAAGGGAGGAAAACATCATTCAAGACAAGTTGTATGAATTTATGGAATTATGTTTCATGGTGACATTTTGGCATTTTGTTTTAGTGTATCTTTGGGCAATTATTCTGATGCATAATGGCATCAATAATTTCGTGCATTACAGCCCAAGGAGGAGAAATTTGTGTGTTCCATGTATTATTTAGGTGTAGGTAAGGTATCTTTGCAAATTAGAGAATTTACAATTAAGGGCTTAGGTGAATTAGTAAGCAATTTGGGTGTTTTAAGCAATTTTAGGTTCTAATCAATCTAAATAAATAATTTTGACTCTAGATTAATAATTAGAATTTAATAAGCTTTAATTTGAGCCTAATATTGCTTAGGTTTCGCTATACGAATCAAAAATCTCAAAATTTGCAAAACTACAAAGAAGGGACAAAATGGTAATTTTACTTAAAAATTGCCCGAGACCACCCGAGCTTAACTAATGGTTAATCATAGCTTAAAAACATGTTTTAAAACATTTTAGTGAGGTTCGGGCTCAGTCGGCACGCAAATGGAGTTAAAAACGCAGGGGCGTTTTGGTCATTTCGCGTAAGCTCAAAATTAGGATTCTTCTCCTCTATTAACACACATAACACAAACAATCCCTTATTAACATCAAAACATCCCCTTGAGGATGGGTGGGGCCCACGATCCTCATTTTCTGAGTAAAATAACCTCAGGGGCATTTTGGTCATTTTACACGTACAGAAATTGGGGTTTGCAACTCTTGCACGAATTGCTCCTAACCTTTCTTCTAATGTTATATTCCTTTATTGAGGATTGTTTGGTCTCAAATTATATAAAAATTACCTAGGGTAATTCGGTAATTCCTAATGACAGTAAAAATTAGAAAAAATTGGGCGTTACATTACTCCCTCCTTAAAAGAATTTCGCCTCGAAATCGTTACCTGAAACAAGCTCTGGATGTGCTTGCATTTGATTCAGCTCCATGTAACTTCTTCGGTTTCACCTCGTCCCATGCTACTTTGACTAGGGGTACATCTTGTTCCTTAAGCTTAACTCCTCAGTCAACAATTCTCGTGGGTGGTAAGTTAAACGTTAGGTCATCTCTTAATTGTACATGTTCTGGCTCTAGTACATGACTTGGGTAGAATGATATTTCCTTAACTGGGAGACATGGAAAACATCATGAAGGTTGGACAGACTGAGGGTAGGGCTATACGGTAGGCTCCAGATCCTATTTTGCTAAGGATTTCAACCAAGAAATCTGGGTCAATTTCTTTACTTTCATTGCTCGGCCTATGCATGTGGTGGGTGATTCTAGGAACACATGGTCCCTTCTTGAAAATCTAGCGGTTTTCGCCGCTTGTCCGCATAGTTTTCTTGTCGACTTTGAGCGTGAGAATCTATCCCTAATCTTCTTGATTTGTTCCGTCGTTTCCCACAATATCCGGTCCAAGTAGACTTTGCTCTCCGGTCTCATACCAACATAGAGGTGATTGACACTTCCGTCCATAGAGGGCCTCGTATGGTGTCATACCGATACTTGCATGATAACTGTTGTTATATGCAAATTCATTAAGTGGCATGTACTTATCCCAACTCCTCTTTGATCTAAAACACATGCCCTCAACATGTCCTCCAAAGTTTGGATAGTTCTTTCAGATTGACCGTCGTTCGGGGGTGATAAGCCATGCTTAGACACAGCTTTGAACCAAACGCCTTCTGAAAGGCTCCCCAAAATCGTGACGAAATCGCGATCCGATTCGAGATTATCGATGGATCTCCATGTAATCTTACTATTTCTGAATATATAACTGTGCTAACCTATCCAAGGAATAAGTCACCTTAATAGGTAAAAAGTGGGCTGATTTAGTCAACGATCCACTATTACCCAAATGGCATCATGATTTGCTTGGATCCTCGGTAGTCCAGATTACAAAGTCCATGGAGACACTATCCACTTCCATTCGGGGATTGACAAAGGTTGCAACATTCCGAAGGTTTTTGGTGTTCAATCTTCACCTTTTGACACACCAAGCACTTACTCACCCATGTGCACACATCCTTCTTCAATCCTGGCCACCAAAACATCTTCTTCAAATCTTGATACATCTTGGTTGCACCGGATGAAGGGAAAATGGCTCTTATGGGCTTCCTCCAAAATATCCTTCGGAGGTCACCACTAGCAGGTACACATATACGACCTTCAAACCTCCACAAACTATCATTCCCTTGGGTAAAACCTTTCAACTTATCAGCTCTCCTGCTTCTAAGGTCTCTTGAAATTCCATATCTTCCCTTTGGGCTTGAGCAATTCTTTCCTTGAATTCACTCGTCACACTAAGATGGCAAGCTCTTATGCCCTTAGTGGTCAAGGTCATCCCTAGGTTTAGGTCTCTAACCTCAATTAACTCAACCTCCTTCACCATCAAAACGGGATACTTGTAAGGATTTCCTACTTAGGCATCTACAACGTTAGCTTTGCCTAGATGATAGTTTAACCCGAAATCATAATCTTTAAGAACTTCATCCACCTTCTTTGCCTCATGTTTAGCTCTTTTTGATCAAAGAGATATTTCAAACTCTTGTGATCGGAGAACACCTCAAACTTAACGCCATATAAATGGTGTCTCCAAATCTTCAGAGCAAACACGACGGCTAATTCAAGGTCATGGGTAGGGTAATTTGCCTCATGTGGCTTGAGTTGCCCGACGCATAGGCCACCACTTGCCTATCTTGCATCAGTACACAACCCAAACCCTTCCTTGAAGCATCACAGTATACTTCGAAAGGCACATTGGGGTCGGGTAATACCAAAACGGGGTTGAGGTTAGCTTGTGTTTTAGCTCTTGAAAGCTCTTTTCACACTCGAGTCCATGAAAAAGGGGTGTTCTTCCTAGTCAGCTTGGTTGGAGGTAGGGAAATCTGGGAAAATCCCTTGATAAACCAACGGTAATAACCGGCTAAACCCAAAAAGCTCCTTACTTTTACCATGGTTGGTCTTAGTTCACAACGTTTCAACCTTACTAGGATCTCCAGCAATTCTTAAATACTACATGCCCTAAAAATTTCACCTCATCCAACCAGAATTCACACTTAGAAAGCTTGGCATATAGTTTCTTTTCCTTCAGGATTTCCAGTACTATGGTTAGGTGGCATTCATGCTCCTCGTGGGTCTTAGAGTAGATGAGAATATCATCTATGAAGACAACCACGACTGATCTAAATAGGTCTAAAGATCCTATTCATGTAATCCATGAAAATTGCTGGAGCATTGGTTAATCCAAAGGACATTCCTCAAACTCAAAATGGGTATGAGTGAAAGGCCATTTTCGGTATATCTTCATCTCTCACCTAATCTGGTGGTAACCACCTAAATCAATCTTAGAAAACACTGTTGCACCTTTAGCTGGTCCATCAAGTCATCTATCCTAGGCAAAGGGTATTTGTTCTTCACTGTCACTTTATTCAATTGCCTATAGTCAACACACATCCTCATACTCCTATCCTTTTTCTTCACAAACAACACAGGGGCTCCCCAAGGTGACGCACTAGGCCTAACAAACTTTTTCTCCAATAAATCTTCTAATTGAGCTTTCAACTCGGTTACTCTAATGGGGACATCCTATGGGGCTATGGATATGGGACCTGCACAGAAGCAATTCTATGGAAAACTCTATCTCTCTCTTGGAGGAAACTCTGGTATCTCATCTGGAAATACTTCGGGATAATTCCTTACTATTGGTATCTCATCGATACTTTGCTCAAAGTCTACATCACTAGCGGCTAGGAAAATATAACCTTTATTCTCACCCTTACACAATTTCCACGCGTTATGTATAGACTTATGGGTTTCTTAGGTTCAATGGAAGGAAGAAAAGTGATGGTTTTCTCATAAGGTTTAACAGTACACGGTTGGCCTCAAGCCAATCCATGCCAAGAATCACATCTAAACCTTGCATGGGTAAGCAAATAAGATCTAAAACAAAGGATCTATTCCCTATAACAAAATTGCAATCTAAACAACATTTACAAGTCCTAACGGGTTTTCGTAGGGTAGAAACAATAAGGTCAAAAGGAAGCTGTCACATGCAAGTTAAGGCTTTTAACACATGAGTGGGAGATAAAAGAATGGGAAGCGCAAATCATACACAATTAAGTCTTTTCCATACATGTTACACTTACCTTCCACGAGATTCCATGACTTCGTCGTTTCTTAGCATTAACGGTAAAAACCCTTCCTTGATATTGCGGCTTGGGATTGGGGGTTGGCGGTTCCTCTCCGTGCTTCTCGAGTAGTGGCCCTTTCACCGATAGCATACATTTGTTAGGCTCGACAGGGCATGCTCCCATGATTCTTGCCGCACTTGGGACATTCCATGGATGGTGGGGGTCGTGGAGGTGCTACTAGACCCCTTTGTGGTGCTTTCCCCTTGTTGTTGTTATTGTTGTTGTTGTGATTGTTGTTGGGGTTGTTGTAGCGTGGTGTAGCGGTTGTTGTTGTTCGGCCTTCCTTGTTGAAAGTTCCTTTGTGGACCTTGGGGTCTCGATTGAGGTGGGAATGGGGGTCGATTATGCCTCTTGAATTGCTGACCTTGAGGTGTGTCTTGGTGATATTATCAGACTTGAGGTGCTCAACTTTCTGCCCTTCTTCAATGATGCGGCATTTGTTAACTAAGGTAGAGAAATCCCTATCTCCAAATGCGCAACTGCCACATTAAGCTCGCCTTTAACCCTGACTCGTATTTAATGCATTTCCAATACTCGTCGGGTTACCCTGATACATCCTTGAGAACTTAATGAGTTCCTCAAATGCAGTGTCCTGGGCTACATTCATGTTTCCTTGCACAAGCTTGCATGAACTCAATGTCCTTGGCATTTTGACTAACTCTGGAAATACTTCTTATAAAAATGGACCTTAAATAGCTCCCAATCAATGTCCACGTCGGTCGCCTCCAAGAGTCTTCGAGCACCTGTCCACCAGAAGGGCATCACCCTCGAGCATATGGGTGGCAAAAGTAACCTTCTCTCCTCTAGCATGGAACTACAGCAAAGACCTTCTCAATATTCTAATCCATTCTTCCCAACATTTGGATTGAGGGTCCCTTGAATCCTGGTGGGTTCCCGAAACTCCCCAAAACGAGCGTGTTCGGGATCTCATGGCCTTGATTCGCATTAGCTTGGCGATCCTGATCCATTCGATTCCATCATCATCCTCATTGTCCTTGCCACATCACGGAGTGCTTCGGTTTCATTGTTCTGTTATTTGCCGCATTCTAGTCTGTTGTCGATGCCATTGGTCCCTATACACACAAAACAGCAACACGAGGTGATCAGGCTCAACATTCCATGCAAAGTGAGCAAGTTACCATGGCACGTGCAACATATGCAGTCATGCATCTCTAATCCTCAAGCTCATCCTAATGATAAACATATACACATGACATTTCTAACGTAGTATGCTTTAGAAGCATAGTCAGTCCAATCCTAAGGCTCATGAGGAAACCCTTCGATACCAAAATGTAACACCCTAATAATTAACCGAATACACCTAGGTTGTCTGATTAATTACTAGACTTTACTCTTTGCTTCAGTTCTTTCATCATACTTTGAAAATACTTAGTGAAATTACGAGCCATTTTTTTTAAACATAATTGAAAACGTGAGTCGCACATAACGTGAACAATAATCGAAATAAATCGAATAACATGCATATACAGTATGAAAAAAATCATATTGGCTCCATCATATAACATCCATAATTACATAACACATAGATATTTTGCCTACCAACAGAATAAGACTAGGTGTAGGCAATCTAACAAAACATAAATAATATATGGATGGAAGGACATCCATTAATGGCACCTAGTAATAACACTCAAGGATAGGGATGGATATCTGAAATATACGAGTGAAACTAGAGGTCAAGTTCAACTACCGGTGAAAGCCTCAATGTGATTCACGAACGCTTCCTTGTTTTTGAAGATGAGATGGAAAGAAAAATAGAGGGAGTGAGAAACTTTATGACAACCAAATGGTAGGTTGCCTTGGAATGATCTTTTTTGGTTGAATTTAGAACATAAGTTGTGCAAAACACTTCTTATAACAACACAAAATTTGATTTCTGAATTGTAACATAGTTAAAGGTGAAGAGGTAAAGTAGAAAATGGATGAGAAGGAATGATGTAGGCGCCACAAACAAGGGTGTTTGATAAGCCTAATGATGTTCGCCAAGAATCTTGGATTCTTGATAAGAACTTATCTTGGTTCAACCAAGAACCTAGGAGAACAATATTCACAGTAATGGATTTTGATCCAAAAATAACATCTGAAAAGTGCCTTCAAAAGTGTAATTCACGTTTACAAATAGTGAGGGCAGCCAAACCTTTGGCATCCAAAGACAAAAATATAACCTCCACTTGAATGACCTAATTATGACATTAATGACTCACTTTAACACCTATTTTAACTCAGCCACCAATCAGGTGTAAACCCACAATTAACATCTAAAGGAATCTCAACCTATCACTAAACTCACGTGTAGATTAGGAAGGTGAGCTGCACCAATTTGCAAAATGGACCCACTTTCATAATTCTGACACTTTATTGAATTAAAAGGGAAAAAAAAATTAAAAGACTTAGACTTTTTCTTTAAGAGTACACCCCACAAATCATGCTTCTTCAAATTGGATGAGCAAAGTGATTAACTTGGGCTGATTGTCTCCTTGTCTTGCATTTGGGCTTGTTCCATTAAGAAAACCGCTAATTGAGTTAGAGCTTCTTGGGCTTTCTTAGCTCTTGCTCTTATCATTGGACCACCAAGACCTTGAATGGCTCTTGATCCAAGTTGGTCTCCATTGGGCTTATATCATTCCCTCCTTCTTTAAGTGAATTTGACCTCGAATTGAAATCTTCATCATCTACATCAAAAAGAGATAAGTCAGCCACATTAAAAGTTGCACTAATACTACCATGCTCACTTGTAAGATCCAACTTGTACGCATTGTCATTTATCTTGGCCACCACTTGAAATGGTCCATCCCCCCTTGGTTGAAGTTTAGATTTCCTTTGAGAAGGAAACCTCTCTTTCCTCATGTGTACCCAAACCCAATCTCCAGGTTCAAATACCACCTTTTTCCTCCCTTTGTTGGCTTGTCTTGTATAGCTTTCGTTTTCAATTTGGACCTTCACTTGTTCATGTATTTTCCTCACATATTTAGCCTTGGCCTTACCATCCTTATGCTTTAAAATTGAAGAGTTAGGCAACGGCAATAAATCAAGAGGATAAAGGATTAAAACCATAAACAACCTCAAAAGGAGAATATTGAGTAGTCCTATTGAACTGCCATTATAAGCAAATTCCACATGAGGCAAACACTCCTCCCATGACTTGATGTTTTTCTTAATTACAGCCCTTAAAAGGGAAGAAAGTGTCCTATTCACAACTTTAGTTTGCAATCCGTTTAGGATGGCAAGTAGTGGAGAAAGAAGTTTGGTTCCGCTTTCCCACAAAGTCCTCCAAAAGTGACTTAGGAACTTGGTAACACCCTAATAATCAACCCAATATGCCTAGGGTCTGATTAATTACTAGACTTTACTCTTTGCTTTTGTTCCTTAATCATGCTTTGAAAATACTTAGTGAAATTACGAGCCATTTTTTTAAACATAATTGAAAACGTGAGCCGCGCATAACGTGAATTAATCGGGATAAAGTAAATTAACAGATATATCATGAAGAACACATCATTTTGGCTCTATCATATGGTATCCATAATTACATTTCACATAGATATTTTGCCTATCAACAGAGTTAAGCTAGATGTAGGCAATTTAACAAAACATAAATAATATATGGATGGAAAAACATCCATTAATGGCACCTATTTATAACACTTCAGATAGGAATATATATTTAGTTCACGCTCAAGGTCTACGAGTTCCTCAAGAATAATAAGCTGGTCACAAATCACGTGCATCTACCAGGTGAGAGCATCAATGGATCACAAACATCACCATCACTTTCTAAGACGAGATGGAAAGAAAGAAAGAGGAATGAGAAACTTATAAAAGAATCTCAGGGTACTCACCTCATATGCATCGTGTCATCATCATCGTCCCAGGAACCTTGGGTTCATTATGAAAATGTGAGCATGCTAAGATTCATTTATTAGTTTGAAAATATACTTTACCGAGGTCCATTCATTTTAATCATGCGTCTTATAATGCATCATAAACTTAGCATGTCATGTTTATAATGAACTTTTCCTTTCATATATAATAACATAGTTATGCATAAAATCACATCATATTCCTCATCATCATTTCATAAGTACTATGCATAGAAGAACATCATATTCACATAATGCATTTACTTAGTTTCTTAGGTGACTTAAAGTTACTTTCATCATCATTTTCCTGGGCCACCCTATGCTCCACCCTTTTGGGAGTAATCTAGGTTATGAGCTCATACCTTACTAGTCACTAGCATATACTTATCCCTTTTGATAAGTTAAAATTCTGCTCTACCCTTTTGAGAGAGAACTAGGGGGCAAGAATCACCTTTCACCCTATAGTTTGATGGGTCCAAGGATCATTTTCTCAGGATCACCTTTTCACCACCTATAGTCTGATGGGTCCAAAGGTCATTTCCTCATATATTTTAAGTCACCTTTAAGTCTTTGCATGTTATATCATAATACAATTCTCAATTCATAATCATTTATAACATTTTCTCGTTTATAGTCTTATTCTAATATATATACCAACTGTAATCATGCATCCGGAGATTCCAGGAAAGAGAGGTGGGTCACAAATGGACACGCTTAAATACCAAGTTTTTCCTAGCCAAACCTTTCCAAATTACACTTTTATAATATACTTTCTTCCAGCAACTAGGGTAAATTTTTAAATAACAAAGAATATTTCATTATTTCATGCATAAGCATTCTCATTGTTTGCAACAGCAACTATAACATGCAAGCCATGAAATCATTCAATGAAATCAAATACTTAATAAGCATCATCATAAATCCTTTGAAACTGTCTTAATAATTGAAACTCTAAAATCAGTAACCTCAATTATCAAACTAATTAATTATGCATCTAAGGGATTAATTACCATCATTACCATTAATCCTAAGCCTTAAGAACATTATTAAACCATATGAGGCGGCATAGGCAGGAATCATATTTAAAGCTTTACCGTTGCTTTATGTAGCTAATTTCACTTCTAACATGCATAGAATTATTCCTTATCAATAAACATAATTATCACAACTTCAAACATATCAAATCATCATCATTTATTGGTACTAATCTCATATCAGAAGCCGAATCATGAACCTCATATAATTGTATAAAATCACATTTTAAGTGAACATAAAATGTTAGTTTCCCGTAGAATCCTTGCAAAGCTTTAAAACTCTTTTAGAAACTAATTCTTTTTGCTAAACTTGAAAGAATCTTCATAATTAAAATTCTCACTTAAGATAAAAGGAGCAAGTCTTGAGCTTAAGAGATTTATTTGATATCTTAGAATCATAAACATGCTATGCAACCTCATTTTAATCTTGTCATTATAAGGTGATAACTTGGAATTATAAACATGATATGCAAATCCATTTCTTTATCTTTAAGATTTAAGGTGATGACTTGAAAATTAAACATGATGCAAGAGCTTGAAATATAAACATGATGCAAGAAACTTGCGCCGTAGTCCGCATAGGACCAGTGGAGGGAGAAAAGAATCTTAAGAAAGGAGCGCGGAATCACTGACCTGAAGGGAGAAGAGAATTATTATTACATCTTTTTAAGCTCCAATCTCAAGACTTCTTAAAGAATTAATTCTTTAACTCCAATAATCTTATTTCTTTGCTTGTGATACTTGGGCAAGTCTTTGAGCTCTAAGATCTTTAGGTGATGACATAAAAATAAACATGTCATGCGTTGATTCTTTTAGCCATTATAAAATAAAGTGAGAGCATAAAATAAATATGAGATGCATCCTCTTTATTATCTTTGAAGATTAAGTGACAACTTGAAACATAAACATGAAATGCAAGCTTGGAAATTTAAACATGAATATGCAAGTTCATTTATTCATTCTTGAGAATTTAGTGATGACATAGAAAGTAAACATGGTTATGCAAGGCATAAACTTAAACATGGATGCAAGTTCATTTTATTTCTTTACTAGAGCTCCTCCAAGACTTTAGAGAAATATAAATTCAACCCAATATATCTTAGCAAGACAAAGTGAAAAATACATCTTTCAAGTTCTAAACTCAAGATCATAAAAACATCATAAAAATATTATTCTTTAAAGTTTTGCATCAAGTGGAACTTTCAAGCTTTAGAGGCCTAACTTGTGATGGATTCACAACCCACCCTCAAGGTCCTCATCATCAAGCCATCATCTTAGTCCCACCTAGGCCATATGGCTGAATTGTTCAAAGAAAAAGGAAGAAGAAAACCAAATGGAAAAACTAGAGAAAATCCATGAAATCATCATTTTGAACCAAGAACAACACTTAGCAAAGCATAGAAATAAACTTAAAAACAACTCCCTACCTAATCTGATTTGAAGGAAAGGAAGAGAACTTGGTTTCCTTGAGTGAAATGAAAGAAAATATTCTTGAAAACTTGAAGAAAGAATTCAGCCAAGAGGAGGAGGAAATGAGAGCTTTTGGTGCTCCTAAAACTAGAATTTGTGTAAGTTATGAACTAAGCATCTAAACTATCTTCAAGCATGCCTATTTATAGAGATTTTGCAGCTCATAAATGGACAAAGGAAGGAAGAAATCTGACCAAAAATTAGAGAAAAAAATAAGGAAGAAAAATCATTTTGTTTGGTGGCTTAAAACATGGAATCATGTTTCCATGTTTTCATGATTCTTTGTTTTCATTCTTTGGATTTTTGTGTAATAATTTTTTGACTTATTACTCAATAATTTCGTGCATTACAGCCTTGTGGAAGAGGATTTTGTGTGTTCCATGTATTTTTTAGGTGTAGGCAAGGTATTCATGCAATTTAGAGAATTTACGGTTAAGGGTTTAAGTGAATTACTAAGCAATTTGGTGTTTTAAGCAATTTTAGGTTCTAATCAATCTAAATAAATAATTTTGACTCTAGATTAATAATTAGAATTTAATAAGCTTTAATTTGAGCCTAATATTGCTTAGGTTTCGTTAGACGAATCAAAAATCTCAAAATTTGTAAAACTTACAAAGACGGGGCAAAACGGTCATTTTACTTAAAAATTGCCCGAGACCACCCGAGCTTAACCAATGGTTAATCATGGCTTAAAAACACCTTTTAACACATTTTAGTGAGGTTCGGGCCAGCGGCACGCAAATCGAGTTAAAAACGCAAGGGCGTTTTGGTCATTTCGCGTCTGAAGCTCAAAATTAGGATTCTTCTCCTCTATTAACACACATAACACAAACAATCCCTTATTAACATCAAAACATCCCCTTGAGGATGGGTGGGGCCCACGATCCTCATTTCTGAGTAAAATAACCTCAGGGCATTTTGGTCATTTTACACGTACAGAAATTTGGGGTTTGCAATACTTGCACGAATTGCTCCTAACTTCTCTTCTAACGTTATATTCCTTTATTAAGGATTGTTTGGTCTCAAATTTTATATAATATTTACCTACGGAATTCGGTAATTCCTAATGATAGTAAAAATTACAGTAAAAATTGGGCGTTACACTTAGTCCTTATCACTAACAATGTTCCTTGGGAGACCATGAAGTCTCACCACTTCTTTGAAAAACAAATCTGCAACATGACAAGCATCATCAATTTTCTTACATGGAATAAAATGAGCCATCTTGGAAAATCTATCTACCACAACAAAAATTGAATCTTTACCATTCCTTGATCTAGGCAATCCCACAACAAAGTCCATAGACAAATCAATCCAAGGGAAATCGAGAATAGGTAAAGGAGTATAAAGTCCATGAGGCATCACTTTGGATTTTGACTTTTTACACACAATGCATTTTGCACAATATTTTTGCACATCATACTTCATATGAGACCAATGAAAATGTTCATGCAACATGTCTAAAGTCTTTTGGACCCCAAAATGCCCCATTAAACCCCCTTCATGTGCTTCCTTCACAAGCAAATCCCTTATGGAACTTTTTGGCACACACAATCTCTTTTCTTTAAACAAAAATCCTTGGTGCCTAAAGTATCCATTTGGGCTGAATGCACACAATTAGCATAGATATTTGAAAAATCCTTATCATGCTCATATAAATCTTTAATGCATTCAAGACCAAACAATTTTGTTTCAAGGGTAGAAAGTAAAGAATATCTTCTTGAAAGTGCATCCACCACAATATTGGCCTTACCCTTTTTGTGTTTCACCACATATGGAAATTGTTCAAGAAATTCAACCCAATTTGCATGTCTTTTATTTAACTTTCCTTGCCCTTTCAAATATTTCAAAGACTCAAGGTCACTATGAATCACAAATTCTTTGGGCAAAAGATAGTGTTGCCAAGTTTGCAAAGCTCTTACTAAGGCATACAACTCCTTATCATAGGTGGGATAATTAAGGGAAGCTCCACTTAATTTCTCACTAAAATAAGCAATTGGATGCCCTTCTTGCATTGAACACCAACACCAACATTAGAGGCATCACATTCAATTTCAAAAGATTTAGCAAAATTAGGCAAAACAAGTATTGGTGCATGGGTGAGTTTTTCCTTAAGTTCTTTAAAGGCATGTTCTTGTTTCTCCCCCATTTGAACCCAACATCTTCTTGACAATTTCATTAAGAGGTGCAGCCAAGGTGCTAAAGTCCTTAACAAACCTCCTATAAAAACTAGCCCAACCATGAAAACTCCTCACATCACTCACATTTTTGGGGTTGGCCAATCTTGAATGGCCTTAATTTTCTCTTTGTCAACATGGACCCCTTTAGCATTTATCACAAAACCAAGAAAAATCACATGGTCCACACAAAAAGTACACTTTTCCAAATTAGCATACAATTTTTCTTTTCTTAATACAAGCAAAACGCCCTTAAATGTTCATGATGTTCATCTAAGTTTTTGCTATATATCAAGATGTCATCAAAATACACCACAACAAACTTGCCCAAAAAATCCCTCAAAACATGGTTCATAAGTTTCATGAAAGTACTAGGTGCATTTGTTAAACTAAAAGGAATTACCAACTATTCATACAAACCATATTTAGTTTTAAAGGAAGTTTTCCATTCATCTCCCTCCCTTATTCTAATTTGATGGTAGCCACTTTTCAAATCAATTTTAGAAAATATACATGCACCATGCAATTCATCAAGCAAATCATCAAGTCTAGGGATAGGATGTCTATACTTAATTATGATGTTGTTCACAACCCTACAATCTGACACATCCTCCAAGTCCCATCTTTTTTGGCACTAAAATTAGGGAGCACATGGACTCAAACTCTCTTGCACCAATCCTTTTTGCATTACTCTCTCCACTTGTTTTTGGATCTCTTTAGTCTCTGTGGATTGCTCCTATATGCTGGCCTATTGGGCAATGATGCACCCGAATGAGATCTATGTGGTGCTCAATTCCTCTTAGAGGGGAAGGCGTGTGGCACTTCCTTAGGAAAGACATCATCAAATTCCTACAAAAGATTTTTGACACCACTAGGCAAAGAGTGATCATTAGCAGTGTTAGCATTTAAACAAAATTCCCTACAATAAAGCATATATAGGGACGCCTTGAGACCAATGCACTTTTTACCTCACACTTTGTTGCAAGAAAGCTCTCTTTACTCTCTTTCCACTCGATTTTGCACATCTTTTTTTTTTCATTATTTATTTTTGATTTTTCTTCACTCTTTTTTCTCAATTTCTTTTTCTTTTCTCTTGTTCCCTCTTTTCTCTCATTTTTATTTGATCCTCACTAACTTGCTTTGGAGATAAGGGAGCAAGTATGACCTTTCGGTCTTGATACATGAAAGTAAACTTATTTGAGAACCCATCATGGATGGCCTTCTTGTCATATTGCCAAGTCCTTCCCAACAACATATGGCTTACCTCCATAGGCACCACATCACAAAGTACACAATCTTCATACTTCCCAATTGAGTTGAATTGGAGGAAGCCGAGCGGTCAAAATGAGATATGAGCAATAGAATATGCTTGAAGAAAAATGGCCAAATGTGATCTCCACGACAGTTGTACTAGAAAAGGATGGCCAAAACATTTAATAAAAATGTTCACCCTCGAACATTCCAACTAGGCGATCTTGTTTTGAAGAAAATTTTGCCGAATCAAGAGGATATCAAAGGCAAGTTGCACCAGACATGAAGGCCTTTACATTGTCAAAGATGCATTTTCTGGGAGCATTGATCTTGACAACATGGAAGGAAAAGTACTTGCTAAACCAATCAATTCAGATTCCTGAAGAAGTACTTTACCTAAAAAATAATTAAAAAAAGAAAAAAAATGCTCGCTAGGTTGAAAACCTAGAAGGGCAACCTAAGCAAAAGTTAGAGCACAAAAATAATAATAATAAGGGAAATCAAAAAGGGATGACAACTTTTAATTGCTAGGTTGAAAACCTGAAAAGGTGGCCTATGCAATGGTGAATGTCAAGCCAATGATCAAGAAACTCTGGACATCGAAGTTGGGCAATTTGATTAAGAGAGATCATGATATTGCTGAACCCTCAATGAAGGATTGCACTCCCTATCATAGAATTTGAGTTTGGCGTAACCAATGAATAAGTGAAATGGGTTGATCACTTGAAGGAGGCACTACTAGTCTTTTCTTTCTTTCTTCCTTCCTTATCTTTTAACAATCGTTGAAGTCCTGTAAATACTTTCTAGTTTCAAATCCAATAAAATTGCCATTTCTTCCTTTGTGTCTCTATTTATCTTTCTTTTTTACCAAATTTTTTTTGTCTCTATACTCTATTTTAAATCCGTGCATAATCATGATGTTATAATTGAAATACAATCAATGGACTAATTGCTAACAAAGCTCATAAATGATAAGTCAAGTAGGGGCCCGAACATCAAGATTGATTCACCATGGAAATGAGGCAATTTGCTTAGCCAAGATTCATATGACAATCCAATCTTGCAATTCCATCTGATCAAAAAGATATTTGCTTGATCAAAAATCTAGACTGTGATCAAGGCAAAGTGAGAACAACGAAAGAACTTGGGCAAAAAAGGGATGCTAATGTGTCAAGGAGAAGATATGATTGAAACTCAATGGAAAAGCTCAGAAACGTTCATCTAAAGAGACGGCTCATTTGGAGATAGACAAAAGCTCTCTTGAAAGACAATGTGAAGATATCTCGAATGGAAAATTTGTTTTTAAGAGATATTTTCATCATCACTACATCAATTTTGCATTAATTCATTCATCATGTCATCACTATACTAACGTTGCATAATTCATCATATCATTATTACATCATTCATACCACCATTGCATTATTCATTTTTGCATCATCATTTCATCAAAATTGCCAACCATTCATCTGCATTTATTTTCACATATAGTTAACTTTCACATGTCTTTAAATTTCACATCTGTTTACTCTACTTTCACATGTCTTTAAATAGCACAAACATTTACTTACTTTCACAGATTTTAAATTCCACAAACATTTATTTTGCTTTCACATGTTTTTAAATTTCACAAACATTTACTCGCTTTCACAAATTTTAAATTTCACATCCGTTAGTTGCTTTTACCAACTTTAAATTTCACATGCGTTTATGCCGCTTTCATTTACATGCTTTCACAAAAATTTACTCGCTTTCACAAATTTTTAAATTTCACATGTTAATCAGGCTATAAACTTGTAATATAGAGCAACCTTGAATCGTTTCCCAAGGAATTCGCAATGAACCAATTCGCTCAATTAAAAAAGCACAATACAGAATTAGCAACAGAAGAAACTAAAGGGGGGTTTGTTCAATTTCAATAGAAGTATATAACAATATTAACGAAATTAACAATTAAAAATAACCAACCTAGATCTTAGTTCCTTAACAACCGTCATTACAATTACTCACTAAATTCGTGGTTGATCCTAAACAAATCAAATCCCTGCATTCATTTAGAAAAATGAAGCTACTAGGTGATCACCTAGCATTTTATCAGAAACTCGGCGTGTTCACTCATTCAACGTTAATGCCCACTTAAACCCGTTTTGATTTTAAGCCCTTTCGATTAATCAACCTAAATTTTAAATCTAACATTCAACACCCTTCCCTTACATTATCCAGAATTGAAATATAGAAGGGAAAGGAAAGAACGAACTTAGTATGAGGCAAAAATGTCATCTGGATTAACGGCGGAAACTCAATTCGTGGTTGATCGATTAGTGCCTTAGCCAACCATGGCAAAAAAAAAAAAATGAAAATAGAATGGAGAAGAGGAGAAGTTGACAGAATGAACAAAAATGAAAAATTGGAATCTGTCTGAAAGAAAGTAAGCAAGCTCAAGAGTCAAACTCCTGTTTTCTAGCTCTTAAAAACCAAAATAAAATAAACCGGTTCAAAGGACAAGAACCGGACCAAACAAAAACCGAAAACTAATGCTTTGGTTCCTTGCAATTTGGACACTTAATTAACTAAGCTTTGCTCAGCATTTCATGACTACCTTCTTGTTCAAATTTGGCCTTTAATTGGGAACCTGAAACAAAAGTTATAATTAATTCCATTTACAAGCCCAAAATCCAATTTAGACCAAAAACCAACATTTACACACTAAATTGCCCCAAAATCATTATTCAATTGCAAAAATAAAAGTGTGATAAAAAATCAATTATCAAATCCCCCCACACTTATCCTTTTGCATTCGGGGCAAAATTAAAAACTCAACAAAACATAAAGACTCAAAGATAAAGACTAAAGAATAAACCTCTCCTTCCAACAATTGTCAAGAATGCAAAATTTGGACAAACACAAAACATCAAAAGATCAACCAATCAATCATGACAGTAATTTCTTCATCTCAAATTACAAAACATGGCAATCTCAATTGATGATGCTAATCATGCAAGATGGCCTCTCAAGGTATGCTCTCAATCAATCTCTCAAGTGTATAAGGTAGCAAGTGTATCACTCAAATTCCACTCAACAAAACTACCCTACCATAAGCTTGCTCAAATTCTACTTCTCTACTACTCAAAACACATGCATACACAAATTAAGAGGACTTATTATTCAAGGTTGTAATGGGGACAAGGAATGAAAGGCTAAGCACCCAAGAAATTTAAAAGAGCATTAGTGAAGTAACACCAAAGTTTGCTCAAAACCAACTAAGTAATGAAATGCAAATTTACAAATTTTGTTTTGTTTTTATTTTTTTGGTTTTTTTATTTTTTTATTTTTTTTATTTTTTATTTTTTGTTGTTTTTGAACAAAATTCCATATTCCATAACAAAACAATGACAATTGGCATCAAATAGTTCCATAGTCCCCCACACTTAAATTGTTGCACACCTGGGCAACCCACACTTAAACACAAACACTAAGGTGAAACCAATGCTCAATAAATGTCCAAGGTGCGGAATAAAATGGTTTTACACTTAGGCTTATAATGTGGCTAAGACAAGGATGAGACAAAGAAGCACAAAGGGGCTAACCAATGGGAATATAATGCAAGGGAAGGCTATTTGGCCAAAGTGGTAACTTAAAGAAAGAAGGCCTCTATCATATTCATGCATACAAGTGAAAAATGTAGTTTCAAAAAGATTAAGAGCAAGTTCTAGAGAACAAAATTATGAGCAGAAGCACACAAGAAAGAAAGAATGTAGAAAATATATTCCATTCACATAGGTCCAAAATCTCACAAAGGTCAATACCAACACACGTTCAGCATCACAAGATCAACTACCATGTCAGATAATCCAAAAGTCAAGAAATTCAGTCCCAGAATGATATATCAAACAAACAAAATATCCAAGTCCAATAATACTATGTCCAACTTAACAATTATCAGAAGGAGGGTCTTTTATTAACAATCAAAGTTGAAATTGAAAGCGCAAAGAAAAATAGAGAAAAGGGAAAGAAAACTCCCTTAAGGAGGGTATGTAGCATCAGTGAGCCTAATCTCTTGCCTCCATGTTGCCTTGAGGTCCTCATAAAAATGCTTTAGGCGTGTCCATTCACAGTGAAAATCCTCCTGTTTGTTCATCACATAACTCTACTGCACCATAAGGAAAGACATTAGTAATCACAAAAGGGCCATCCCATCTTGATCGAAGTTTACCAGGCATAAATTTAAGACGGAGTTAAATAAAAGAACTTTCTGGCCCACAACAAACTCTTTTCTAGGATGTGCTTATCATGAAATGCCTTTGTCTTTTCTTTGTATAGACGTGAACTCTCATAGGCATCCAATCTAAGCTCTTCCAGCTCTTGCAACCAGCTTCCTCCACCATTGACTTGGCCAAATCCATGTTGCACTGCTTAATGGCCCAATATGCCTGATGTCCAGCTTTTGGAAGATGACATGCTTCACCAAAAACAAGCCGAAAAGGAGACATCCCAATCGGAGTCTTGTATGAGTTCGATATGCCCACAATGCATCATCTAGCCTCTTGCTCCAATCTTTTCGGTTAGAGTTAACATTTCTGAAGAATTTGCTTAATCTCTCTTGAGATTTCAGCTTGGCCATTGGTCTATGGATGGTATGCTGGCAACCTTGTGTATCACACCATACTTCCGTAATAAAGCACCCATGCTTCGATTACAGAAATGAGAGCCCTGGTCACTGATAATAGCTCTAGGAACACCAAACCTAGAAATGTGAGACTACAAAATCTACAACAACAAGAGTCATCAGGAGGCTTTTGCCTCAACCCATTTTGAAACATAATCAACAGCCAGCAATATATAAGTAAAACCATGAGAAACAGGAAATGGACCCATAAAATCAATACCCCAGACATCAAAAACTTCACAAAACAGTATGGGTTGTTAGGGCATCTCATGCCTACGGAAATACTCCCTGTCGCTGCAGTTCTCACATGACTTACAAAACATGTGCATCATGAAACAAGGAAGGCTAAAACAAACCAGAATCTAGCACCTTCCTAGTAGTTCTTTAGGGTCCAAAGTGACCACCACAAGCAGAAGCATGGCAAAAATGCAAAATGGAATGAAACTCATTATCAGGCACACATCTCCTAATCACTTGGTCATTACAAAATCTCCACAAATAGGGGTCATCCCAAACATAGTATTTAGATTCACTTTTCAATTTCAAAGTCCGGGCCCTAGTGGAATCAGCAAGCAAAACACCAGCAACCAAATAATTTACCAAATCAGCATACCAGGAAGCGTGCCTTGTAACTAAAAGCCCATCAGGGAAATCATCCAGGAGAGAAGTCATAATGGTGAGTGACTCGACTCAAATGATCAGCTACCTAGTTCTCTACTCCACTTCTATCCTTAATCTCAATGTCAAACTCTTGAGCAACAACATCCACGAATAAGTTTGGGCTTAGCATCTGGCTTCTTCAAAAGATACTTTAAGGCTACTTGGTCAGAAAGACAGGAACTCTAGTATCTAGCAGATATGACCTAAATTTATCAAGTGCAAAAACAACAGCCAAAAGTTCTTTCTTAGTGATTGTGTAGTTAGACTGGAGAATCCAAAGTCTTGGATGCATAGGCAATGACATGAGGAGCCTTTTTGACTCGTTGAGCAAGAACAGCACCAACAGGCATAGTTGGAAGCATCACACATCAACTCAAATGGAAGAGACCAATTTGGTGACTGGATCATGAGTCGTGGTCAGCAATGCTTCAAATGGTTGAAGGCCGACTTACACTCATCATCAAACACAAAATTTGTGTCGTGCTGCAAAAGGTTGGTCAAGGGTCGGGCAATCTTGCTGAAGTTGTGGATGAAGCGCGGTAAAATCCTGCATGACCAAGAAAAGACGCACTTCCCACATAGAAGCGGGTAAGGTAAAGTAGAAATAACATCTATCTTAGCAGGGTCTACCTCAATGCCTTTCCTAGATACAATGTGTCCCAAAACTATCCCTGACTCAACCATGAAATGACATTTCTCAAAATTCAACACAAGATTGGTCTCAATGCATTTATTCAAAACTCTAGCCAAATTACCCAAGCATGCATCAAAAGAAGACCCATAAACAGGAAAATCATCCATAAAAACTTCCATGCAATCCTCTAAAAATTCAGAAAAGATGCTTACCATGCATCGTTGGAAGGTTCCAGGTGATTGCAGAGTCCAAAGGGCATCCTTCGTATGCAAATGTTCCAAAGGGGCATGTGAAGGTAGTCTTCTCTTGATCTTCAGGCGCAATGTGGATTTGGAAGTAGCTTGAGTAGCCATCCAAGAAGCAATAGTGAGATTTACCAGCCAACCGTTCCAATATTTGATCAATAAAGGGTAAAGGATAGTGATCCTTGCGGTGGCCTGTTGAGTTTCTGGAGTCTATGCAGGTCTTCAGCCGTTTTGAGCTCTTGTGGGAATTAGCTCATTCTTCTGGTTGGGCCAACAGTCACTCCAGATTTTTTGGAACTACCTGAACTGGGCTTACCCACGCTTCCGAGATAGGATAGATAATGCCAGCTTGCAAGAGCTTAGTCACTTCCTTCTTCACCACATCCAGAATAAGGGATTCAGGCGCCTTTGAGGTTGTCTCACGGCTTAGCACCTTCTTCCAATGAAATTTGATGCATGCACATGGAAGGGCTAATGCCAACAATGTCGGCTAAGGTCCACCCAATCGCCTTCTTATTTGCCTTCAATAATCTTAGCAGTTGCTCCTCTTGATCAGGTAGAAGGTTCCTTGCCACAATGACTGGCAATGATCATTCTCTTCCAAGAAGGCATATTTCAAGTGATCAAGGAGATTTCAGCTCCAACTTAGGTGGTTGCTCAGGAGAGGGAAGAAGGTCGGCAAATTGCACCAACTCCAGCATGTGTATCATTTGAACTTAGTGCCTGAAAATGAATGAAAAGATCTAGATTCTGCCCAGATGGCACATTAGAATTATCATCAGCATTAACATCAACATCAACATCACTATGAAGTGCATCACAAAAATTAGAAAAACATGAAAAGTCAGTGCAAATAAGACACCATTCGTTATCTTTACAACCACAAACAACAGTGTCATTAACAGATGCAAAATCTGGATAATCTACACAAAACTCAACATAAGCATCATCAACCACATCATCAATCACATCAATGCACAAACTGAATGCTCCTCTCTAGGGTGTTTCATGGCATCAAAGATATTAAAATGCACAATACTATCACCAAATTCCATGGAAAGAGTACCAGAATACACATCTATCTTGGTCCTAGCGTTTTCAAGAAAGGCCTCCCAAGAATAATTGGGTGCACTGCGAGGAAACTCACCCTCCATCTCTAAAATGTAAAAATCAGCAGGAAATATCAATTCATTGACTCTAACCAGAACATCTTCAATCAAACCAGGGTGAGCATTACTCCTATTAGCTAACTAGATGACAACACCAGGAGCATGCAAAGGGCCAAGACAAAGAGTATTATAAACAGATTCAGGCATGACATTTATGGAAGCACCTAAGTCTAACATGCAATCAGAAAATTTACAATTTCCAATAATGTAAGGAATAGTAAATGTCCCTGATCTTTGCACTTCTTAGGCATGGGCTGGATGAGTGCTGACACATTTCGACTCAAGCTCACTCGCTCATTCCCTTGTAGTTGCCTCTTGTTGGTACACAACTCCTTCAGAAATTTGGCATATTTGGGAATCTGCCATCGCATCTAAGAGAGGAATGTTGACTTCAACTTTTCTGAATGTCTCAAGGATCTCCTTCTTGTGTTCTCTGCCAACTTTTTGGATTGAAAGGCTCTCGAGGGAAAGGTAGAGGGATGGGAGCTTTGACCGCTTCCAGCTTTTGAGGCTTGTTCAGCTTCAGCAGCTGCTTGGGCTCTTCTAGTTGCTTGCCAGACCTTAAGGATATAACACTGACATTTCCCTTCGGATTGGGAATTGTTTGGGAAGGAAGAGAGCTACGGATCCTTGAAGTTGGTTCAGTGAAGTTGCCACTGCCCAATCTGAGTTTGCAAATTTTGAATTGAAGATTCTGTTCTTTGCCGGAATTGCAAACTGTTTGTTGCAAGCGCTTCACCAAATCTTCCAATGAGGGACCACCACCACAACTAGTCTGCTATTGTGCTTGGAGGGCTTTCCACGGTGATGGAGGTACAAAGCGGTGCGTTACATTCCGTCTTTGCGTGTAAAATTTTGCCTCCCTGGTACTGCGGTTCCTGTTCCACTTGAAGTTTGGATGATCTCTCCAGCAGGATTGAAAGTATTGGAATATGGATTATGTGTTGTTGCCTGCTGCTGCTCAGACTGGTTTTCCAGGAAGACTCCTGAGGAGCTCCCAATTGGTCTAGAGAGGTGCCTTCTTGCAAAGTCAAGCAAGCATCTGGACTGAGTGGATCATGGGGAGTGGGAGCCTACACTGCGTGTCACCTTCAACCGCCTTACCAATGAGGTCAATTCATCAAGTCCGTTTTCCAGTCTCTGGTGGTCTGGACTAGACAGACCTCCTGGTTTCTGGGCACTGTGATGTTGGGCTGGGTGCTTGAATTGAGAACACTGCCCACTGCCTTGCTCTAGTGCCAAATGGCTGAGAATTAGCTACCATGTTTGCTATCAATTGTCTGGAAGAAGGTGTCTTATCAACCAAAGCTCCACCACTAGCTGCATCCACCATATTCGTCCATGGGCAGCAAGCCCTCATACAAAATACACTATCAGGAACTCGCATGGTGGTGTGGACAGCTAACATAGCCTCTTGAACCTCTCCTAATATTCATGCAAATTCTCTCCATTCACTTGCCTTATCCCACATATCTCTTTCCTGATGTGGTGGCTCTTGAGGCTGGAAAATTTCTCCAAAAACAATCTCTTCATGTCATTCCAGCTTGCAATAGATGAGGGCTTGGAGGTAATACAACTAGTCTTTAGCTCCACCATCTAGAGAGAAAGGAAAAGCTCTCAATTTAATCTGTTCCTCATCAATTCCTTGAGGCTTCATTGTGCTGCAGACCACATGGAACTCCTTCAAATGCTTATGTGGATCCTCACCTGCAAGACCATGAAACTTGGGAAGCAAATGGATAAGACCGATTTAAGCTCAAAGTCAGCTTCAAGATTAGGATATTGGATGCATAAAGGCTGATAGTTAACATCAGGTGCAGCCAATTCCTTTAATGTCGATTATCCATGTTATCAAGAAAATGAGAACTAAGATATGCAACAGAATTGGAATCAGAATCAATATAATCAGAATGTTAGGATCAACTATATGACTTAGCCTAGAAGCTCTCTAGCAGCATGCAATGTTCTCTCATTTAGGATCAAAAGCTAACAGGTCATGTGCATTGCTACTACTCCTAGTCATACATAATAGGCAGAAACATGAAATAACCAAAACAAAATAAAAAACACTATCAAATGAATTTTAAAAATTATACGAACACCACAAAATTATAAAATGTATTTTTGATTTTTGGAATTTTTGACGATTTTTAAAAATCATGAAATTGGAAAAAAATGAAAAAGTGGTCTAAACGATGGAATTTGGCAAAATTAGACCTACATTAGCCTACCTACTTCGTAGGGTTTAAGGTTTAGGATATAGTTGACAAAAACCGAAAAACAAATGCAGCTATGCTATGCTATGCATCATGTGATATGATGAATTTATTCTACCGTGTTATGCAGCAATCAAGGTCAAAAGGACAATGCAAATTCCCAGGGCGCAAAAATTTGACGTGGCTGCGAGCTCACTCAAATTAATCAGGCTATAAACTTGTAATATAGAGCAACCTGAATCGTTTCCCAAGGAATTCGCAATGAACCAATTCGCTCAATTGAAAATAGCACAATACAAAATTAGCAACAGAAACGAAAACTAAAGGGGGTTTGTTCAATTTCAATAGCAACATATAACAAATTAAGCGAAATTAACAATTAAAAAGCAACCAACCCGACTCAGTTCTGAAAATCCGTCATTAGACAATTACTCACTGAATTCGTCTTAAACAAATCGAAATCCCGCATTCATTTAGAAAAACGAAGCTACTAGGTGATCACCTAGCATTTTATCAGAAACTCGGCGTGTTCACTCATTCAACGTTTATGTCCACTTAAACCCGTTTTGATTTTAAGCCCTTTCGATTAATCAACCTAAATGTTAAATCTAACATTCAACACCTTCCCTTACGTTATCCAGAATCGAAATACAGAAGGGAAAGGAAAAGAACGAACTTAGTATGAGGCAAAAATGTCCTCTGGATTAACGCGGAAACTAATTCGTGGGTTGATCGATTAGTGCCTTAGCCAACCATGGCAAAAAAAAAAAACGAAAATAGAATGGAGAAGAGGAGAAGTTGAACAGAAATGAACAAAAATGAAAAATTGGAATCTGTCAAGAAAGATACCAGCCAGCTAAGAGTCAAACTCTCTGTTTCTAGCTCTTAAAAGCCAAAATAAAATAAACCGGTTCAAAGGACAAGAATCGGACCAAACAAAAACCGAAAACTAATGCTTTGGTTCCTTGCAATTTGGACACTTAATTAACTAAGCTTTGCTCCAGCATTTCATGACCGCCTCTTGTCCAATTTGGCCTTTAATCGGGAACCTGAAACAAAAGTTATAATTAATTCCATTTACAAGCCCAAAATCCAATTTAGACCAAAAACCAATAGTTACACACTAAACACCCCAAAATCATTATTCAATTGCAAAAATAAAGTGTGATAAAAAAAATCAATTATCACATGTCTTCACTTTGCTTTCACATTTACTTTCACATGCCTTTACAATGCTTTCACATTTACTTCGCTTTGACATTTACTTTCAGATTTTAAATTTCACATGCCTTTATTCTACTTCCACATTTACTTTTACATGCCTGGACTACTTTCACATTTACCTTCACATGCGTTTACTACTTTCACATTTACTTTGCTTTCACAGATTTTAAATTTCACATGTGTTTACAATGCTTTCACATTTACTTCACTTTCACATTTAATTTCACAGATTTTAAATTTCACATGTCTTTACTCCGCTTTCACAAATCTTTACATTTCACATGCAGATTTTCACTTTCACAAGCTTTTACATTGCACATGCTTTTAAAATTTCACATTCTTTTCACATGCTTTTTAATGTATATAGTTCTCACATACATTTCATTCCATTCACCTTAGCAGTATGTATTCATCATGAAATCATCTATGGTCATTCATAACATAATTTTGCATTGTCATCATGCATTCTTCCTCATCATATATTCATCACCATTATTTCATCACACACTCATCATCACCGCATTTGAACAAAATATGTGTTCATATCTTTATTTGTCTCTTACAGGAAATATTAGAGTCACAAGCTTTATATTTTTCAATAAGAAACAAGTAAAAAGGGCTAGAAAATAATCCATTTTAATTCCCTTTCAGCCCATCCCTCGTAACCAAAAAAAAAAAGATCCAACAAATAACCCATTCCAGTTGTCTAGGCCATTTTATTTTAGTTTCAATTTCATTCCAACAAATTAACCATTAATTAAAAGAAAAAATAATAATATATGTGTCGGCGTTAGCTCGTGACACACGAAAATAAAAAGGAAAAAGGGAAATCAAGACAGGAGTGGCAACACGATCATTTCTTCTTTATCCTTTACCTAGAGGATGAATTTGTTTTCGGTGATGCTTGACCCATGTGTAACGCTCAGTGAAGTTTGGGAGTGATCGCTAGTGCAAGAAAGCACGGAGGAGTGGCTCCTGGTAGACTTCTAGCAGAGGAGTACATGAATGAACCAATTACATACTCGAATTAGAGGGATCCTGAGACCTAGGTATGAGACTATACAGTTAAGGAGGGCTTATATGAATTGATTGGTACTACCTATGCCAACAAAGATGCATTTTCTTTTTGGTAGCCTATCACAGAAGACTTAAGCAGCGTGCTTGACTTGGAGCAATTTTAGGATGGGTAACCTCTTGGGAAGTTTTCTAGGAAGTGTGTGAGTGAGGACAAAGCACGTTGAAAAGGCCCGTGTTGGTTTGTGGGGACAAGTCGTCAATCCATAAAATAGCAGGGGATGACAGCCTCCCAAAGTGGAAGGATGAAAAATTTGGATCAATAGGGGAATTGCTATATAAAGGGGGAATTAAAGAAAAACACACAATACAATACCAAAAACATTTTTTGGACCGATCAAAGGTACAACAAGATTGTTCTTACAATTCTGGCATTCTAGTATCATGCTATAATTTTATTTTTGGCTGTTCCTTTGTAGTCGCATGTGCATTCATTAGCCACCATACGTCATCCCATCACCACCATCATCACATCTAAATCCTAGAATTACACAATCACCTAACCCAATCAAGAAAAACCAAGCTAGAAACAAAACAAAAAAACCAAACAACACATCAAAACCAAAAACCAAAAACAAATCCAGGATAAATAATAATAATAATAATAATAAGAGAAGGAAGTAGGGGCTTGTAGGTCTCCGCTAGATCCACCACGCTCACCCCAGGCCGCCAATGCTAACACCTAATAATTAACCCAATATACCTAGGTAGTATCTGATTAATTACTAGACTTTACTCTTTGCTTCAGTTCCTTAATCATGCTTTGAAAATACTTAGTGAAATTACGAGCCATTTTTTTTTAAACATAATTGAAAACGTGAGCCGCGCTAACGTGAATGATTTAGCAAAATTTAAAAGACACATAGGAATTTACAAACATCACATCATAATATATTGGCTCCATCATACAGCATCCATAATTACATATCATATAGATATTTTGCCTACCAACAATTAAGACTAAGTGTAGGCAATCTAATAAAACATAAATAATATATGGATGGAAGGACATCCATTAATGGCACCTAGTAATAACACTCCAGGGATAGGGATAGATATCTAAAATATACGAGTGAAACTAGCAGGATTCAAGTTCAGTGACCCGGAAGAGCCTCAATGTGATTCACGAACGCTTCCTCCGTTTCTGAAGACGAGATGGAAAGAAAAAGAGGGAGTGAGAAACTTATAAAAGAATCTCAGTAGGGTACTCACCTCATGATGCATTGTGTCATCATCATCGTCCCAGGAACCTCGGGCTATTATGAAATAGTGAGCATGCTAAGATTGATTTATTAAGTTCGAAAATATACTTTACCGAGGTTCGTGGTTTTAATCATGCGTCTTATAATGCATCATAAACTTAGCATGTCATGTTTATAATGAACTTTTCCTTTCATATATAATAACATAGTTATGCATAAAATCACATCATATTCCTCATCATCATTTCATAATACTATGCATAGTAGAATATTATATTTCTCATCATCATCTCATAAATACTATGCATAGCAGAACATCATATTCACATAATGCATTTACTTAGTTTCTTAGGTGACTTAAAGTTACTTTCATCATCATTTTCCTGGGCCACCCTATACTTCACCCTTTTGGGAGTAATCTAGGTTATGAGCTCATACCTTGCTAGTCGTCACCGCACATACTTATCCCTTTTGATAAGTAAAATTCCGCTCTACCCTTTTGAGAGAACAGAACTAGGGGCAAGAATCACCTTTTCACCGCCTATAGTTTGACGGGTCCAAAGGATCATTTTCTCATATATTTTGAGTCACCTTTAAGTCTTTGCATGTTATATCATAATACAATTCTTCATTCATAATCATCATAACATTTTCTCATTTATAGTCTTATGCCGAAATAATATATACCAACTGGAATCATGCATCTGGAGATTCCCAGGAAAGAGAGGTGGGTCACAATGGACACGCTTAAATACCAAATTTTTCCTTAGCCAGAATCTTTCCAAATTGCACTCTTATAGGAATACACTTTCTTCCAGGAACAGAATATGTCTTTATTTCATGCATAAGTTTTCATTGTTTGCAACAACAACTATAACATACAAACCAGGGAATCAATCAATGACACCAAATTCTTAATAAGCATCAAATCACATTTTAAGTACACATAAATTACTAGCTTCCCATAAAATTCTTACAAAGTTTTAAAACTCTTTTAAAACTAATTCTTTTTGTTAAACTTGAAAGAAGTCATAGGACTTTAGGCCTAACTTAACCATGGGACCGATTTATAACTTGAAAGAATATTCATAATTAAATATTTCACTTAAGATAAAAGGAGCAAGTCTTGAGCTTTAGAGATTTAGGTGACATCTTTGAATTATTACCATGCTATGCAACCTTATTTTAATCTTATCTTTATAAGGTGATAGCTTGGAATTATAAACATGATATGCAATTCTATTTCTTTATCTTTAAGATTTAAGGTGATAACTTAAAAATTAAACATGATGCAAGAACTTGTAATATAAACATGATGCAAGAAACTGGAGCGGCGGTAACGCAGAGGACCAGGAGAGGGAGAAGAGAATCTTAAGCAACCGGAGCGCGGTAGTCCGCATAGGACCGGTGAGGGGATGAGAATTACATTTTTTTTAAGCTCCAATTCTCAAGACTTCTTAAAGAATAAATTCTTTAACTCCAATTATCTCATTTCTTTGCTTATGATTCATAAGCAAGTCTTTGAGCTCTAGGATTTTTAGGTGATGACATAAAATAAACATGCCATGCATTGACTCTTTTAGCCATTATAAAATAAAGTGAGAGCATAAAATAAACATGAGATGCAACTTCTTTATTATCTTTAGAGATTAAGTGACAACTTGAAATTTAAACATGAAATGCAAGCTTGGAAATTTAAACATGAATATGCAAGTTCATTTATTCATTCTTGAGAATTTAGTGATGACATAGAAAGTAAACATGGTTATGCAAGGCATAAACTTAAACATGGATGCAAGTTCATTTTATTTCTTTACTAGAGCTCCTCCAAGACTTTAGAGAAATATAAATTCAACCCAATATATCTTAGCAAGACAAAGTGAAAAATACATCTTTCAAGTTCTAAACTCAAGATCATAAAAACATCATAAAAATATTATTCTTTAAAGTTTTGCATCAAGTGGAACTTTCAAGCTTTAGAGGCCTAACTTGTGATGGATTCACAACCCACCCTCAAGGTCCTCATCATCAAGCCATCATCTTAGTCCCACCTAGGCCATATGGCTGAATTGTTCAAAGAAAAGGAAGAAGAAAACCAAATGGAAAAACTAGAGAAAATCCATGAAATCATCATTTTGAACCAAGAACAACACTTAGCAAAGCATAGAAATAAACTTAAAAACAACTCCCTACCTAATCTGATTTGAAGGAAAGGAAGAGAACTTGGTTTCCTTGAGTGAAATGAAAGAAAATATTCTTGAAAACTTGAAGAAAGAATTCAGCCAAGAGGAGGAGGAAATGAGAGCTTTTGGTGCTCCTAAAACTAGAATTTGTGTAAGTTATGAACTAAGCATCTAAACTATCTTCAAGCATGCCTATTTATAGAGATTTTGCAGCTCATAAATGGACAAAGGAAGGAAAGAAATCTGACCAAAAATTAGAGAAAAAAAATAAGGAAGAAAAATCATTTTGTTTGGTGGCTTAAAACATGGAATCATGTTTCCATGTTTTCATGATTCTTTGTTTTCATTCTTTGGATTTTTGTGTAATAATTTTCTGACTTATTACTCAATAATTTCGTGCATTACAGCCTTGTGGAAGAGGATTTTGTGTGTTCCATGTATTTTTTAGGTGTAGGCAAGGTATTCATGCAATTTAGAGAATTTACGGTTAAGGGTTTAAGTGAATTACTAAGCAATTTGGGTGTTTTAAGCAATTTTAGGTTCTAATCAATCTAAATAAATAATTTTGACTCTAGATTAGTAATTAGAATTTAATAAGCTTTAATTTGAGCCTAATATTGCTTAGGTTTCGTTAACGAATCAAAAATCTCAAAATTTGTAAAACTACAAAGACAGGGGCAAAATGGTCATTTTACTTAAAAATTGCCCGAGACCACCGAGCTTAACCAATGGTTAATCATGGCTTAAAAACACCTTTTAACACATTTTAGTGAGGTTCGGGAAGTCGGCACGCAAATCGGAGTTAAAAACGCATGGGCATTTTGGTCATTTCGCGTCGAAACTCAAAATTGAGATTCTTCTCCTCTATTAACACACATAACACAAACAATCCCTTATTAACATCAAAACATCCCCTTGAGGATGGGTGGGGCCCACGATCCTCATTTTTCTAGTAAAATAACCTCAGGGCATTTTGGTCATTTTACACGTACAGAAATTGGGGTTTGCAATACTTGCACGAATTGCTCCTAACTTCTCTTCTAACGTTATATTCCTTTATTAAGGATTGTTTGGTCTCAAATTTTATATAATATTTACCTACGGTAATTCGGTAATTCCTAATGATAGTAAAAATTACAGGAAAAATTGGGGCGTTACACAGGCCATCATTCAAGCTCTACCGACTCTGCACCGCAAGAAAGACAGAGTAGTCATGGCGGCACCACTTTCGCCCTCTCTATCTCTTTCTTCTTTTCCCTATTGCCTCCGCCGCACACTACTTAACTGCGCCAACCTTCCATTTTGCGCAACCACTACTAGTCGCTCGCACCGGAGATCGCAAGCCCAGCCACCGCGAGCTCAGCCACGTGAAGCCTTCCACGCAAAGCAAGCCATAGATTTGCGAAGTGTACCACCGTCCTGTGCACCGGCTCCCTCTTCCTCTTCCCGCTCCCGCCTGGCCATTGCCATGCCGTGCGGCTCCTTCTCCCTCTCCCTTGACCTACTGAGCCGTTCCTTCCCTTCTCGCTCCTCTCGGACTCCCTATTTCTCTATTTTCCTCCACCTTCCTCTCACTCTTTATCTCTCCGTCTCTTGCCTCTCTTTTCTCTATGGGTGTGTGTTTGGGTATGTTTGTGTGTGTGTGTGTGTGTGTGTGTTAAAGGGGGTGGCGAAGGTAAAATTAGGTTAGTGAATTAGAGATTTTCATTTATTTATTTATGCTTTTGGGTTAGTGTTGTTTTATTTTTGTGGGATCAAATTTCAAGTTTGTTTGTTTGGGTTTGGACTTTATTATTTGCTTAATGTTTGTTTATTTTTTTTTATTTTTTTAAGCTTTTCGGCTTGTTTGTTTGGGTTTAGGTTATTTTGGGTCTAAAATGAACTTTTTTTTTTACTTTTGGTTTAAAATAAAAACTTGAGTATTTCCCTTTATTTAAAAATAATTAATTAATTAATGGATAAATTGCATTTTTAAAATAGGATTAGCTGAGTTGCAACAACTTATGATTTTGATGTATGATTTGGCATCCTCAAGTTTTGCAAGAATGTAAGGGTTTATTGTATGGTTCACGCTATCCTAAATCCTTGCAAAAGTGGGTTTTAATTTCTTCATAAAATTCTTTTCATAGTCAAAATCGATCAACACACTTCCTTTTTTTAATTAAAATTCATCAACACACAATCCTTTTCTACAAGAATGATGTGGCTTTGAGTTCCTCATTACACCAAAGGATATGTCAGCGTAGCCAACAATTATCAAGCCAAAATTATTTTTTTAAAAATTTTATTCTTCTTATTTCAATTTTTTTGTACTTTATTTTTGTATAATTATTATGGCTTTTTTTATTTTTGTTATAATTCTAACTTTATTTATGTGTAAATATACTTATTATGACTGTTGGAGAAAAATAAATATTTTAAAGTTATAAATAAAATTGCATAATGAGCTATAGGGTAACCGTATTTATACGGATGTATTAGGGTGTAGTGGATTTAGTTTCCACCCTTCCCTAATCATAATCAGACTCCGAACCTTAAATCTCTCTTAAAAAGACCAATTTTATTAAATCGAAAGATTTCCCAATTTTAGCCATAATTAAAATTAGTGGCGATTCCTAATTCATTTTTTTTTAAAATCGATTATCATTTTAGTCGTGGCTCCCTCCGAGTACGTTGTGATAGTCCATAAGCATGTTATCATAAATATCTCATGAAAATAAACATGCTCCTACCCAATATACC
This sequence comes from Dalbergia oliveri, assembly GCA_030441495.1. Classification (NCBI taxonomy): domain Eukaryota; kingdom Viridiplantae; phylum Streptophyta; class Magnoliopsida; order Fabales; family Fabaceae; genus Dalbergia; species Dalbergia oliveri. Next base: position 527,113 of record JAMLFY010000022.1, read on the forward strand.
CGAATCAAGGACCGAACTCAGCTAATGAATATGTCATGCTCATCAAGATATATACAACATACTAGAGATAATCACTTTACATAATTCAAGAACCAAGCATGCAATAATCCTTAATTTGTTATTTTGCGCAATTATCTCAAGTCATATAATTTTCGACTAAATCACATGAACATAGCTTCAATAACATATTAACCTCATCAAGTTATTGATATTTACACTTAAGTCCAAAGCGGTCAAAATTGGAATTTCTCAAAGATTACGGGTCAAAGTGCAAAGTTGCTCATTTTTAATACTCTAACAAATGCCAAAGCTACTAAAACTTTTTCTAAACATCATAAATGATATTTTGAATACATGGACACATTCAAAATCAATAATAACTCTAATTAAATCCATTGGGCCAAAATTCCATAATGATAGTACAAAACACAACTTTTCGCAATTTGCAAAAGGGTCCAAACTAACACTTGCAATTATTCTTTTATACATCTAAGATACCAAAAATAATTTTTACAACAAATATTAATAATTCTTATGTGTGTGAACAGTACCTACAGTGATGAACAGTACCAATACAGTAATAAATAGTACCAGAAAATTAATTTTTCTAAAGCTTCACAGAAATTACAATTTTGATCCTTTGCAATTTCTAGTTTATTTCCAAAAACCTTTCTAAGACATCTAAGACATATGAAACAATTTCTAACATATTTCTAACCATGTGAACAGTAATTAACATAAATGAACAGTGGTATACAGCAACAAACAGTAATAGAGACATAAGAGTTTTAGAAATTACATTTTTAATTCTTTCTAGTTACTAGTTTTTCTTGCAAAATTTACTCTAAGATATAGAACACACTTAGAATGATTTTATCTCCTTGAGAACTTAATTATAAATGTCAAAACAGTAGCAAAACTAAAAAAAATTCCTTAATAGGTTTGTAATCACCTAGAGATCTTATTTTTACTTCTCTTGAGTTTCTAGTTCTTTCAAAAATTCTTTATACATCATAGAAACAAGATTCAAGCCTCAAAATAAAATAAAAATCAACTTCAAACCCAAGATCCTCATAAGGCCGAAAAACATATATTTGAGATGTGTCCATGATCAAAATTCCCATTTAAAATAAAAGGGGAAAGTCTTGAGCTTTAGAGATTTAGGTGATAACTAGAATCATAAACATGCCATGCTAATCTCATTTTTAATCTTTATCATTATAAGGTGATGACTTGGAAAGATAAATATGATATGCAAGACTTGAAATATAAACATGAGGATGCAAGTTCATTTTTTCAAGTCTTCAAGATTTAGGTGATAACTTGGAATATAAACATGATATGCAAGACTTAGAATTTAAACATGAAGATGCAGGTCCATATTATTATCTTCAAGTTTTAAGGTGACAACTTGAAATTTAAACATGATGTGCAAGGCTTGAAAATTAAAACATGATATGCAAGAGCTTGAAATATAAACATGAGTGCAAGTCCATTTTATATCTTTTTAAGCTCAAAACTCAAGACTTTTTAGAGAATGAAACTCTTTAACCCCAAATAATCTTAACAAAATGAAAGTAAGTTTTAGAATCCCTTGTTACCATGGTTCCAAGAACCTTATTTCTTAGACTCACCATCAAACTCAAAAAGAAACAAACCCAAGAAAATCAATAAATATTCCTTTAATCTTTTGACAACAAAAATCAAGCCTTGAGCTTTAGAGGTCAAATACATGGTGGATCTACAACCACCATCATGATTCCTCATCATCAAGCTATCGTCATCGTCAAACCATACAAACCGAAAATAAAGGAGAAAAACTCAAGAAAGAACATAAAAAAAAAATCCCTACCAAATTGTTTCTTGTTTACAAAAGTGAAAGATTGATCTTTTATGAGGTAAAAAGAAGAAAAAATCTTGATGATGATGATGATTTCGGCCAAAGAAGGAAGAAATGGAGGAAGGATTTTTCTTGTGATCTTGTGTCTTGAAATGGAAAGGTTATGTGTTTGGGAGTTGATTTATGGTGAAGATATGTTGATTTGAGGCTGAGAGCTTGAATGAAGGTTGAGAATGGAGTTTCTTGGAGATGAAGGAGGAAGAAGAAAAGAGCTTAGAGTCTTAAGAGAGAATAGAGAATTTTTTATCAATCTTTGAGCAAGACAACTCCCAAAAAAATAAATGATAAGGCAATGAGTGTTTGTAAGTCTATTATTGTTGAAAAAAAAGTTAAAATATGAGAGTGGATGGAGGAGTGGAAATTGTGGCCTCCTTGGTTAATAATGCGGGACAAAACTTTCAATTTTCATGAGTGGTAGGACATGAAGGATAAGTATATTTTATTAGGTAGTGGATTTGGAATTGATAAATTAATGTAGGTGGTTAAAAAAAATCAAGTGTTTAAGATTTACCAAGACATGGCTAAGGAGTGATCTTACACTAGTAATGGGGTTAATCTCAAATGATTTGAAATTCAATTTGCAACATATATCCTAACCTTAAGATAAAGAAAGATAAATGAGGAGATTTACCTTAATCTTAACATTATTGATCTTATGAGCTCTTGTAATTAAGAAAGGAAATTAAATTTTCCTAAATAATCTTAGGCCCTAATTACCTCAAATAATTTTTTTTGACTCAAGGTTAATAAAAAAATTAATTTATCTTTGATTAGAGCCTAATATTGCCTATATTTACTTAATTACTTAAATAAGCTCATTTTGCACAAACTAGGGGCAAAATGGTAATTTTACACAAAAAACTCCCGGACCATCCGGACTATTCTAGATATCATATATCTCTTATAATTAACATTTCTAACTTCGGTAATGACGGGTTTAGTTGTCGCTTAATCTCCCAGGGGTATTTTGGTAATTTTGTGCACAGGCAAACTAGGGTTTAAGATTTTTCACCTCTAACATCATCCATAACACATTTAATACCCTTTAAACATTTAATTAACCCTTTGAGGATAGCCTGGCGTTCTCGATTTTGGGCAAAAATGATCTCAGGGCATTTTGGTCATTTGAACACACAAAAAATTGAAAATTGCGATTTTTGCACGAATTGCTATCTAATCCCTATATAATCTTATCCTAGTGTTAAAATATCCTATTGAGGATGGCATGGACGCCCGGCCTCAATACTCGTGCAAAAATGACCTAGGGCATTTTGGTCATTTTGCACAGGATGAAAAATCGAGGCGTTACATCGTGCATTGGTTTCTTGCCCTTGTTTTGATTTCCTTTCATCCGTAAGGCATGTATGCATACTTTTCACGATATAATATTCACTTCTATTAAGTTCAATCTCTTTATATGAGATAAATCATGTTTACACATGCAAAGTGAAATTATTCTCGCTCAAGTCCGTGTTATGCAATCCGGAAATATCTATATGCTATGTTAGGAAACTCAAGGTAGACATTAGCCGTTCTTCAAAATGTTTTCTTTAAATTGGTTATGTTGTAATTCAAAACATATTGCCTTAAAACTTTCTGAAGGGTTCTGGAGCTAACAATCTCCCCTTTTTTTTATGATGACAAACCTATTTGAAGAAAGTCTTTCAAAGAGATGTTTGAAAGAAATATAATTGAATATTGTAACATCCTCACAAGTACAGCCTCATCCTTAAGTCATGACATCGTACTCGAGAGTTGTTACTTATTAATTAGCGGACCTTTCTTAAATATCTATAGCAAGCTCGATTAACGTGTGTAATAACTATGCGTAATTCTATTAAAATATATATAACAAAGAAGTACAACATTTATTGAATACATAGTTAAGTACAAAAGGAAGCTTTTCTATGAGCTTGAATACACCTCTTCTCTAATATAGTTACATACATATCCATTCCACTAAATACAACATAACGAAAACGTTAACTACTACACTATTACAATTTTGAGTTCTTTTGCATAGCAGCATCATAATCCTCTAGCTTAACCTGAGATGACACAGAAACACAAACACATAGGGTGAGAATTATACAATTCTCAGGAGGACAACTCCCCAGTTGCACAATCATAATGTCATCATCATCGCCCTAACCATTTCGATTTATCAAGAAAATGTTATCATGCAATACAAAATAAAGATTCATTTTAAAGTTCTAAAATCATCCCTCCAAGTGGAGCTTTTACAATCAATCACTTAGTGCACATATATCATGAAGCTCAAACACATAGTCTAATTAAGAGATTTCATATGATATGATTATGCATATGCTAAATGTAGTGAGATTATCTCAAAGTGACCTAGTTTCACTTATAGCCATAGATATCAAATCAATGCATTTTTCTTTTTATTGACATAGAAAAGACTTAGTTTATACCCAACGGATATTGCCGTGGATAACTCCATAATTGATAGTTTATACCAAATGATATTTATAATGGATCACACCACATAAGGGAAATAGACGCTTATCTGGACTAAGCTCATTCCTATACGTGATCATCGGACTTCATTTTGTTCCACATCCAAATTACATACTATTCCTATCCGATACTTCTACCGACTCAAAATATCTATAGGGAAGTTCTTCTTTTACCTTCCCTATAATGTATCTAGGGAAGTTCCTCTTTTTCCTTTCCCCTTATTCAACCTAAGTCTTATTTCTATTTTGTCCATATGTCAAAACATGCACGATTGAAGTTTATACATTCTCTTTCTTTTTCCAAATGCATGCATAAAGCACATATAGGCATTCATTCAAAATGAAATTTCAATCATGCCTTATAAACCACTCTTTATTCCTTCTAGCATGCATTTGGATGTCACAAGTCACATGGCCAAATACTTAACATCAAGTATTCATGTCATACTAGAACCAAAATGCCATTACATTATCAATTCACACCATTGTAGCATGAATTTATTTCTCATCAAACAAACAATTCAGAAGTTATAAAAATTATCCAAGATACTTCAATGTGTCCACAAGGTTCCATAAAAATTTCAGAGAAAAAAGAGTTCTCTAACTAAGCTAAAAAAAATAGACAAGTTTGGTGCTTAGAAACCACTCAACCTCATCTCAAAACCCGAAATTCATAATTTTTAACCCTAACAAATGATTGAATCAATTCAAAATAAAAATTGCAGTTATACTTCAAGATGTTTCAACCCTCTGTTAAAATTTCAAAGGAAAATTCAATCATTTGCTATGGTAGAAAAATTAGACAAATTCGTAACTTCAATTCAAATAATCCAGGCAACATGGATACCATTTCGGTTCTTGATTTTTTTTAAAGCAGTATAACACAAAATTAGAACTCAAGAAAATTCATGGGACTAGTTTAGGGTATTTTCTTCAACATATAATTTTTCTAGCTCATAAAAATACCTACAATTGCACCAGAAAATTCATGAACAATTCCTACCCATAGTAAAACTGAAATTCCAGCAACATGGTTCAAAATCTCTTTTAACAAAAATGTTTCTAACATCATCTAAACTCTTCACCAAAATTAATACATCAATATCCATATATTACACTAAATACAACCAAAAATATTCAGCCAAATCAGTAAGCAAATCAGAAAAACAGATTTGAAGTAAAAGAGGTTTAAAATGGCCTACTTTGGTGGCTTTAAGGATCTTGGCTTCAAGGACATTCCAAGATTGATCCCTTCCACTTCAAGCCCTTAAATCCAAACCAAACCCTCCCTTAGCTAGTAGAGTATGTGATATCAAAGTGAGAAGTGGTGAGGATTTCAAATTCCAATTAGTTGGATTGATAAATCTTGATGAGTAGAACAAGTTTTATGAAGGGATCTTGGTGTTTTAGTGATTTTGAGCTAGTGTTTTGGGGATTTGAAAGCAAGAATGAAGGTTTGGGAGCAAGAACAATGGAGGAGGTGTTTGTTGAGTGGGCTAGCCGAAATTGATGATGATGGAGTGATAAGGTTGCTTTCTTGTATTTATCTTGTGTTAAAGTGTAGATATCATATAATATAAATGTGTAATTCTTTAAAGAAAAGAAAAATAAATGGATGGCTAGGATTTAATCCTGTAAACCAAGATTAAATCTTATCCTTACACTTGGCTTGAATGGATATACATTATCCATGTATAATGATTAAACTATCTTTTGGTGTTAGAAACTCATATTGAAATTTTACCAAATGGATGAGATATTGGCACCCAGGTAAAATAAAAATAAATGAAAAGAAATGATCAAAACTTACTTTTTAAGTTTTAATCCTTATCATCTACTTGGCATAAAGTGGTAGGTAAAGGTTACTTGTCCACTAAGTAACTTGTATGGTGTTAAAAACCACACATCAAAACTCTACCATATGGGAAACACGTACGGGTAGTCAAACATTACCCGAAAATTAATTCTAGGTATAACTTCTCATTCCTTATTATTTCTAATATTAACCCTCTTTCTTTAGTCCAGCATTTCCTGGTCCTAGATCTAGGGTTTTGGCTTCGACAAACCCATGGGGCTCGCAAGGTTACTATTCACCCTGGCCCGAATTTTTTAAACGTCCGTTGGGCCATCCTCATCATTGCTAATCTGCAGATTTTTGAAATTATGACTAATAAAGCTCAAATTAATTTTTAAATAATTTTTAAAGTGTTACAAATATGTCATGATAATAGGTGTTCTTTCAGAACATCATAGGCTGTAAGTTTTAGGTAGTTCTTTTCTTAAGGCATCATATGGATAGGTTCAAAAACTTTTTATTGCCTTAAGTAACTTAAATCAAAGTTGTTTTGGTTGTAAGGGAACCTTCTAAACTTACTCAAACTTATGTCTAGATGTATCAGTGTGATATTGAACATATTTCTTCGTTTAAGTCCTTTCATACAACCAACTTGATTTTCAGTCATTTAAAGAACTTTCTAAAGAAAAGCGTGCTATTGTAGAAAACAAGTAATATTTGTGATAATTTATCTTGATTAATTTCCATATTCAGCACAGCTTTGTCCAAGCCAATATATCGAAAGCAAAGGCTTAAAAAACGTGATATCGCATGCATGATAGAAAGAAAACATATTGATGCTTATGTAGTTTTTGATGCTCAAAGAAACCTTGGTACTGATATACTGGCATATTACTATGCAAGGTTTCTGAAGCTCATTAGGATCATTTCCAAATGTATATTAGAGTAAGGCAAGAAAGAGCTTTTTATTATGAGCTGTGAAACTTTTCTCATAAGTATCAGAACATGAAAGGAAATCAATTTTTATGAAGCCAAACTAGAAATGCTCATGATTTTTATGAAAACATACTATTACATATGAAATAGGACATAACACATTATGTGACATATAAGCACAACACACTCGAGAAGGTTTTGAGGCTCATAAACTGATCTTAGTTGTATCAAAGCATATAGGAACAAGTTTCTGAAGACTATTAGAAACTATACAGAACTATATTTTGATCAAGTTATACAAAGCTTTAGAGAACATCTCATATATGTGTCAGAGAAATGTGTTTTATAAAAGCAGCATTTTAAGCATGTCATGCATATCAAAGCACATCAAATAGATGCGAGTATCAGAGTAACAAAAGAAACATTTTGTGCTTCAAAGATACTTCCAAGAGCTAATCACAAATACCTATGTGAGGTAGAAAAACTTAGCGTGCTAATGAATTAGCAAATTAGAGCACACACACCTATCAGCATGATATATGATTAGCTAAGCATAAGTACGGATCAATATGAACAGAACTTAAAAGAAACAAAGCTTAAGAAAGATATGTATCAGAGCTAAGCAGGAATAAATAAAACGAATTGTATAAAACAAGATAAAAAGGTTTGCTAAAAACATGAAAAAATGTTCAAAACAACAAAAGAATATGCATTATAAAAAGAAATTCTTTGAGCTCCCCCTTAGCATAGGCTCCCCCTAAATTCCAGGAGAAATCCACAGCACTTGAAGCATAGGCTCCCTCTGAATTCCATAGCACTTGATTTTCTTCAAGTCTATTCTTCTCCCCTTTTTTCATCAAAAAGGAGGTGTACTAGAAATTAGAGACACCATCTTTAGCTTCGTCATCTCAACTCTTGTAGAATCTATTGGGTAGTTGAAGAATTGAAGTTGAGTTCTTCATTTTGTCTTAGCTTGGTGCCTGCTATGATTGTTGCCTCAAATCGATCCTCGGAGGCTATCTTTCTAAGGTGGCACAAGATAATATGATTTAACTAGAGCTTGCTGGAAACTTAGTTGAAGATAGGGAGGAGTTGAGGCCGAGAGGCCTAAGAGATGGCTCAGGAATGTTTAGGGGTATGGTCTCCCTGACTTAGGCAATTCAGCCTTAGCATCAGGAGCAATAGCAGGTGGTGGAGAGGATGGAGCATGATCAGTAGTAGGAGTAGGAGTAGAAGTAAGCTTAGGGATAGGATCAGGAGTAGTTTTAACCATCTGAGTAGAGGCAGAAATAGCAGCATTTTCACAAGAGGAGCATTAGGATTTGATGCTCTATCCTCTTCTTCTATCTGAGTCATACGGATGGAAGGAGAAGGTTGAGGCACCATGAGGATTATAGCTGATTCTGGTTCATGTGCTTCCTTAGCTAGTTCCTCAATAATGGGTTCCAAGGATGGCTCTTCATAGATTGGCTCCAGAAGAGAGAAGAGCTGATTGACAAAGAAATTTAGTTAGTCTACTCCTTCTTCTTTAGGTTGTGCTTCTGAGGCAATAAACTTCGTCACAGATTTCATCAAATCACTTATTATCATGAAGTCGTCATTGTCACCTGAAGAAATTACTTTGGGCTCCATGATTGTTATCCTTATAGGGGCAGTCATTGGTTTAGTGAAGAAACTTGATTTCGACACCATGGTCCCTTCGCGAGGTGTAGCTAGGATGAGGATAGAGGTAAAACCAAACTGTTGAGTCATGGATCTTGTTGATTGTTCTTCAATGACAACAAATGGCTCAGGAATAGTATGTTTTCTTCTACTTCTATTAGACCTATGAATCCCTTTTACCTTGCTCCATTTCTTCTTCAATCCTCGCTTTTCTCTTGAAGAATTCTCGCTCTTTCTTTCAATTCAGATTTTCTTCTGACACCTCCTATATGAGCAGCATCACCCATGTCTTTTAGAATGAGTGTCGCCTGTTTACTCTCTTGGGCATATTTTTGAGTTTTGGCTCAATGACTTTTCTTCGAATAGGGAGTCTATCAAGTCTACCTTGAGGTAACTCACTTTCTAGGACTTATCCCAGTTTTGATGCTTCAGAAGGCTTCAAAATCTTTGCTTGTTTTTACTTTTTGTTTGTCATTCTTTTGCTCTGTTGTTTGGTCCTGGAGGAGCTTCTTCTATGTGTTTTAGAACTGGTTACATGAATGATAGCCTTTCTTTTTTTATCTCCCTTTTTCCTCAATCTTTTCTTCTTGACCTTAACAGTTGTCTTTTCTGCTTTAGTGTCCCAGATTAGGAAGCTTTTCTTTTGGAGCTCTTCATTATAGGAATAGATTGAGTCTTCTTTATTGTTTTGAAGGAGTTTATGGAGAATTCTATCCCAAGGTGTTCAAACCACTCTTCAAGAGAGTATCTAACATGCTGGAATATTTTTGTTAGTAACATACCATAGGGAACTCCAAGTTCTTCTTTTATCTTTGGTAATGGTACTGAGCATATAGTCCATTATCATTTTTGGAAGATCTACTCTTCTTTTGGACAGCAAATAGAAAAGTAACATATAATCCATACCTAGAAGGACGTCATGCTTCCCCACCTAGGAAGAATAGTAAATTGAACAATAGTAAAAACTTTTCTCGCCCTTGGGCTCAGCATGGAGATTGTAATGTCACTTGGTTGATGCTTTGTTGAATCAGGAAGACACTTTGAGACTTTTTCAGCACTCACCCTAAGTGACTTAAACCATTCTTCCTGTGAAGCAATTTACTCCAATAGTAGGAGCACTAGTCACTATGGACAGGTTAGACAAACTTATCTCCATGTAAATGTCCTGATGATGGCTTTGAGAGTAGTTCGATTCTTTGCCCCTAGACAAGCGTAGAAGACAATAACCATTCCTGAAACACCCTGTTAGAGATGTTTAGAAAGTGTTCCCAACCTGGAAAGTAAACATTTCCCTTAGAATCTAGACCTGGTTTAGAATAGACTTGTTTAGACTCTTTCCAGAAGCTATCATCCTCTAGAAAAGCTTTCTTCGTAAACATCCTGTATAAGGGATTCATTAAACATGATGAAAGTTCCCTTGTTGTAGATGAACTATCAATCTTTTTTCCTTCAGCTATGGTCAGGATGTGTATGGAAGGATTAACTAGAAAGGTCAAATAGAAAAGGTTAAAGCTTGAAGGATTTTGAGGGTGAGAGGTAAAGGTAGCAGTTGTAGAAGAGAGATCTGAGAAGATGAAATGGAGAGGTAGCGTGTTAGGTTGAAGGTGAAGGTGAAGGTAAAAAGGTGATGTATGAGGAATGCGGGTTATTTAAGTGATGTGATGTGACTGATTGAAGGTGAGGTGACGTGGGAGAAAGAAAACCTAAAAGGGTAGGAATTATCCCACCTTTTTCATCCCTTTTAGAAAGAAAGGTTTCTGACTCTTTAGAACACTTTCTAAAGGGCTTTCTTTTTAAGCTACGCTATTCACTTTCTGACCCATCAAAGACTCATCATATTTATTCCATACATTTGTCTTCATATTCTCATTTTCATGAGACTAGACATATCCTACTTTCTGACCTTTTCTCTTCTTTCTAATCATCCCTCTTTCTTTCTAGACTTGCAAATTGATAAACTGTTCTTCAATAAGATCTACGGTCTTGCAAACTGATCTCTATATACCAACCAAATAGCTGATCTAGTAGATTGATATCATCTGAATGTGAAGACTGATGACTTTTCTAGAACATTAGTTAGGAGTTATGAAGAGTGAAAGCCCAGAGAAGCTTGTGCATGAATACTTATGTAGATTTAAAAATGATTAAGTTTAGAAGCATTTTCAAAACACAAAAATGATCTTCAGATAATGGCTTTGTGAAAATATCTGACACTTGGTCTTCAGTATTCATAAACATTAACTCAATATCTCCTTTTTGAATGGATCACATATAAAATGATGTTTAACATCAATGTGCTTAGATCTAGAGTGCCTGGATAGGGTTCTTAGCAATATAGATAGCACTAGCATTATTACAGTAGATTGGGATTTTGGAATGCTTCAAGAGATAATCTTCCAACTGATTCCTTATCCCCAGCATTTGGGTGCAACAATCTCCAGGCAACTCCATACTCGAACTCTAGGAGTAGAGAGAGCAATTTTATTCTTTCTTGAACCCATTCTTCAGCAACAAGGTACTCAGTCTATCATATCAATCTTGAGGAGCTTGTTTCATACCATAAAGAGTCTTTGTTAGCTTGAAGACATGGTTAGGAAGGTCTTCATTCTCAAAACTAGGAGGCCGCTTCACATAAACTTCCTCAAAGAGGAATCTATTTAGAAATATAGACTTAACATCTATTTGGTAGAGAATGTCTCTCTTGAAGGCAACAAAAACAAAAATTATTCTAATGGCTTCAAGCCTAGCTACTACTATACAAGTTTCATCATAATCAATTCCCTCATGTTGATTATAACTTTATGAAACCAATCTTGCTTTGTTCCTCATGACTTTGCCAGCACCATCAAATATGTTGTTAAATGACTCCTTTGTACTGATGATGATTTTTCAACTAGTTATCTAGACTTTGCCTTTTTCAAACTTAGTCAGCTCCTTTCAGAGCATCTACCCAACTTTGATTATCTCAAAGCTTCTTTAATCTACATGGGTTCAAGGTGGAGATGAAAGCACAATTGTCATATTTCTAAGGGGTGACTTGGTTCTCACACCCTTGGAAATATCTACATGAAAATTAACTTGAGAAATCTTTAAAATAGAAACTCCCATATAGTTTCTGTATCATTTAGATTCCTCAGCTTCTCTTTCATCTTCAGATTGCTCATCTTTGTGTCCAAAAACTTTCTGATTACTTTGGAGTTCTGACCATGCTTTCTGAAGTGTTGATGTTCTGGAGCCCATTTTTGAAGATTTTGCTTTCATCTGCTTGCTTTCTGAATCTTCCTTGAGACTCATTTCTCAAGACTTTCCTCTAATTCTTTTGAAAACATTAGCAAGTACTTCTTTAAGCTCATTCATCATCTAGCTTGAGTCGTTTAAGGATCTTAAGCTTTGGGCCTCTGATCCACTTCTTGGTTCACAATAAGTAGCTGATGTAGTCATGGTTTGTTTGTTCCTTGGCACTCTAACCAGTTATCCCTTTCACTTGCAACAAGAACAAGTTTTTGATTTTGGTACCCAACTTTCTTGGATCCTTTTTGGTTAGCTTTCAAAGGAGTGGTTTCCCATCCTTTCTAAAGCATTCCTTTCTCAAGAATCATTTGTCAAGAGGGTGTTCTTTCCCATGGAGAAAAACACAGAAAAACTTAGATGAGGTTGCATTGCTTCTTCTCCTAGATCTTTTCATATCTCAACTTTGTTTTCTGAGAATATAGCTTCTAATCTCCCATCATAAGTTCAAGGATTTTGAACTATTTCCTGTTGTTCTAGTTAGATTTCAGAAGCCATGAAGTCTTTTGAAAAATTAGAAATAAACTTTCTGACATCTTTTTCATTACTATTGAAGACTTTAGTTTCTAAGGTATTGAACTTGAAACAAAACATCTTGTAATTTTTCTTTCTTAAGCTTAAGCTTTAGGCATGTTCTTCTCAAGTTTCAAGGCAACCTTCTAGTTCTTTTTCCTGGTTGAGATGACGTCTTCAGCAACTCATCATATAGAGTAAGTAAAAAAATACCGAGTTTAGATATTCTTACCTTGCATTATTCTGTTGAGGTGCATTCATGCCATGAAGTATAGATTTTTAACTTCTAGCTTATCATGACTTTCTGACTCATTCTTTACATGTTCAAGCCTCCAGGTATCCAGCGCACTCTTTCTTGAAGTTAGGACCTTCTTGTGATGCCCAAAACTTGGAACTCTTTAATCAAGATGTTCCTTCTCACTGTGGTTAGCAGGTTTCTTTTTCAAGATAATCTTTGCCCTTTTTGTCTTTTTTAGATTGATATCTCTTCCTTTCATTGCTTTGCCTTCTCAGGTTTTTGACATTTTTTCACAAACATAGAGATCTCATCTCCTTTTTCAATCTCAGCTTCTTCATTAGATATTTCCTCTTCATTTAAGGTTTTAGCAACTTTCATTGCTTTAGCTTTGCACTACTTATGACAAGATAACTTTAGGACCAAAGACTTTTAAGATGGTTTAAGATCTTCAAGCAGCATGCGTAGTCAAACCCATATTTCCTTTCACATGTCACAAGCAACAAATATGTCATATTAATCTCTGCTTAGTACACATATGAGCAGGAGCTTGGCTTAGGATTTCAACTGAAATTTTTCTTTTTGTTATACTTGTCCACCTGCTCCTTGGGACTTCTCTTGACATAGAGTGTGCCTTGAGAGGTCCTGGAACCTCATCAAACAAAGATGGTCAGTTGATAGAGTGATCTTCTACAACGTGGATTGATGCCATTTTGTCCCTCTAATCTTTATGCTCTACATTATTGGATTGCTCAACCCTCAGAGGCCTTGCTTTGATACTACTTGTAAGTATAAAAGTGCATGAGAAGGAAGGGTTGAATCATGTGTTGCTTCTCTTTTCATTTGAAACATTTAACAAAGGAACTATCAAGCATTAAGCTTGAAGTGCAGCGGAAATGAGATTAGTTGTTTCACAAAGTAGATCTATAAAGCATACAATATATAATAGAACCACTAAACCGATATATCAACAGATTAAAAATGTAACAATAAAGCAAAACAGATCAGGGAGAAGAAGATATGACACAAATATTTTTATACTGATTCAGCAAATCTGCCTACATCCAATGCTCAACCCACGTTGAGGTTCAACTAAACATCTTTCTCAAACCAGAAAGAACATGGATAGTCTTTACATTAGCCTTCCCAAGCTCTCATATGTGACTAGTAGATAACCCCTACTATCACAACCAAGTAGTATTCACTAGCCTCTCCAAGGTGAACCTTGAGTAGTCTTGTACTAGCCTCTCTAAGCTAAACCCGTGACAAGTAGACAACCTTTATATCACGTTGAAAGTAGTTTATTTACTAGCCTCTCCAAGCTGAACTAGTAGTCTTTCTCTAGCCTTTCCAACCTGAACCTATGACTAGTTGACAACACCTACTATCACGTTGCAAGTAGTTTTACATTAGCCTCTCTAAGCTATCTCACACTAATCACTAATGGATGAAGGATACAATGGTTTGTGTTTAGGTTGCCACTCAAACTAACCTATACTCAAGTTTCCTTAAAATATACATGAATAACCTTAGATAACTTGAATGACTTCTTTCTATCATTTCTTCCTAGAAAGAACATATATCTATTCAAGAACATAGAAAGAAGATTTTTACAAGTAAGGAAACTGATTACATGATGTGATTAGCCTTACAGGATGTGAGGAGACATTTTCAGAGTTTCCACTCTTATGTAGCATCAACCTCTACGTTGTTTGAGCATAGCATCTCTATTTATAGATGGTATTATTTGTGAACGTTACCTTTGATCAAATCTCCAAGTGACATGTGTAACACTCAAAATTATTTAAAAATTAATTTGAGCTTTATTAGTCATAATTTCAAAAATCTAAGTTTTAGCAATAATGACGATGGCCCAACAGATGTGTTCAAAAAAATTCCCTGGCCAGGCATGAATAGTGACCTTACATACCCCACTGCCCGCCTAATTGAAACTCTAGAATTGGGACCTGAGGTGCCCAAAACTGAGAAATTATATGATTGAGATTAGAAATGGTAAGGAATGAGAATATTAGGCTTGGAATTAATTTTCGGGCAATGTTTGATTATCCAAATACGGTGTTTTACCTATTAAGTAAAATTTCAATGTGTGATTTTTAACACCAAAAGATAGTTTAATCATGATAAATAGATAATGTATATCCATTCAACACAAGTGTAAGGCTAAGATTTAATCTTGAATTCCAAGATTAAATCCTAGCCATCCATCTTACTTTCTTTCTTTAAAAATTATCCTTTTATATTATATAATATTCAAGCTTTCTTTACAAGCTAAACACAACACCAACCTTCTCCATTAAGCCACCCATATTTTGGCCAGAAGAAGGAACAGAACCTCCATTTCCATTTCTCAAGAGCTCCAAACTTGAATTCCAACCTTAAAAACCTTAGCCGAGGCTTGTTAAAATCATAAGTTTCCTTTACTAAACTTGATCCACACATCAATACCTACAAATCTAACTGATTAAAATCTCAATTCCTTATCAATCCTCATCGATACATCACAACATTACTGCCTAAGGAAGCCAAAAGGTGGCATTGAAGTGAAGAGGAATCACTTGGAGTACCTTTGGAGTTATAAAGCTTTAAAATTTGCAAAGTAGGGTTTTGTGTTCTTATTTGTTGTGATTTGCTTTTCTAGATTTTTAGCTATTGGAATTTTGAATTTTCTAGTTCTAATACATGATTATACCCAGATATACATGTATTTGCATAGGTGGAGTAGTTTGGTGTTGTGAAAAAATCATTTTTATCAAAAGAGATTTTGATTTGGGATGTTGGATTCTCAATTAGTCACAGGCAGGGATTGTTCACGAATTTTCAGGTATAATTGTAGGTATTCTTATGAGCTAGAAAAATTATATGTTGAAGCTAACATCCTAAGACAACTCCATGATTTTTCTTGGGTCATGTTAACGACTTTTAGTCTTGAAAAAAAATCAGGAACCAAAATGATACCAGGATTGCCCTGATTGTTGGATTAGAAGCGTGAATTTTGATAATTTTGTTACCATA
Organism: Dalbergia oliveri; assembly: GCA_030441495.1. NCBI lineage: Eukaryota > Viridiplantae > Streptophyta > Magnoliopsida > Fabales > Fabaceae > Dalbergia > Dalbergia oliveri. The sequence goes on from JAMLFY010000022.1 coordinate 542,955, forward strand.
GCAAATGATTGATTTTCCTTTGAAATTTTTACAGAATGTTGGAAACATCTTGAAGTTTAACCATGATTTTATTCTAAATTGATTCAGTCATTTGCTAGGGTTAAAAATTATGGAATTCTGGCTTTGGGCTAAGATTAGTGGCCTCTGACCACCAAATTTGTCTAATTTTGTTAACATAGTTAGAGAATGATTCTTGCTCTAAAATTTTTACAAGACCTTGTCAACACATTGAAATGTCTTGCATAATTTTTATAGCCTTTAAATTGGTTGTTTGATATGCAAAATAAATCTTGCTACTTAAGCATAAATTCTGCCAACATGCTAGAATTGAATCCGAGTATTGATTTGGTGATATAATGGCTTTTAATTCAATTATGATGTGAATGAATGCATGCTATGTACTTTAAAGAGTGATTTATGAGGAATGAATGAGAATTAAATTGTGAATGAATACCTACATGTGGCTTGTGCATGCATTTGAGAAGAAAAGTACATAATGCAATTATGTGAAAAAGAGAATGTATAAACTTCAATCGTGCATGTTTTGACATATGGACAAAACAGAAACAAGACTTATGTTATAGGAAGGGGAAGGCAGAAAGAGGAACTTCCCTATAGATATTATGAGTCGATAGATGTATCGGCTAGGAATAGATCTGTGTGTGATTCCTGAAGAGGAAAAAATGAAGTTCGATGATCACGTATAGGAATAAGCTTAGTCCTTACAAGGTCTATTTCCCTTTTGTGATGTGATCCACTATAAATACCATGTGGTATAAACTAAATCTTTTCTATGTCAATGAAAAGAGAAAATGTACTGAATTGATTTTTATGGCTATAAGTCAAACTAGGTCATTATGAGATAATTTCACTGCATGTATTATATGCATACTCATGTTATTTTGAATTGTTTGCCTAGGATGATTTACTATGTGATGGAACATTTTGATATATGTGCATTAAATGATTGAATAATAAAAGAGACCCACTTCGGAGAATGGTTTTTGAACTTTAAAATGAAACTTTGATAAATGCTGCATGATCACATTTTCTTAATGAACCAAAGTGGTTGGACGATGATGATCACACTATTGTTGTATATTTGGGGGAAAGCCCTATTGAGAATTTTAGAATTCTCATCCCTATTTGTTTGTGTTCCTGTCGTCTCCAAGTTAATCCAGAGAACAAGGAGGTTGTTGCACCAAAGAAATCGGATTTGTAGTAGTTTAAGGCTGCATATTGTATTGATTTTACATAGTCATATGTTTATGTCTGGAAATATAATAGAGACTAGATGTGTATTGAAGCTCATAGAGGAGCCTTTTTTGTACTCGCCCTTGTAATCAATAAATGTTTGTTTTCTTTATTACATATTTTAATAGAATCACGAATTAGTTACTTCACGATTTTATCGATCTTGCTCTAGATAATTAAGAAAAGTTCGCTAATTTATAAGTAATAACTCTTAAATATAATGTCATGACCTAAGGATGATGTTGTACTTGAGAGGATATTACAACACAAGTTGATTATCAATTCATGTCTTGGAAAAGCAGTTTAGAAGAGTAGTCTGTTTGTCAGAGCTGTTAGAAGCCGTTGCAAGATTGAGGTTTTTGATGCTACTTCAGAAATTACTCTTACTTTCTAATTGGTTTCTGAACTTTTTCTTCTAGAAGCTGAAGGTTGTTGATCAAGATGGCAGAAGAGATGACTTGCTAGTTTGAACTGGGTTTTGACTTTAAATTTAAATTTCAAAAATTCAAATTTCCCTTCTTTAGTAACGATCAGGCACTCCATATTAAAGTGAGCTTTCTGATGTGCAGGATCAGTTCCTTGATGATTCTTGGGTCTTCTTGTATTCAATCATGGCTTGTTAATGAACAAAACATTGCGTATAATGATTGAAGATAGTAGAACACTTTGACTTTAGTTTTTGATAGATATTTTCATTTCAAGTGTACTTTCTGAAGTCTCATGCTACTTTTTGAAGTCTCGTGCCTTAGTTTCTTGCCCTTGTTTTGATTTCCTTTCATCCTTAAAGCACAATGCGTACTTTGCATGATATAATATTCACTTCTATTAAGTTCTATCTCTTTATATGAGATAAGTCATGTTTACACATACTAAGTGAAATCATTCTCGCTTCAAGTCTGTGTTATGCAATAAAATATCTGGATGCTATGTCAGGAAACTCAAGGTAGACATTCGTTCTTCAAAGTGTTTTCTTTAAATTGGTTATGTTGTCATTCAAAACATATTGCCTTAAAGCTTTCTGAAGGTTTTAGAGCTAACATCCTCATCATCACTACGTCTGCAGAATATTGAAACTCTTTTTAATAAAGCTTCAACTAATTTCTGAATAACTCCAAGTTGTTACATTACCACCTACCTTAGAAAATTTTGTCCTCAAAATTTCATATGTGGAAACAACTCTAGATGATCCTTCTTCATGTTTGATCCTAATTCCCATGTGTACTCCACTTCTTGGTCCATCCATGCCACTTTCACTAGTTGAACATATTTATTTCTAACCTGGTTGACTTTTCTAACAATGATCTGAGCGGAGGTGCTGGAAATGTTAAATCATCCCTTAACTGGATGGATTTGGGTTCTATAGCATGGTTTGGATCTAGATGATACTTTCTGAGTTGAGATATATGAAAGATATTATGAAGATTGGATAGATGTGAGGGTAAGGCTATCTCATAGGCAATTGACCTAATTTGCGAAGAATTTAAAAAGGACCTATGAATCTAGGTGACAACTTTTTAACCCTTAGGGTTCTGCTTTACTAGTAGTGGAGGTGACTTCTAGGAATACATGTTCTCCTTATTGAAACTCTAAAGGTTTTCTTCGAGTATCAGCAAAACTCTTTTGATGACTCTGCGTGTGAGGATTTTACTCCTAATTGTCTAAATCCGTTTAGAAGTTTGATTAACAAGATCGAGTCCCAACAAACCTATTTCCCCTAAATCATACTAACATAAGGGAGATTGACATTTTCTCCCATATAAAGCTTTATATGGAGCTATGCCAATACTAGCGTGATGACTATTATTATAAAAAAATTCAACAAATGAAAGGAACTTGTCGCAACTTGCTTTCTGTTCAATCACGCATGCCCTTAGTATATCTTCCAAGGTTGGTATGGTGTGTTCAGTTTGTCCATCAGGGGTAAGGCAGGACTTAAATAGAGTTGGTTCCAAAAGGCTTTTGAAAAGCTCCCCAAAATCTCGAAGCAAACCTTGGGTCTCTATTAGAAACTATTGAAGAAAGAACACCATACAATCTCACTATTTCCTAAATGTATAAAGAAGTTAACTTATCCAAACAATAACTAGCCTTAATGGGTAAGAAATGAGCATACTTGGCCAATCTATCCACTATGACCCAAGTAAAGCAAACTTCCATCCCCCTTCTTGTGTTATTTTCTACCTACAAGTAGTATCAGAGCCTGGTTTCTAAGGGGTTGAGCACTCTAATGACTATAGAGGACAAAGATCCTAAGGGAAAATGACACAGAATATGCACATCGTAGAGGACACTCCATTAATAGACTTGAATTTTTTGATGGTGGGGACTATGCATATTGGAGAGATCGCATGGAGCTATTCATAGAATACATAAGTCTTGACTTGTGGGAAATGATATAGGAAGGTGACTATGTTCCAACTGAATAGGTTCCTAGAACCAATGATGCACCTTCAATAACAACAAAAGTTCCCAAGAGTATGTGGAGAACAACACAAAGTCAGGTTCAGCGAACTCTAAAGCTAAATACCTACTCACGTATGCACGAGCAAAGAGAATATGATAAAATTATTAGTTGTGACATGGCAAAGGAGATCTGGAAGATTGCACATGCTGCATGAAGGTACTGATCAAGTCAAGGAGACTAAGATTATGTTGGTCTATCAATATGAGATGTTTAAAATGACAAATCAAGAAAGTATTGATGGCATGACCACAAGGTTCATGCATATTGTCAATCAGCTAAAGGGACTTGGCAAAGGTATTCTAACTTGGAAATGGTTAGAAAAATCCTAAGAAGTCTCCTTGCAAAATGGCTACCCAAGGTCACAGCCATTTCAGAAGCCAAGGACCTTCAAACTCTTAGCTTGTACGCACTTATTAGGTCCCTCAAAATCGATGAGGTAGTGCTTTCTGAAATGCATGATGAATCCATGAGGAAAAGAAAATCCATGGCACTGAAGTCAATCATCAGAAATAACATAAAAGTAAAGCAATGAAAGTTTCTAGACCTCGATGATGAGGAAGATTTCGATGAAGAGACGAAGATGAGGATGGGGATGAGATCCCCATGCTAATGAGGAAGATGTCCAAAGCCTAGAGGCAGACTAAAGAGAAAAAGAGACATCAACCTCAAAAAGGACAAGTAGGGCAAAGGAAAGCTAGAAAACGTCACTTGCTACAAATGTGGCGAGAAGGGACACTTCAAACTTGAATGTCCTAAGCTCAAGGGACCACAAAATAAGTTCACCTCCAAGAAGAAAGGGATGCTAGCTATATGGAATGTCTCAATAGAAAGAAGGAAGTTCAAAAAGCCAGGAGGACCAGGAAGATATTGCAAACCTGTGTTTCATAGCAGGCTATATGTCAGAAGGAGAACCTAAGGTAAGCACATCTTTTAAACCTAATCTTTCATATAATGAATTACTTACTTTATATGATGAGAGTTTGAAATTTCTCAAACTCTCTTTCAAAACTATTTTGGAACTTGAAATGGCCAAATTGGATGTTGAGAATCTAAGGTTTGAGAAAGAAGAGATAAATAGAGAAAACAATGTTTTAAATATAAAGTTCAATGCCTTAGAAGCTGAAATCTCTGAAAAGAATGAGAAAAATTAGAAAGTTATTTATAAACTAGAGAAGACCTCAAAACTTCTCAAATTAACCTTGAAAAGATGGTTAATGGTTCAAAGAATCTTGAACTAAAGCTTGGAGATCAAAGGCCATATTTTCAAAAAACAGGGTTGGATATGAAGAGAAAATGGATGAGAAAGGTAAGGCAACATCATCAAAGAAAGTCAAGAACAAAGTCTCTTGTACTTTCTGTCATAAAAGGGGACAGCTACCTTACAAATGTTTCATGAGGAAGAAATCTATCAAAAAGGTTAGGAAATCTCCCTCGAAGATTAATCCAAAAGGACCTAACAAAGTATGGGACCTAAATTAAAACTATCTTTGTTGTAGGTGTGCCTAGGACTCACCTTAATCAGGATAACAAGTGGTACATGGACAGTGTGCTTCTAGCACATGTCCAGATCCAGAAGGTGGTTATAATACCCCAAATTTTATTTTAAAAATTTTATTTAACTTTATTAATTATAATTTCACAATTATGATAGGGTTAGTCGAGATGAAAAAGTTTTATGATTTTTTTAAAAAAGTGAATAGTGATCATATGGGCCCCGCAAGCCCATTGGGACCATCGAAACCACAAAATTGGGATTCTGAGATGTCCAAGACTAAGAAAATATAGGATCAAGGTTAGAAAAGGTTAGGGATGATAATTTTAAACCTGGAATTTCATTTTGAGCAATATGTATTTTCCTGGTACGTATTTTACCCGTTCGGTAAAATATCAATGTGGTTGCTACACCGTTTGAGACTTGCAATACAAATTGGATACTTCACTAGACAAGTATGTGGCTTAGAAGAAGCTGCACGATTGTCACTTTCTAAGGACCAATAGGATGCTCACAAAAAATACATACAATTATCCTTAAGAAAAGCAAATTTATAATTGAAATTTCTATACATACTATCATAAACCAAAAAGACTAACACCTTAACATTTCTCTCCCTCAATTTTTGGCCAAACACACCATTTTGAAACCACTTTCATCTTCTTCCTCAAGCAACAACAAGAACCCTAGCTACAAATCATAAACTTCACCCAAAAACTCCATAACCATAAGCTTAATCTACATACTATCCTTGCAACCTCAAATCAACTCCTATTGACAAATCCTCACCTCATCATATCAAGAACCTTAGCTATTGTTCCTACTTTGTTAGAAGAGGATTTAAGAGGGTTGGATAAAAAATTAGGTGTAAAGCTCTTGGAGAAAGCCAAGAACAAGAGCAACAACACATAAGTAATAAGTAGGACTTTATTTATCCACTTTTCTTTCCAAATTTATTATGTGGATTGAGTATGAAATTTTTTGTTTTATTTTTTGATAATAGATAGATGTTTATGTGCTTAATTGGTGGAGTGTTTGTGTGATGTCAATTTTCTTAAAATATGTTATGACCTATGTTGCTAGAAATCCTGTTTTGGGTAAGCAGGTGAAAAATTTTTATTTTTCTTACTCATTGAGAGACTTGATCTTCAGCTGAAATTTTTATATAATGGAGCCAACATATGGAAATGTTTCAGTAATTTTTTTGAGTGATTCTAAGCACTTTTACTATTTTTGAAAATTTGAAAACCGAACAGGTCAAGGTTTCTACCTATATTTAAAGCACTGAATTTGTCTAATTTTGTTACCCAACAAATGATCGAATTTTCAGTTGAAATTTTTACAAGATATTGAGGACATCTTGAAGTCCAACCATAAATTTTTGTATGAATTTAGGTGTTCATTTGGTAGGGTAGAAAAATTGAGACCTTTGGCTGTTGGTTAAGACTATGTAGTTTCTGACCTTCAAAATTGTGAAATTTTATTAATATAACTAAAGACCTTATTATATTTGGAAATTTTTAAAAGGTCTCCTTGATACATTAAATCATCTCTAAAAAATAGTTTTCCTTTGTTCTAGTGATGTTTGGTAATTTAACCATAATTTCCTTTAGAACTGAAATTTTGGCTTGCATGCAAGGTTAGCTGAAGAAATGAAAAAATGTTTATGAATTGATCTAATTTATATTATGTGAACTTATTGATGTTAGGCACATATAGATGTGAATACTTATTACAATTGCTTATATATGCGAGAAAAGCATAAGATTATGTCTTATTAGGCCCGAGAGTAAATCCGGTTAGTTAGGGAGTAAACCTGGCTACCCTTGAATTAAGTTAAGGAGCAAACATGGCTAGGAATAGATTTGTGTGAACTGGAGTGAAAATCCAAGGATAACGTATAGGATTAAGCACAATCTTAAAAATAGTTTATTACCCTAGAGTGGTCTAAGCTATATAGTCGAGTGCTAAGACAGTTAAAATTCTCCTAAGTAGTCTCTTATGCTATGTGCTACGTAAGTAAGTCTATTACTTATTGAGATCAGGATGGTTATGTTTTCAGCTTAATATTATATACTCTAAATGATCATGATTGAATAAAATAGGCCCTTCTGGGTAAAGATTTTCTTAAAAGTTAATCCAATTATTATTGTTCACTCTATTTACATGCAATATTTTATGAATAAACCAAGTAGCTGGGTAGATAATGATGACATATGTATATGTGTGGGGATACCTACTAGGAATTCTAGAATTCTCATCCCCATGTGTATTCCATGTCTACCTCAAATTCGACAAATGACGTTAGTTAGAAGGTTCAGTGATACCATGAATTACCAGCTAACCACACTATGTTAGGAATTAGAGGCATAGCTATTGAGTTTTACTTTACATTAGGATAATATTTTGTACTTTGATGTATTTTGATGTGTTTTAGACTTCTATGAGGACTATTTTACATATACGTCATAACTAGTGGACGATTGTATATTATATAATGCACGATGTTTTTAATACTTTGAGAAAATCTGATGAGACTCATTTACATTATTTCTCTCTATTCAAAAGGTTTCAACTATATGTCACTAAGTGCTAATGGTTCATAATAAGTAAATATGAATAAGGCAAAATAAACAAGTCGATTATTATATGATATATAAATATGATACATAGTACCACACTCTTAGTTACATGTTACAGTCTAGGTGGAACACTATGATTAAAGAGGTGTTACAGTGGTTCAGAAATTCTAAGCCCAAGAACTCTGGATTAGTTAAGTTTGCTTATGGAGGTAATGCCAAGGTCACATGCATAGGAAATATTGCTAAGGATGATTCTCACCAAATTTTTTATGTTTCACTTGTTGATGGTCTGGCTCATAATTTGTTGAGTATTAGCCAATTCTATGAACAAGGCTTTAATGTTTTATTTAATGCTCATGCCAGGAAAAATTATAAATCTTATTTTGGGACAAGTCATCTTTTCTGCAAGAGGCATGATAACACTTATGTGTTATTCTTAGACACCTTTAGATCAAGATGCAAATGTCTCGCATCCTTCATGGATGATAAATGGTTGTGGCATAAGATGCTAGGACATGCTCATATGAAGCTTATTTCTAGCTATCTTAGAAAGAGCTTGTTAAAGGCCTGCAAAAGATTAGATTTGACAAGGATTCAACTTTTGATTTCTATGAGAAAGGCAAGCAAACCAAAGCTTCTTTCCATAACAAAAATGTGGTCTCAACCACTAAGCCACTTAAGCTTTTGCAAATGGATCTTTTTGGACCAACCAAAATAGCAAGTCTTGCCAGAAGGATATATTGTGTAACACCCTTCTTACCATAAAGCTATGCTTAAGTCATAACCTTATAGTGCTTAAAGCTATGCTTAAGCCATATCCTTGGATCATTCTCTACCCAATACAACCTTTAGAAAAGAGACAAATCTTTCTTGAAGTTGTTCCACGTTTCTTTCTACTATTTGTATAGGTGGTAACTCGAACTACAAGTTGTTCCATGGTTGTAGGATTTAGATTCCAGGATATGACTAGAATTAGAGTTGTACTTTCAAAGTTGTGGCACATGGAAAAATTGTGAAGCTTTGACAGGCATGGAGTCAAAACTATCTGGTATGCAACTAAACCTATACGACCTTGGATTTGAAAAGGACCTACAAAATAAGGATTTAGTTTTCTAGACTTTAATGGCTCTACTCATCTAGGCATAGAGATAACTCTTGAAAACACACGCCCTCCTTCTAGGAATTCTAAACCTTCTCCTCTTTATTAGCATAGCACTTTTGCTGACCTTGAGCTGTCAAAATCTTACTTCAATCTTCTTTATTTGCTCACAGCCTACCTACGAAGTCTAGTCCCAAAAGACTACTCTCACCTGATTCATACCAACATAGAGGCAATTGACACTTCCATACATATAGAGCTTCATAAAGAGCCATTCTAATACTTGTGTGATAGCTATTGTCATAGGATAATTTGATTAATGGTTAACAGCTGTCCCAATTCCCATAATGTTCCAGCACACATGCTCTCTGCATATCTTCCCACGTTTAAATGGTCCATTTAGCTTGCCTATTAGCCTCGGATGATAAGTCATGTTGAAACAAGTTTCTTTCGAAGCTTTTAGAAAATCTCCCAAAAAATCTTGAGGTGAAATGCGAATCTCGTCTAGGATTATAATAGAAGGAACATCATGTAGTCTCACTAATCCTTCTATATAAAGCTTGACTAATCTCTCAATAAATAACTTTGACTGGTAGAAAAGTGTGAACCTAGTTGGTCTATCCTGATAACCCATATAACATCGTATCTTAATTGTGTCCTTGGTAATACCATTGCAAAATTCATTGAGATATTTTCCCTTTCCCATTGGGAATCTCCAAGGGTTGGAGTGTAGCTAGTGACTTCAAATATTCTATCTTTACGTTTTGGAAGTCAAACATTTTGAGACCGTTCCTGCTACATCCACCTTTATCTTTGGTCGGTAGAACATCTTCTTATGATCTAGATACATTTTTGTAACTCTTGGGTGTACTGAAAAATCACCATGATGGCTTCATTCAGAATACTACGATGAAGATCTTGCTATAGATATGCACACTTGATCTTGATATTACCATATCCTATGTTTACCCCATGCAAATCCGTTCCGCCTCAACCTTGAGTTAAGGCTATGGTTTTTGGAATTCTAGATCTTCTTGCTGAGCTTGTGAAATCTCCTTCTTAATGTCACTTATGATCCTAATTTGACCCAAATATACACTTCCAGATCTTTCTTTATCCCCAACTTAAGACTTTGAAAAATTCTTCTGACTCCTCCTTAATCATCATCCAAGAAATACCCAAGGTCTTTCCATTGAGTGCATCTACTACCACATATGTTCTCCCTAGATGGTAGTTCAAGTCGAAGCTCTTAGTCTTTAATGAACTTCATCCATCTCCGTCACCTCATGTTTCCCTCTTTACAATAAAGAATAAAGGAACTAATTGCTGTAAAGTTTTGGCTGAAAATAAGGATCTTGATAGAGAAAAAAAACAAATGAATTTCTATTTTTTTGTTTGGCCAAATTTTCATTAGAGGATTTAGCTTGCATGAATCGCTATTGGTTTGATACCTATAATGGAAGCCGTTTCAGGATAGTAAGAATACATATGTATCCGTGATTGAGAATCGTTAATCTAGATTTCTTTCTTCTATTTAGCGTAATATATTCAGGATGCGGATATAAATGGATACACACATAGATGCGCACACACATTTTGTTAACTTCTATTCTGTATTCTGAGTCCTTGATACTAATTCAATGATGTATCCATTCGATACAAAATGAATCAACAAAATCGTCTTATATAGATTTTTTAAGTCTACCATTTTTTTGGAATGCATAAATATAGTATTCTATGATTTGAAAAAAAAATCGGGAAATCTAACGGAATTAAATATTATTGTATATACAATATAAAAAATTTTAAATTAGTGTCATTACTATTACTGATTAAAAAAAGATATCTATAAAATAAGTAAAGGGAAAAGAAAGCTTTCAACGTATGGTAAAAAATTTAATTCTACCGAGTTTTTTACAAAAAAAAGAAGAAAACCCTGGATCGGTTGAATTTCAAGTATTCAATTTCACTAATAAGATACGAAGACTTACTTCACATTTGGAATTGCACCGAAAAGACTATTTATCTCAACGAGGTTTACGTAAAATTCTGGAAACGACAATGCTACTGTCCTATTTGTCAAAGAAATGGAATACGTTATAACAAATTAATAAATCAGTTGGATATTTGGAGTCACAAATTCGTTAATTTGAAGAGTAATTTTTAATTATTCATTTATTAGGTCTTGAATTTTAATGAATTTTTTTTCTTTTGTTTTACGCAATTCATGGAATGAATAAATCGAGGAAAAACCTATGAATGTCCCAGCTTACAAGAAAAGACCTCATGATAGTGAATATGGGCCCTCACCACCCATCAATGCATGGTGTTCTTCGACTTATTGTTACTCTGATGGTGAGGATGTTATTGATTGTGAACCAATATTGGGTTATTTTACAGAGGGATGGAAAAATTGCGAAAAACGAACAATTATACAATATCTGCTTATGTAACACATTGGGATTATTTAGCCACTATGTTTACAGAAGCAATAACCGTAATCGGAATTCTGAACATTGGGAAATATTCAAGTACCTAAAAGAGCCAGCTATATTCGAGTAATTATGTTGGAATTGAGTCGTATAGCTTCTCACCTATTATGGCTGGGACCTTTTATGGAGAATATTGGTGCACAAACCCCTTTCTTCTATATTTTCAGAGAAAGAGAATTAATATATGATCTATTCGAAGCCTTAGGTATGAGAATGATGCATAATTTTTTGTATTTGGGAGTACGCTGATCTACCTCATGGTTGGATAAATAAATGTTTGGATTTTTGCGATTATTTTTTACAGGGGTTGTCAAATATCAAAAACTATTACGAGAAATTCGATTTTTTTAGAACGGGTTGAGGGAATAGGCATTGTTGGTGGAAAGGAAGTAATAAATTGGGGTTTATCAGGATTATGCTTTGGGCTTCCGAATACAATGGATCTCGTAAAGTTGATAATTATGAGTGTTACGGGAATTTGATTGGAAGTTCAATGGCAAAAAGAAGGAGATTCATTAGCTCGTTATTTAGTTCCAATTGGCGAAATGGTGGAATCCATAAAAATAATTCAACAGGCTTTGGAAGGAATTCCTAGGTCCATATGAAAATTTAGAAATCCGTTACTTTGATAGGGAAAGGGAACCAGAATGGAATGATTTTGAATATCGATTCATTAGTAAAAAACCGTCTCCAACTTTTGAATTGCCGAAACAAGAACTTTATGTACGAGTTGAAGCCCAAAAGGAGAATTAGGAATTTTTATAATAAGGGATCAGAATGGTTTTCCTTGGAGATGGAAAATTCATCCACCTGGGTTTATCAATTTGCAAATTCTTTCTCAATTAGTTAAAAGAATGAAATTGGCTGATATTATGACAATACTAGGTAGCATAGATATCATTATAGGAGAAGTTGATCGTTGAAATGATAATTGATACAACAGAAATACAAGATATCAATTCTTTTTTTCAGATTGGAATCTTTTAAAGAGGTATATGGAATTTTATGGGTACTTGCCCCTATCTTTACTCTTGTATTGGGAATCACCATAAGTGTACTATCAATTGTATGGTTAGAAAGAGAAATATCCGCAGGATACACAAAATTGGATTGGACCTTGAATACGCTGGTCCTTTGGGAGTTCTTCAAGCTTTAGCAGATGGAACAAAACTACTTTTCAAAGAGAATCTTATTCCATCTAGGGGAGATATTCGTTATCATTATTATCGGACCATCCATATCAGTCATATCAATTATAATAAGCTATTCAGGAATTCCTTTTGGATATAACTTTGTTTTATCTGACCTCAATATCTGTGTTTTTTATGGATTGCTATTTCGAGTATTGCTCCCATTGGACTTCTTATGTCAGGATATGGATCAAATAATAAATATTCCTTTTTGGGTGGTCTACGAGCTACGCTAATTGAATCAGTTATGAAATACCATTAACTCTATGTGTTATCAATATCTCTACGTGCGATTCGTTGATACAAAAACTTTTCGATGCTATTGCTTATACGCCTTTCTTTGTAGGACACTTTATAGGAAAGGGTAGAATAAATTCATTATTATTCTCAATTCATATTGAAGAAAAAAAATCAGATAGTTATATGAGTGAAATAAAACAGCTTCTATTGAATACAATTTATGAATACTATATTAGATTACTTACCTGATTTCTCTATGGTATAGTTTATATATGGTTATAGTATGATGATTTTAAATTGGAAAAATATTGAGTCTCATTTTCTATTATAAGAATTTAGTGAAAAAAAAAGAAGAAATAAAGAGTTGATTACCAGGATTGGTTGATTTTAAATCTTGTCTTGAAGCGGGTTCGGGTTCAAAAGACCAACTTTATTGCGTTTTTGCTACCGTTTGGATGAATTATCATACATGTATTAACATAAATAAGGGAGGCTCATAAAAGATTAAGTGGACGGTTAGAACCACCAAGATACACAAAGGATTAGTAACGTAGATTATGTAAATTTTCAAAAAGAGCATTTCCACATAATAGAAAAGAATACTAATTGGGCTTTAAGTTGGTAGAAAAATAAAGGACTCCCCAAAATTCCTTTAGAGAGGCTCCTATCCACTGATTAAATAAATGACTATTGGAACAAAAAAATCCTTTCATTTTTATTTTCAAGTCCCTTTTTCTTTTTATTTGCACAAAAAAAGACGAATAGGGAAAAAAAAAAAGAAAAAAGAACTACCCCTTTTTTATCTTTTTTTTTTATCCATATGGATTTTTAATCCATATTTATGGAGATAGAATTTATGTCATATCATAATTTAGAAACTAATATGTAATTCTTTTTTCGTAATAAAAAACGACGGCATGTAACATTCCTCAAGTAAACGTCATCCTTAAGTCATGACATTATGCTTGGGAGTTGTTACTTATAAATTAGCGACCTTTCTTAGTTATCTATAGCAATATTATTCAGTTGAGTAGTAACTAATTCGTGGTTCTACTAAATATATACAACAAATACACAAAACATTTATTTATTTCATAAGTAAATACAAAAGGAAGCTCTTTTATGAGCTTGAATACATACATGTTCTCTACTTCGTTTACAAACATATACACACCACTAAGTACAATATAATAAAAGCACTAACTACTAAACTACTGCGATCGATTCCTTTAGTGTAGCAACCTTGTAGTCCTCTGATCAACCTGGAGGCGACACGGAAACACAAAAATGTAGGGGTGAGAATTATACAATTCTCAGGAGGATAACTCCCCAGATACACAATCATAAATGTCATCGTCATCGCCCCAGCCACTTCGGTTTATTAGAAAAATATGATCATGTAATGTAAACTAAAGATTCATTTTAAAGTTTCAAAATCATCTTTCGAAGTGGGTAGCTTTTATTATTCAATCACTTAATATACACACATAATACTACTCAATAGCATAGTATTACATTTTGAAATATACGTGCCCTTAGTACATTGGAGGGCACTTTTTCTTTTTCATGCCCATTAAAAGAGACTTTCCTGCCCAAAAAAAAAGGGGGGACTTTTCTCGTGCCCTTTACTCATTTAGGGGACCTTTCTCATGCCCTTCACATAATATAAGGGACTTTCATTTCTCTACTTAAAACATGTACCATCATCAAATTCACATATAAACAATCAATCACAAGTGATTTTCATTCATTTCCCATAAACCAAACCTTAAAGTCACTATCATGCATTCATATACCATAGACTTGGAATAGATATCAAACTATCACAAATTTCCAGTCATTCTCACATTCCAGCACTTTGGCAGAGTTATTGTTCTGGGTGCAACATTTAATTGCCATATCAAACAACTATTCCAAGTTATGACACTATAATGTGTCTAGGACAACCTGTAAAAATTTCAGGGCAATCAGAGTTATATAACCACTTCAATAAAATAGGAAAATCTGGTGGTCAGAAGCCACAAATTCATAGTCCAGACTTGTGTTCTCAAAATATTTAGCCCTAGAATTCGATGGAATCATTGTACAAGAAAATTCATAGAGATATTTCAACATGTTATTAGTCTTGTGTAAAAATTTCAGGAGCTATCTCAATCAATTGCTATGATTAAAAATTCGGCAAGTTTGTCACTTCAGTCTCAACAATTCAGTAGGAGCAGTTACAATTTGGTTTCTAATTTTTTTGAGGCATCAAACCTTAGAATTAACCCCTAAGAAAATTCGTGTGTTTAGTCTAAGAGGTTAACTACAACATATAATTTTCATGGTTCATGAAACCACCCACAAAATTTCCAGAAAATTCGTGAAAAATTCTGATTACAGAACAGAAATCAGTCCAGCAACCTAGTTCCAATTTCACTTGAGAGAAAACCCATTTTAAAACCATCCAAACACAACAAAAAAATTCATACATCAATATCAATATGTTAACCATCAATATCATCAAAATTTTCGGAATTAGGGCAAGCCAAAACAGAATTGAAAAATTTCACAAGGAAGGAGGCAGAAAACCTACTTTGAGAGCTCTTGAGCTCTATGCTCCAAAGGATGCTCTAGAATGCTTTTGCTTCACTTCAAAGCTTCCCCACCAACATCAAACCCTTCCTTTAACCTCTGATTGTGTGCCCTCAAAGTTGAAAAAGTGATGGATTCAAATTATAATCGGTTAGATTTGTAGGTTATGATGAATAGAATAAGTTTAGTGAAGAGAATTTGTGGTTTTAGTGACTTTGAGCTAGGGTTTTGCAAGCTTGAAGCTTGTTAATGGAGTTTGAGAGGAAGAATAATGGAGGAATGGTTCTTAGAGAGGTCTGGACGAAATTTTCATGAAGGAAATGATAAGATATTGATTTTATGAGTTTATGACAAAATGCATAGAATTTTCAAGTCCAAAATGTTTTCTTTCTTAAAGATAAATGTAGAAATTTTTTGTAAGCATCCTATTGGTCCTAATAAAGTGGCAATGGTGTGGCTTCTTCTAAGCCACACACTTGTCTAGATGGGTGGCAAACTTTCACCGAAGTTTCATTCGTGTAAGAAACTGCATATTTAAATCTCACCGAACGGGTAAACATTAACCATTCGAATCATATTGCCCGAAAATTAATTTTAAGTATAAAATTATCAATCCCACCTATTTCTAACCTTATTCCCATGTTTTCCTAATTTCGGGCACCTCGGGCCGAATCTAAGGTTTCAGTTTGTCTGCTGGGCCCGCAAGATTACTATTCACGGCTTGAAATTTTTTTTTTTTAACAGGTCCATTTGGCCACCCTCATCATCGTTGTACTTTAGAATTTCTGAAATTATGAATAACAAAGCTCAAATTAATTTTTAAATGATTTTCAGGTGTTACAGGGGAATGTTATTGAAAATTCTAAAAGATTATTTTATTGAAGAATAAAGTTATTACTTAAAAAATTCTATTTTTTATTTAGGGATAAGATAAATTTAGAAGTGCCTTTTGTATCTTTTATAAAAAATGCATTTTTTTCTTTATTATAAAATTATAAATTAGAAAAGAGAAATTCAATTGGTCTAATTTAAAACCGTCCATAAATTGGAATCTTATCCATCTTAGGGATATAGCAAAAGACTTTTGAGAGCCGTATGAGGTGAAATCTCATGTACGTTCTGGAATAGCGATGAGATAATGTTATCACCGACTAGGATTATCTAACATTTAAGTACAGTTGATATAGTTGATGCACAATCAAAATATGATTTTTGGGGATGGAATTTGTGGCGTCAACCTATAGGTTTCATCGTTTTTCTACTTTCTTCCCTAGCAGAATGCTAAAGATTACCTTTTGATTTACCAGAGCTAAGAAGAATTAGAGCGGGTTATCAAACGGAATATTCAGGTATAAGATTTGGTTTATTTTATGTTGCTTCTTATTTAAACCTATTAATTTCTTCATTATTTGTATTTTTACTTGGGCGGTTCAAATATCCCGTGGACATATTAGTTTCTAAGTTTTTTGAGATAAATAAAGCATATGGGGTTTTTGGAACTACAATTGATATCTTTATTACATTAGCTAAAACTTATTTGTTCTTGTTCCTTTCTATCACAACAAGATGGACTTTGCCTAGGCTAAGAATGGACCAATTATTAAATCTTGGATGGAAGTTTCTTTTACCTATTTCTCTGGAATCTATTATTAACAACTTCGTCTCAACTGTTTCACTAAAGATTGATACTCTATATTTGTAACTTGTCTCAAACAAAGAAAGAAACAAAACACAAATATTCATAGATATTCACGATATGTTCCTTATGGTAACTTGGGTTCATGAATTATGGTCAACAAACAGTTGAGCCTAAGGTACATTGGTCAAAGTTTCATGATTACCTTATCCCACGCAATTGTTTACCCGTAACTATTCAATATCCTTATGAAAAATTAATTACATTTGAACGTTGCCGGTTGAATCCATTTTGAATTTGATAAATGCGTTGCTTGTGAAGTATGTGTTTGTGTATGTCCTATAGATCTACCCGTTGTTGATTGGAAACTGGAAATGGATATTAAAGAAACGATTGTTTAATTACAGGATTGATTTCGGAATTTGTATATTTTGCGGAACTGTGTTTAGTATTGTCCAACAAATTGTTTATCAATGACTGTAGAATATGAACTTTCGACTTATGATCGTCATGAATTGAATTATAATCAAATTGCTTTGGTCGTTTACCAATGTCAGGAATTGATGATTATACAATACGAACAATTCTTGGGATTCTTTGTAGAAAATACCTCAAACTTTACTCCACATATATGGCATCTCCAGGTTCAAAGTGAACAATACTGCTACTAACTTGAGATGCAGCTTTAGCTATCTTGAATTCTAAGCCACCACCTTGCTGTTTTGCATTAAAATACACCCCAAGCCTTTTCCTGATTCATCTCAATAAACCTCAAATAAACCATGTGGGTCTGACAAGACTACTATTGATGCAATGGTCGACTTCTACTTGAGGTCCTAAAAACTCCTATCATATCTTATTGTGCATGTGAAAGGTACACTTTTCAGTTTAGCTTGGTTAAGGGAGGGCTATCCTGCTTAATCCATTGATAAACCTTTGGACCAATCAACTAATTCCAAAACTTCAAATCTCCATGGTAGGTTAGGTCTTTCCTACTTTAGTACTATTTCAATCTTGGTTGGGTCAATTGTGACTCCTTTCTATGATACTACATGACCCAAAAATCTTATTTCTAGAGCCAGAACTCACACTTGGATTTCTTGGCATGAAGAATTTATAGCAATGTTCTAAGATATTACTCAAGTTCTTCCTCAACCCTTGAATAGATGAGAATATCATTTATAAAACAATTACAAACTTGTTGAGAAAAGGTTGGAGATTTGATTTATACAGTCCATGAGTATTATTGGGGCATTAGTTATCTCAAAAGATATCACTATATGTTCAAAATGCCCATAGCATACTTCCTAATATCTTCTTCCCAAACTTGAATATGGTTGTATCTCGATCTCAAATTAATCTTGGAGAATACTATCGCTCCCTCACTTGATCTATAAGATCAAAGATCTTTTGGAAAAGGATACTTGTTCTTGGTCATCACCTTATTCAGTTGTCTGTAATCAACATATAGCCTCATACCTTCATCTTTCTATTTTACCAAGAGCACAGAAGCTCCTCATGGTGAGGCATTTGGTGGGTTAAAATGTTTACTTAGTAGCTCCTCAACCTATTTATTCAATTATGCTAATTCCAAAGGAGACATTTGGTAAGGAGCTATTGAGATTGGACCCATTCTTGTACCAATTTGATAGAAAACTCTATCTTCCTTTTCCATTCCTGTAAGGAAAATCTCCTTGGTAATGGTAAATAGGCTTGGACCTTATGTCATATGGTGTTAGCCTTCTTCAAGCCATTGATAACTTCCAGTTATACTCTTCCACTGAGAACTCTTGTTCACCAATGTGGTGAAGTCCCTAATTTCCATTAGTCCCACCATTGCCAAAGGTCAGCTCTAAAGCCTCCTTCATACTTAACATATTTCCAACTTTTCATTAAGCTTATACTACTAAGTCGTGGAAAGCTCATCCAAACTTTACGTTGTACTCTAGCATCATCATGTTTCTCTAGTGCAGCTTTAGGAATTTCCAATCCCTTAGCACTTCGAAAGGAGGAAAATACTCTTCGTAGAAAACATCCTTAACCAAAATACCAAGTCATTTCAATATTTGCCTCCTCAACTATCGTCCTAGTACCTATCCACTAGTAATTCAACTTCTGCATCCAACACCTAGGTAGCATAACCCACTTTCTAAGAGTCCGATCACTTTGATACTTCAAAGATCCTTCTGCATTACTTAATCCATCATTCAGCCTTATCTAGGTTTAGGGTCCATAAAATTAGGGTCGTTTCTTGCTCCTTGGGATGCTACCAACAGGAGGTCTTTTCCAGGATTTTCAATGAGCTTACCTGCCAATGGTGTTCATCGTCTAGTTTGCAACCATAGCTTGCTCCCTGATTGCTACGGTCCTATTCTGAAAATTATGCATAACATCTGCAACTTCCTCCTTAAGCACCCTATCATCGTTGTTGTTAGTTCTACCACGCCTACTTGAAGTCATTAGTTTCCTATCATACTAAGCAAAAGGCATTGGGCTGATCAGGCTTAATACAATGCTAAGCATGATAGTTACTAACTACTTCAAAAAGTAAGGTCATGCATATAAACTTCCACATTTTATCTTGGAGATAAAATCCTACGCATGACACTAAGGTTTCAGTATGCTTTAGAAGCAAGTCAGACCATCCCGAGGCTCTAATAGGATGAATCTTTATACCATAAATTTAACACCCTTCTTACCATAAAGCTATGCTTAAGCCATAACCTTATAGTGAGTAGTTGTTACTTAATAACTCTACTTGATCTTAGGGTAGTATAGTGTGTGTGTGTGTGTGTGTGTGTATATATATATATATATA
The DNA here is from genome assembly GCA_030441495.1 of Dalbergia oliveri. Classification (NCBI taxonomy): domain Eukaryota; kingdom Viridiplantae; phylum Streptophyta; class Magnoliopsida; order Fabales; family Fabaceae; genus Dalbergia; species Dalbergia oliveri. The sequence goes on from JAMLFY010000022.1 coordinate 562,796, forward strand.
TATATATATATATATATATATATATATATATATATATATATATATATTTTATATTACATATGAGCCTACCTTTCGTGACAAACATAAAACGCATTCTCTAAGTCGCTAAATAGGAACATAAATTATAGGTCGTAATAATAGCAATACAATATAATTGTATTATTCAATGGCAAAACAATCATATACATAGCTATATCAACCCTTACCCTAGTTCACGCAGGAACCCTCTAGTCTAGGTAGGGTACTACTCATGTGATAATTCTTTAAAAGAAAATAAAATAAGACTAACTAAATTCCTTATCCTTGGTTATCAAAGGTCTGGACCATGATGTCAATGATCCCCACAACATAATCACCATCATAGCAATCTATGTAAAAAAATGATAATAGCAGCAATGAGAATTGAAGATTCCCATAGGAAAAACACTAGTCTAACACAGTGATGTCTAACATAGTATTAAAATAATTTAAGTATCTTCAATTTCTTTTGAAATAACCAGCTTGCTTATTCCTTTACTCATTAAGTATTGTATTATGAGTGCACTTATGCTTGAGAATAAAAAGGTCATAGGATTCGAAAATAATTATTTGGTATTCCTGTTGTTTACATAATAATTAGTTTGTTTGTTTCATTACTTCTTTGACATAATCTTATTATGAACTTTAGGCTTGAGAATAGAACTCATAGAATTCTTGATATACTTCTCATCTGATGCATTGCTAGTGATGTATTACATCCCAATATAGTTCACTTGTTGCAGGACCTCATACTACAACCTGATATAGATCACAATGTGAATCCGTGAGCTTATAATCAAGCAATTGATATGTAGTTAGTATCATTATTTCATGTGACTTAATTTTATTAGATAATTTTCAACTTAATAGTAGAACTTATAGGACCTTTTGATATACTTCTCTGTGGATCGTACTATCAATGATGTAACATCGTCGCATTACAACCTGATATAGTTCACTAGATGGAGTACGTCTACTACATCTCATTTGAATAGCCTCGCTATTCTAGGACATCCCTTTTCTCATAACGATGTAACACCATCGCGATAACAACTTGATATAGTTTCAAGGGCGTAGCACATCTACTACTACCTGAATCCATGAGCTTACCATTAAGCAATTAATATTACATAAAGCTTATTTCTTAAGTTTTCTCTTTTCATAGGGATTTTTAATATTTGTTTAGGAAATCTTATGATTCTCAAGAGTAATCTCTTCTTAATAGTTCTATTTCACGTACTTTTGCTTGAGATTTTCTTGAAATCTCCTTACTTCTTATGAGATTTTCTCTGTTAGTCTCCTGAATTACTGTGAGACTTTTCTCTTGAAATCTCTAATTTCTTATGAGATAATTCTGAAAGTCTCTGAAGTCTTATGAGATATTCTGTCAAAATCTTGAAATCTTATGAGATATTTTGTTCAAAATCTCTTAACTTATTATGAAACTTCTCCTAAATTTTTATGAGATGTATCGCTAAAATCAACTAAACTTTTTATGAGATTTTGCTGGAAAGTTACGAGATTTTCTGAAAGTCTAGTAAACTATTATGAGATTTTTCTAAAGAAAACAGTTAAACATTTACTAGATTTTGGAAAATCTACTAAACGTTATGAGAATTTTCTATAAAATCTGTTAGATTGATATGAGATTTTTCTATAAAATCTGTGAATCTTTTATGAGATTTTATATCATCATAACTTGTACAACTCTTCATGATGAAATTCTTATAAATTTCAAGGAAAAGAAACCAAGTTTCTTAGACAATAATTGCTCCTAAATTTTCAAGATACAAGCCAGGTCTTGCTACCACTTTTTCGAGCTTTGATTATTATGTATAGCAAGATCATACAACCCAAGAATTAATGCTGAAAAATTCCAACACATACCCACTTAGAGCGCCTTTATATGATACAAACCAAGAATTAATGCTGAAAATTTCAGCACATAAAATTCCAGCACATGAAATTCCAATACACAAGATTTCATAATAATCCAAGCACATATAAATTATGAAATTCTGAAATAAAAAATTCAGGTTTTTATTATGCATAATCTCATCACAACTTAATCCATCATAAGTTCTAAAATTTGGTTTCAGATTTACAGCAAGCATAACCTCAACAAAGTTCAAGCACTTATCTTTGCAAAATAGAAAAACATCATGAAGTAAAAAACTAGAATAATTTCCTATCTTTCTTCCAAGCTTTTTACTAAACTTTTCTCTAGCTTTTTCTTCTCTAACTAAAGCTTCAAACCCATTTTCCAGCCACTATATATGATGCTATTTGGAGAGATTTGAGGATGAAAATGAAAGGTTTTGGCTTGAGTTTGATGTAGAGGAATTGTTTTTGAACTAGTTTAAGTGCTTATCTAAGTGTATCATTCAAGAACTTAGTGGTTTGATGGAGTTTCAAGGAGTGAAAATGGAAGATGGTGACGAGAAGAAGAAGAAACATGAAGTCTGAGAAACCGAGAAGAAGTGTCATTTCATTTGATTTTTCCTTTTTATAATATCAGGAACTTGGAGAGAAAGTAAAGAATGAAATATTTCCAGATCGATTTGCCTTGTATTAGTATTAGAAATATCTACATTTATTTAATTGTCATAAATAAAAATTATTGGATCAATAATATCCATTATTTTTACCATATTTAGTGTTTCATGTAACCGGTTATTACCATTTTAGTGTACCAAATATTACTATTTCAGGAACCAATTGACATAAAAGAAACTTTACCGGTTAAAATATCTATTTACTCTTGTCCTTATTTTTATCTATGTCATTATACCAATTATAGGGTCTCATTGTATATCCCCAATTAAAATATTATTATATTGATTTTTTCATAATATTAAATTAATTTTCATTTTTTTACAAACTCCTCATATTGTTGTGATCATAACCGTGTCTGTCAAAATTTTCAAAATCCCTATAGATTATTCACAATTAATCATTTTATCACAACAATACAAAAAAATTGGGTCGTTACATACTCCCTTCATTGTGGATTATTTTTCAAGATTTACATGGGTAATCTTTCTAGCCGCTAAGGATGAGGTGGTTGAAAGATTTAAGATTTTTGCAAAACGTGTTTGTACATAAAAAGATTCTCAAATAATGGAGGAGAATTTGAAAATCATGTTTTCAAAGAGTTTTGTGAAAAACATGGCATCTCCCATGAGTTCTCGCTCCTAGAACTCCCTAACAAAATGGGGTTGCAAAAGAAGAATAGGAGCTTATAAGAGATGGCTAGAACCATGCTTTTAGAAAGCGGTTTATCAAAAGGTTTTGTAGAGGTCGTAAATACCTTATACTATTATCGAAAACAAATCTTTTTAAGGCCAATCCTCAAGAAAACCCTTTATGAGCTATGGAAGGGTAGAAAACCCAACATATCTTATTTTCATATATTTGGCTAATCTTGCTTTATTCTTAACACCAAGGACAAACTCGCAAAGTTTAATCCTAATACTGATGATTGAATTTTCCTAGGATATCCTCGGTCTCCAAAGCTTGCAGGGTGTATGATGTGAGCTGCGGCTCACAAACAAATTAAAATTTATAAGTGCTAAGTTGCACCAAAAATGTATTAAATGGCACAACCTAAGTCATCTCTCAAGGAGACTTTAATACTCAGTTGGGAAGATGGGGGTTTTGAGAATTAAAGCAAATAATTTAAATTGAAAGATAATAGCAACAAGATAATAGCAAAAATAGAGAAGGCACTAGTGCAAGGTATTCCTAGGATTGGAATTAGTTATCATTGACCAAATATTGAACCCATTGTGGCTATTAGTAATAAATTACTAACAATTATACTATTGATCGATTGACCTATAGAATTTGACCAATTTAAATAACTAATAAACGATATCTTAATTTATTTAGAAACCACATTGATTTAATGAATCAACTACTATAGCCTAACTGAATCAGAAAGTTAATTTTAATGTTCTCCCTCAAATATAAACCAATAGATCTATCAATTTATGCCCAAAGGGTTTCCCCACGATCACAAATTTAGTTATTCCAATAAAAATTATAGCAATTGTAATGACCCGATTTTTAGTATTATTGTGATAAAATAATTAATTGTGAATAATCTATAGGATTTTTAAAATTTTGACAGACAGTTGATGATTAGAATAATATGAGGAGTTTGTAAAAAAAATGAAAATTAATTTAATATTATTAAAAATCAATATAATAATATTTTAATTGGGATATAGAATGAGACCCTATAAAGGGTATAATGACATAGATAAAATAAGTATAAAGGTAAATCGATATCTTAACCTGGTAAAGTTTCCTTTATGTCAACGTGTACGAAATGATAATAATCAGGACACCAAAATGGTAATAACCAGGACAGAACATTGAATCAAGGTATAAATAATGGATATTATGAGATCTTATATAATTTTTATTTAGGACAATTAAATAAATATGGATATTTCCAATACGAAACAAGGCAAATTGATCTGAGAATAATGATACCTATTAATTACTCTCCAAGTAAGTTATAATTATATAAATCAAAAGAAATTCCAATTTTGCCTTCTCTACATATACTTCACGTCTTCTTCCTTCTTCCATTTTCTTCAAGTTTTTCTTCTTCAAACTCCATGAACTTGCCAAGTTCTTGAAGGATACACCTAGATTAATCCTTAAACTTGTTCAAGAACACTTTCTTTACATCAAACTCAAGCCAAAGCCCCTCTTTTCCCTTCAAATATGTCCAAACAACAGCACAAATAGGTGCTGGAAAAGTGGGTTTGAGACTTGAATTAGAGAAGAAAAAGCTAGAGAAAGTTTAGCAAAAAGCTTGGAAGAAAGTTAAGAAAAATTCTATATCTATTGCTTGTGATTGTTTGACTATTTTGCTAAATAAACTCTTGATATATGCTTGAAATGATGTTGTGAAATCTGAAATTTATTCTCAAGATTCATATATATATGAGTTTTTTTGTTCAAGAACACCTTGAATTGATTGAATTAATATAAGAGATTTATTAAGTAAATGAAGAGGTTTTGATTCATAGAAGAAAAAGCTTAGTCACATAAGAAACTTGGTTTATTTTCCTTGAATTTATAAGAATTACCACCCAAGGAGTTTTACAAATTTCTAATGATAGAACATCTCATAAAAGATTAAAATTTTGCATAAATATCTCATCAGTTTAGCAGACTTTCAGGAAAATCTTGTAACAATTAACAGCTTTTATAGAAAATTATCATAACAATTTAGTAGATTTTATGCAAAATCTCGTAAATTTTTAACGTTTTCTTTCAGAAAATCTCACAAAAGTTTACTAGACTTTAGAGAAATTCGTAATAGTTTTTCCAGCAAAATCTCATAAAAAGTTTAGTAGATTTTAGTGATAAATCTCAAAAATTTAAGAGAAGTTTCATAAGAAGTTAAGAGATTTTGAACAGAATATCTCATAAGACTTCAAGAGATTTTTTAGTAGAATTATCTCATAAGAATTCAAAAGATTTTGAAGAATATCTCATAAGAATTCAGGAGATTTTAAAGAGAAAAGCCTCACAATAATTCATGAGACTTAATAAAGAAAATCTCATAAGAGTTAAGGAGATTTCAAGAAAATCTCGAAGCAAAAGTATGAGATATAGAACTATTAAGAAGAGATTTTACTTTATAATTATGAGATTTCCTAAATAAATGATCAAGTTTCATACGAAGAAAGAAAACTGAAGAAATACGCTTTATGTAATTTGCTTAATGGTAAGCTCATGGATTTACGGGTAGTAGCAACGTGCTACACCCTTGGAACTACATCAGGTTGTAATCATGATGGCATTACATTGTTATGAGAAAGGGATGTGCTGAGAAAGAATAGCAAGGTTATTTAGATAAGATGTAGTAGACGTATTCCATCTAGTGAACTATACCAGGTTGTAACATGACGACGTTACATCATTGACAATACGATCCATAGGGAAGTATAATAGAAGAGTCCTATGAGTCTTGCCATTAAGTTTAAAATTATCTAATACAATTAAGTCACAGAAAATAATGATACTAACTACATATCAATTGCTTGATTATAAGCTCATGGATTCACAGTGTGATCATATTAGGTTGTAGTACAAGGTACTACAACAAGTGAACTATATCAGGATGTAACATGTAACACCCTAATATTTAACCCAACACGCCTAGGATGTATTAAGATTAATTATTAGTTATTACTTCCTTTTTAGAACTCGTTTGTGAAATTGCTTAGCGGAAATACGGTAAAATTTTTTTTGAAATGGAATACGTAAAACAAAGTGCGAGCCTTCGCGTACCATATAAAAGAAACGTAAAGTGGAAGAACAAATAAATCATGTAAGGCAAAAGCAATAAGGGACACCTCAATCATAAAAAAACATTCATCATAATATTAATCATAATAGTTTAGTATATCATCTGGAACATAAAGGAAAGCATAAAGTCATACCCATATAAGTGGGCAGAGCTTGGATAGAAACATAAAATACATGAAAACATAAACAGGAGACATACAACAACTAATACATGGAAAAACCCTCACAAGATGCTACCAGCTAAAAGCAGCCCTCTCCTCTAAAAAGCCTACTAAAGACGCTACTCCTCTGACGGGAGATATAACCCGCAAACTGCCGAAGTTCCTCGATGTGGCCCAACGAAGAGGGGGCGTGGGCATGCGGATCGGTGAAGAAACGTGGCCTCCTCTGCGAGGGCGCCTCTCAGGTCACGTACACGCCTCATAGGCCTCGCGAGAGATCGTGTCTCGCTACCCTACCGCCAGCGAAGGGCATCGAAGGGGCGGAATCCTCTGAATAAGGATCGGTCGGGGAGTCCTCAGAGGTCCTCCCGCAGTGACGCAAAGGGGCATGTACTTCGGATAGTCACGCACCGCTGAAGATGATGGCCGGGCACGCGGTTTTGCTCGTCACCTGGTCGCGTCCTCTTAAAAATCAAATCATCGCCAAAGGGAGAGGTAGGGGTTAAGCGAAAGCTAGATATCGAAAAGCAAACGGGCATCCCAGGTATGCAAAATGCGCACAGCACAACGACCCTTTAAAAGGTAAGATTGGTGATCTGGATCGTAGTGTAGCTCCCACACGGGCGCATTACAAATCACGAACGACGCCATCGTGGTTTGAAGACGTAACGAAGAGAAAAAGAGAGAGAGGGTGAGAATCTTGCTAAAGAATCTCAATAGGGAAAACCTCTATCCTAGTGTCATCGTTTCCGTCCCAGGAACCTTGGGTTTATTATAAAAAGGTTAAACATGCAAGGTTCATTATGAGGTTTTCATAGAGATAATTATCCAAGGTCCATGTCTTTTATGATTAATCTTAATGCATGTATGCGGCATAGAACATGAATGCATGGCAACACTTTAGGCAAACCAAACAATAATTAATCATCATATAAGTGGCATGTAACTTCTCATGAACAACATTTCCTTCTTCTCAAACTTGTGACATTAAGTATCATAATAGTAACCGCACCCTAAAACTAGGCTATGAGCTCATACCTTAACTAGTCATCACTAGTTCTTACTTATCCTCTTGATAAGCGAATCATAATCATAATCATAATAATCCGACTCCTAAAGTACGGGTAGGGGCCTAAGGATCACCCATCATGGGACTTTTTCCTTCTTGAAACGCATCGACTAGTTAAGACCAATGACTTTGTCCGCTTTGGCAGTGCTAATGTCGATGCCCTCACGGTTTTACCCTCTCCTCACCGTGGAGGAGAAGTACATCTCGCATGTCACATTAAACATCTTATTTTCAAAACTTTCTAAGTCCTCAAATTTGACGGAAATCCAGCATAATGACTGCACCCGAATTTCCTCAAATTTGAGTCATGCCACATAACTCACATAATGCATGTCTCATAAATTCCTCAATCAAATAAGCCTTTCAATCATACAAACATACTTTCTCTGATTCATTTGTATCACATAGTCTCATGCATTATGCCCACAATATACCAAAATCATCATCACAACACACCATGAATCCTCATGTTCTCATACTCATGACATTAACACATTCATACATAACACAGCATACCGCTCGGTCTCATTCTCACATCACACTTCCTATCCCATATTGTTTTATGCTTTGGCCCTTACGGGCCTTAAACTTATGTTCTAATTATTCTAATACCCATATTACATCTTTATTACACCCAAGAGATCATCACTTATCATTCTCAGGAAGATTTAGGCTTACTAACAATTCCAAACAGCACTATGCATTTTGGGCAGAAAAATTCTTATATGATTACGGGTTATAGAATTTCCGTTTTAGACCCTTTTTAAGATCCGTCTTCGCCATTAACTCCTAAACCAATTATGAGGGATTCCTACACATATCCACTAATTATAAACCATTTTCCTTAAGTCCAATTATGCTGGAACAGAATTACAAGTTTGTGCATTCTAAGTGTTCTAGAATTCACATTTTAAGCCCTTTTTAGTTACTTATTCTTTTCTAACTTCCCTAAATCGATCCTTGCTTCACTCAAACATAATTTTACACATTTTAACACCATAAAACAGAATTTATACAGTGGCCAAACATGAGAGGGAGAACCGAAATGTAAAGCCCATAAAATCACATAATCTCATGAATTAAAATGCATACAAGTTGCTAGTTTTCTCTTGGAATGATTTTAGGAACTCAAACTCTTTTAGAAACCAATTTATCTCATTGAAATCCTTAAAATCCAAGTAAGGTCAGTAGCTAAATTATTTTAATCATAAAGAGGATTTAAAACTTAAAACTATGTTCACAAGGTTCTTTAAAACCACCTAAGCTTAGAAAAATTCCAAGACATAGGCTATGGACACTTGTGACTTGATGAACCCACCAAAGTCCATCATCATCATCCCAAGGCCGAAATGGCATCCTTGAGACATCTCCATTTTCTAAAACTTTATGCAAGATACTTGGGCAAGTCTTTGAGCTCTAGGAGGTTTAAGTGATGGCATAAACTTAAACATGATATGCACTCATTTTATTCTTCATTAGAAAGTAAAGTGAGAGCATAAAATAAATATGAGATGCAACCTTATTATTATCTTTAAAGATTAAGTGATAACTTGAAATATAAACATGAAATGCAAGCTTGAAATTTAAACATGATAATGCAAGTCCATTTTACTCTTGAGAGTTTAGTGATGCATAAAATAAACATGCTATGCAAGGCATAAACTTAAACATGTGTGCAACTCATTTTATCTTAGCTAGAGCTCTTACAAGACTTTAAAGGAACATCACAACCTTAACCCATTATGCATCTTAACAACATAAAGTGAGCTTTAGAGTTCTTGGCACCAAGACTTCAAGGAAGCCTTTGATTTTGAACTTCATCATCAAGCTCAAGAAAATGGACACAAAGCTCAACACTTTGTCTAAACATAATACAAAGAACTAAGTCATATTCTTTATTTTATTGCTCATGGGCTTCAATCTAGAGTAAAACTCTTAGAATGGCCGACCAACTTTAAGGTTGGCAAGGGTAAGCTTAGAGCTCTTTGAAATCATAGGATTAATTTTCTTTAACAAAACTTTTGTGATCTACTTAACATTTTTAGCAAACTTTGTTCAAACAAAGGAAAAGGAAACCGAAATCTCTAAAGGAAAAGAAGGAAACCGAAATCATTCAAGGGAAAAAGAAAAAGGAACCGAAAAATGAAACCAAGGAAAAGAAAGAAACACAAGCATGTATGGTCCAAGACCAAGTTGTTTCAAGCTTTAGAGGTTTCTCACATGACAACAACAAACCATTATCTTGAAACCTCATCATCAAGCTAATGTCCTTCTCATAAAAAGGCCTCATGGCCGAAATGAAAAAGAGAAGAGGAAAAAAGTTTGAACCAAGAGAAAACTAGAACTTTTCTTGAAGAAAACAAGTAAAAACCTTAAAACAAAACCCCTACCTAAGGAAGTCTTTGAAATGGAAGAAAGAAAGCTTGATTCTTGAAGAGTTGAGAAGACAAAATCTTCTCTTGGAAGAGAAGATGGATTTGGCCAAGGAGGATGCTCAAGGAAGATGATTTTTCCTTGAGTTTCTAAGCTTGGGAATGGAAAGTTTGAGTGTTTAAGAGATGGTTTGAGGTTAGGGAGTGGTGGTTTGTGGTGGTGGAAAGGTTCTTTGAGAGGAAGAAGAAGATGAACAAGATGAAGAGGAATTTGAGAGAAAAAGCAAGAAAATGACAACTAAACTTAGCAAATGATCTAAAGTGTAGCAAGGTTCTTCAAGGCTTGGTATTTATAGAAATTTTTGCACAATGGTGGCTGATTTGGGGAGGATGGCGACGGCCTTGCTTGGTCATTTGGGAGGAAAATATCTCTTACAAGGTATGGCTTTGAGTATGGGTTCAAGCATGGTTGAGTATGGGCACAAGTATGGGCAAGGCATGGTCTTTGGAGTGAAGAAAAATTCAACATGTGACACTTTTCTTAGGCCATGCATTTGGCCAGATTGGGTAGCAAAGGGGGAGGATTAATTTGCTCATGTAATTGTGTTTTAGTGATGTGTTTAGGTGTTTCTTTGATTAAGGTTTTGGTTAGGAGTTGTAAGAAAGTGTTTAGGTGAGGTAATTGGCTAATTAAGAATGTCAAGACTTGATTAGGGAGTGGTCATACTAGATTAACAAATTAAATTCATTTTCTTAGTCAAATGAGGTATGGCACAATTCCTTAATTTAAGGAATTGAAGAGAGAAAACACTATTCAAGATTCCATGACTAGGAATCTTGAATTAAAGAATGCAATTAGAGTTTATCTAAGCAATCTTAGGTTCTAATTAACCTTAATAAATTATTTTGACTCTAGATTAATTATCGAAATAAATTAATCTTCGATTAGAGCCTAATATTGCTTAGGTTTGCTTAATCACATCATTAGGCTCACTGGACACGTTCTAGGGGCAAAATGGTAATTTTGCACTAACCTGCCTCTGTTAACTAGATATCAAATACCACTCAAAAACATCATTCCAAACTTCCTGAAAAGTTTGAGCTCAAACGGCACCTTTTACCCGTGTAGAACAAGCAGGGTATTTTGGTCATTTTGAGCCGAAAGTTTGAAAACGAGATTTTCACCTTGGATATCAAACATAACAAATATAATCCCCTTTCAAACATTGAGTTGACCCATTCGAGACCCGGTCGACCTCCATTTAATTCGGGTAAAAATGACCTCAGGGCATTTTGGTCATTTGTACTCAAACAGAGAAATCGGGCGTTACATAACATGAGGTGTTACATCACTAGAAATACATCACATGAGAAGTATATCAGGAATCCTATGAGTTCTATTCTTAAGTCTAAAGTTCACAATAAGATTATGTCAAAGAAGTAATGAAACAAACAAACTAATTATTATGTAAAAAAGCTAGAATTTAGAATTATTTTATGAATCCTATGACCTTTTTATTCTCAAGCATAAGTGCACTCATAATACTATACTTAATAAGTAAAGGAATAAGCAAGCTAGTTATTTCAAAAGAAATCGAAGATACTTTAATTATTTTAATATCATGTTAGATATCACTGTAGTAGACTAGTATTTTTCTATCTGGAATCTTTGATTCTCATTCTAAATGTTATTATATTTTTACATAGATTGCTATGATAGTGATTATTTTTTGGAGATTCTCAATGGTACTGGCATCACGGTCCAAAGTTTTGATGAACCGATAATAGAGAATTTAAACAACTTTTTCCCCTTTTAGTGAATGTTGAGTAGTACTCTACCTAGACTAGAGGTTCCTTTGTGAACCAGGGTAATTTGACAGAATTATATATGCTGTTGCTTATTGTCAGATAATAAAATTAGGTATTTTTGACATAGTGGTTATGTTCTAATTTAACAACTGAGATAATGTTTATATATAAAAGAAAAGCAGGCTCATATGTAATATGTATATACTCCATCAAAGGTCAAGTAGAGATAACAAGTAACAACTACTCATTATAAGGTTATGGCTTAAGCATAGCCTTATGGTGTGAATGGTGTTAGAGGAATTGCCACAATAATTATAAGAATAGAGTCTAGAAGCATTAAGAAATCCAATGCATTCAAGGGTTTTAACATCATCCCAATCTATCGAAATCCTACACTAATAAAGAAATCTACTCCTCCATCTCTGAGGATTACAATGTCACAACCTAACTAGGAATGTTACCCACGTGAGGAACCCATTCCCATTAAGCCTTATGACCTCTGAGTTCTCTATATGCATAAAATAATATACTTTGCATTCTAAAAACATAATTTCCTCTAAACCTTTATTTAAAACTTGATATTTGAAGCTCTAAATGTAACGCCCTTATTTTTGCTTGTCATGTAAAATTATCAAAATACCCCTAGATAATTTTGCACGTAATTGCCGATAATCATCAACAAAGGAATATAACGTTAGAAAACCATTATTAGAAATTTGAATAGCGATTCGTGTGAAAGTCACAAAACCCGATTTTGTGAGTGTAAAATAACCAAAATGCCCCTGAGGTCATTTTTACCTACAAAATCAAAGATAATCAATCTAGATTATCTTTGATGGGTTATTTTAATACTTGATGAGGATTATATGTGCCTTGGAGATAAAAATCTCAATTCTCAATTTTTACCGTATGTAAAATTATCGTTTTACCCCTGAGGTAACTTTGCATGAAATCATGTAATCTTTGAATTTGATTTTAACCCAAAGGTTCAAAATGACTATTTCAAGCACAATTTGAGAATGCCCAACAATTTCAGGGAGTTTTTATGTGAAATTATCATTTTACCCCTGCGTAATTTTACATGAGATTGAGTTATGTTTGAAATCGTTCATTATCCTGAAGCCTAAAATGGTTGTACTAAGTAATATTTGGAAAGTTTAGGTAATTCCGGAGAGTTTTATGTTAAATTACCTTTTTACCCTTAGTTAATGCTTAATGAGTTTACTTAAGTAATTAAGACGATATTAGGCTCTAATCCTTTTTGAATTGATTTCATTCATTAACCTTGAGTTAAAAATTAATTACCTAAGATTAAAAATAATTAGTTGAGGTAATTAGAGTCTAAAATTGCTTAAGGTAAAATTAAATTTTCCTTTCCTTAAAGAACTCATAAAATTAACTATTTTAAGCTTGAGGTTAAGATTTTGGTTTAGGTAAAATCTAGTACAATTACATTTTCTTATCCTAAGTTTAGAACTTATGTTACAAATTAAATTTAACCCATTTGAAATTAACTTCATTTACTAATGTATGATTATTCTTTTTACCTTGTCTTGATTTGTCTTAAACACCTAACCTTTCACCCTTTTTCACTAATCTATCAATTCCTAATCTTTTACCTAAGTAGCTAGACATCTAATACATGTTTTACCATACTCAAATGATAAGAAATCTGATCCTAAAGCAATCAGATTCCAGCACCACTTTGCTCCCCATTACACCATATTTTAATTGTTTTTCCAACAAAGAAACATATCCAACATTATCACCAATTCTTTAGCTTTCTTTTCCATCATTTATGGTTATGTTTAATCAAAAGAAAACCCACCCATTTCCACCATAAGGTAATCAGCCACAATATCCCCCATTAGCACCATATTTTAGTGTTTTCATCCATTATACATAAACAAAATTATTACAACCATTTATGCTTTCTTTCTTTAATGTCTCATTTAATTAAAAATTGAAATAAAACTCTATTTTTCCAGCCTGAACCAGGGGCCATACACCCTAAATGGCTATAAATAGGTGCTCTTCCATGGCCAAAATGCACACAAACACTTTTAGCCTTAGCACTTGCTTACTTGATAGTTTTCTTACTCAAAGTTTGCTCAAAGTTCTCTAATTCTCTAGATTTTAATCTTTCTTCTTCTTCCTCATTCATATTCAAGAGACTCCATTCTCAACCTCTAACCAATCTCTAAACCTCAAGCATACACATTCCAACCATAAATCAACTCCTAAACACAAAACCTTTCCATTGCCAAACACAAAAACACAAGAAAAATCCTTCCTCCACTCAACCTCTCTTGGCCGAATCCATCATCATCAATAGCATCAAATTTCTCTTCTTCTTAATTCATATAAGCTCAAGCTTTACCTTTTGTAAACAAGAAACAACTTGGTGGGAGTTTATTTCATGCTCTTTCCTTTTGTAAACAAGAAACAACTTGGTGGGGAGTTTATTTCATGCTCTTTCTCTTGTTCTTTGCTTTAAAGTTCGGTTCCTATGGCTTGTTAATAACCATGGCTTGATGATGAGGAATCATGGTGGTGGTTGTGAATCCATCATATAATGGACCTCTAAAGCTCAAGGTTTAGTTTTTGTTGTAAAAAGATTAATGGAAAAATTGTTAGTTTCTTTTAAAATTATTCTTTTTGAGCTTGATGATGAGTTCATGAAATAAAGTTCTTGGAAACATGGTAATAAGAACTCTAAAGCTCACTTCTTCTTTGTTAAGAATAATTGGAGTTAAAGAGTTCATTCTTTAAGAAGTCTTGAGTTTTGAGCTTAATAATATATAATAAGGGACTTGCATTCATGCTTATGTTTCAAGCACTTCCATATCATGTTTAAATTTCTAGCCTTACATATTCATATTTATATTTCAAGCAATCACCTTAATTTCCAAGCTTTGCATTATCATATTTATATTCAAAGTTATCACCTAAAAGATAAGTAAATGAACTTGCATATCATGTTTAATTTCCAAGCTTTGCATTTATCATGTTTATATTTCAAGTCATCACCTGAATTCTTAAAGATAAGTAAATGGACTTGCATATCATGTTTAATTTCAAAGCTTTGTATAATCATGTTTATATTTCAAGTCATCACTTTAATTCTTAAAGATAAGACAATGAAGTTGCATATCATATTTATATTCCTAAGTTATCACCTTATAATGACTAAGATTAAAAATGAGATTGCATAGCATGTTTATGATTCTAGTTATCACTTAAATCTCTAAAGCTCAAGACTTGCTCCTTTAATCTTGAATGGAAATTTTAACCATGGACATAGTTCTAACATGTGGCCTTATAATGATAATAGGCCTACATTGAGTTTTACCTTATGTTAAGGCTTCATATGTTTTCAATGCCTTGAGATAATTTTAAGAATCTAGTAACTAGAAATGATTTATGACACAATTTTCCAAGTTCTTAGAAATTAAAAGAAAAGATTCTGATGTGCTTTCATAAACTCTATAGAATGCTATTTGGAATTGTGTTTGTGATGATTTTTATTGCTTTATGTATATCTTGATAAAGCATAGCATGTGCATTAGCTGAGCTCGGTGCTTGATTCTAGCATACTAGATAGGAGCATGTTTACTACTATTTGATAACATGCTTATTGATATGTGCAAGGGTGTGATACATGTTTATGTGAATAGATTATATGAGGATATTGTGGCATGATGAGGTTATGATTGATTTATTAAGATGAATGATTTATGAAGATTTGTGAACATGATATGTTTTATAAAATTTATGATTTTATGATTACAGTGCATCTCAAATTTAACATGCTAAGATAAAGGTGACATAAGACACATGAAAATGATCCTTCTAGACTCCGAATTAAAGGTTATGAGAGGTGATCCAGAAAGGACCCTTTAGACTTCAGGAATTAATGGTTATGAAAGGTGATCCTATGCCCCCTAACCCGTACTCTGGAGAGTTGGGAATTTAGCTTATCAAGAGGATAAGTGTAAACTAGTGACGATTAGTTAGGTATGAGCTCATAACCTAGAACTCTCAAAAGGGAGAGTATTAGGGTGGCCCTAAGGAAAAGAGAATAAGGTATTTAAGTCACCTAAAAGAATGAACTATGTTGGAATATATGCATTTGTTATGTTATGTTCATTCAATGTGTATTCTATCTATTATATCTTGCATATGGTATGGACATGCATTCATGATATGGTATGTTGCATTCATGACATTAAGATTCATACTAAAAGGCACGAACCTCAGCTAAAAGTATTTGGAAAATTAATGAATGAACTTTATGCGTGCTCACATTGAATAATGAATCCCAAGGTTCCTGAGGACGATGACACAATGCATTAAGAGGTGATAGGCCTACTGAGATTCTTTTATAAGTTTCTCATTCCCTCTTCTTTTCCTTCCATCTCGTCTTCAGAGGGTAATGGCGATGTTCGTGATCCCCATTGATACTCTCACATAGTAGATGCGCTTTAGTCCTATTAACCAACCTTAACATTTTTGTGGGTCAACTCGTACTACTTGCACTAAAAGCTATACAAATTTTCTCGTGTTTCACAATCCTTTCAGCATATTAATCAACGTATAGAAATAGCTGAAAATGTAGTGCACATTCCACAAAAGTCGTCATACGATAAAGTACATCTTATATCACATCCATAGTAAGTTAAGGCATACAGTTATACTATATACATTCACACCTAATTACATCTGTATTATAAATAACCCTACCCTGTCTCGCAGTGACCACCTAATATGGGTTAAGGCCTAACAAAATACAACCAACTATATACATATAAACCTAACTCCTCGGTTAGTGGCTCATCAAAAGGTCAGACGTAAGAACCCATGATTGTCAGATATTATGGGACCCTGAGCCATACTATGTCTATAAACAAGCTAGATACACCATAACCAGTCAAGTAAGTGGAGAGTAGTGCCCATTAGGCACATCAACTAGGTAGCCCTAATCTCCATTACCTCTGGAAGGAATAAAGGAACCAGAAGATGTTTTTCTAAAGGATCAGACTCGGCATCAATGGTAGGCTATGGTGGCGTGGTGGATGGGTTGTATACAGGAGAAAGGAAGAAAGGGACTTGGATCAAAGTAGGACTCATAATAGTAGTAGCGAATGGGCGAGCAAATAGTACATAAACAAATATACGAGACTTAGTGACTAGGTACAGTCACCCTACTCCGTGTCATAATACCATGTAAATTAGGCATTGAGAAAGAACACGATCAAGGCCATCTATATAAAATACATCATACAACAGGAATGAGAATCAATGATTCCTAGGAAAACACCAATCTATTTCTCAATGATATTCAACATTAATGCAAAATAAGCAATGTATCTTTAGTTGTTTATATAAAGGTCTCAGGAGTTAGTATCATTATTTCCTTGACTTAATTTTATTAGATAATTTTAAACTTAATGGTAGAACTCATAAGACTCTTCTATATACTTCTGTGGATTGTACTATCAACGATGCAACATCGTCATGTTACAACCTGATATAGTTCACTAGATAGAGTACATCTATTACATCTCATCTGAATAACCTTTTCTCATAATGATGTAATGACGTCGCGATTATAACTTGATATAGTTCTAAGGGTGTAGCACGTCTACTACTACCCGTAAATCCATGAGCTTTCCATTAAGCAATTAATATTACATAAAACTTATTTCTTAAGTTTTCTCTTTTCATAAAGATCTTTAATATTTGTTTAGGAAATCTTATGATTCTCAAGAGAAATCTCTTCTTAATAGTTATATTTTTCATACTTTTGCTTTGAGATTTTCTTGAAATATCCTTAACTCTTATGAGATTTCTCTGTTAAGTCTCCTTGAATTACTTTGACACTTTCTCTTAAAATCTCTTGAATTTCTTATGAGATAATTCTTCTCAAAAATCTCTTGAAGTCTTATGAGATCTATTAAAAAATCTCCTAAAATCTTATGAGATATTCTTTCAAAATCTCCTAACTTCTTATGAAACTTCTCTTAAATTTTTATGAGATTTATCGCTAAAATCTACTAAACTTTTTGTGAGATTTTGCTGAAGAACTTTACGATATTTTTGAAGTCTACTAGGCTTTTAATAGATTTTTATACCATCAATAATTCTGGTATACTTCATGGTTAGCAATAATTCTTATCAATTTTTCAACGAGTGAACCAAGTTCCTTGTGATGGATTTCAAGTTATTTTTGCTACGAATCAACATTCCTTGGACATTAATTGCTCCTAAGTTTTCGAAGATACAAGCCAAGTCTTATTGCCACTTTTTGAGCTTTGATTATTATGTATAGCAAGATCATACAACCCAAGAATTAATGCTTAAAATCCAGCACACCAGCTCATACCCACTTCTCTATATCATACAATCCAAGAATTAATGCTGTAAAATTTCATCACATAAAATTCCAGCACATGAAATTCCAATACACAAGATTTCATAATAATCCAAGCACTTATAAATTCTGAAATAAAAATTCAGGTTTTTAGTATATATAATCTCATGACAACTTAATCCATCATAAATTCTAAAATTTGGTTTCAGATTTTCAGCAAGCATAACCTCAACAAAGTTCAAGCACTTATTTTACCAAAATAGCCAAACATCATGAAGTAAAAGACTAGAATAATTTATCTACCTTCCTCAAGCTTTTTCTCTAGTTCTTTTTTATTTATCAAGCCTCAAACCCCTTTCTTTTCAGCTCTGTTTTGCGCTACCATTTGGACCAAGTGCAAGGAAAAACAAAGTTTTCAATTTTGATGTAGAGAAGATGTCCTTGAAGTAGTTTAGACGCTTACCTAGGAGTATCCTTTGTAATGATGGTGGTTTGATGGAGTTCTTTCAAAGAGAAAATTTAGAAAATGGAGAAGTGAAGAAGAAGGAAAGCAACGAAGAAGAAAGAGGTGAAAAATGTGGTTTTGCGCAAATGAGAAGAAATTAAATTTATTTGCCTTTTTTCTTTATAAAGTTACTAACTTGGAGAGAAAGTAAGGAAATTAATATTTCTGGATCAATTTGCCTTGTATTAGTATTAGAAATATCTATATTTATTTAATTGTTATAAGTAAAAATTATCTTGGGATCTGATAATATCCATTAGTTTTACCAGACTCTAATGTTTTGGTGTCCGATTATTATCACTTCAGTATACCAATTATTACTATTTTGGTACCCTATTGATACCTAAATAATTTTATTAGGTTAAAAATACTTATTTAACCTTATCATTATTTTTTCAATGTCCTTATACCACTTATAGGTTTTATTCTATATATTTGATTATAATATTATTATATTGAATTTTTAATAATATTAAATAAATTTTCATTTTTTTTCTTTAGAATCCTTATATTCTTTTGATCATAACCGCGTTTGTTGAAATTTTTGAACTCCCTACCAATTACTCACAATTAATTATTTTATTAGAGACAATACAAAAGGCGAGTCATTACAAAAACTATGTCTGCCAACAGGAGGCTGAGCAACATCTGGACCTGCAACTATTTCATCAACGGACTAGTGAGTGAGCTCTCATTCATCACTCACATAGGACATCCAAGGATATATAATGCAATATACATGCAATGATCATAAACCATTTGATATTTATGTGCATATTTATATAGAAAGATATCTCTATATTTATGAATTCATTAAAAAACATCTCTATATTCTTACTTTATCGAGAAATTATTTTCTACATATACATCACAGCTCTTAAATCAATTATTCTTTGAAAAACATAATACTCTTTGAAAACATAAATAACACTACTCTAATAGAGAAATAGTAATCTCTACTCTATGGTTCTCTAAGAACCAAAAATGTTCTACGCTATGATCCATCAGGATCTAATTTGGACACTTAACTAGGTTCCATTCTGCTCTATGAGATTGTCCTCTTAGGACAACTTGGTACCAAGGTTAATGATCATTTTTCCAGCCGTTAACTCACTGTTTGTTTTTCTTTAGCGACCATATAGTCTCTAGATCATAATTAATCATTGCTCTAAAACTCTGCTCTAGGCTCTTTTCTGGGTTTAAAACTCTATCATATAATTGCACTATTGTTGAAATCATAAGATCTCTAATATACATAAAATCATTTAAATCTGAAACTTTTGAAACTCTTGAAGTTCTGAACTCATATAACTCTAACTGTAACATCCTCCTAAGTACAACCCCATCCTTAAGTCATGACATCATACTTGAGAGTTGTTACTTCCAAATTGCGGACCTCTTAAATATTTATAGCAAGATCGATCGCTTCGTGAAGTAACTAAACGTATTTCTATTAAAATGTATAACGAAGAAACAAAACATTTATTTAAATACATAATTGAGTACAACAAGCTCTTCAAGAGCTTTAATATAATGCATTCACTGTTTCATTTACATACATACAACTCCAACTAAGCACAATAAAGTGAAAACATCAACTAATAAGTACTACGATTTGAGTTCTTCAAGTTGGCTCCATTGTTCTCTGGATCAACCTGAGTGACACGGAACACAAAAACATAGGGGTGAGAATTACATAATTCTCAGTAGGGCATCCCCAAATATATACAAAAAATCTACGTCATCGTCATTACCCAAGCCACTTTGGTTTCAAGAAAATGTGATCATGCAATATAAACTAAAGATTTATGTTAAGATTCTAAAATCATCCCTCCGAAGTAGGTAGCTTTTAATAATCAACCACTTAGAGCACATATATCATAATGTTTCAACAATTAATAAATCATTCCAAGGCAGCCAATCTAGAGTAAGATGAGTAGGCATATAACACATGCAGTGAACTTATCTCAATGTGACATGGTTCCACTTATGGCCATAGAAATTAAGTTAGTGCATTTTTCTTTTCATTGACATAGGAAAGACTTAATTATACCCAATGGGTATTTGTCATGGACAATTCCACAATAAATAATTTATATGTCACAAGTCACATGGCCAAATAGGTAACATCAAGTATTCATGTCATACTAGAAACAAAAATGCCATTAGTTCATCAACTCACAACATCAATCCATTTCCAGCACAATGGCAGATTTACTGTCCTAGGTACAACATTTAATTACCACATCAAAGAGCCATTTGAAGTACCAAAAAAATTCTATATCACACTTTAACATGTCTAGAAGACCCTGTAAAAATTTCAAGACAAACAGAGGTCTATAGCTACTTCAGTAAAATGTACAAATTTGGGGTCAGGGGCCACCAATTCACAATCCAAACTCGAGTTCCCAAATTTTTAGCCATAGTAATTGATGGAATCAAGGCACAATAAAATTTACAGTGATACTTTAATATGTTAATAACTTCATGTAAAAATTTCATGGGCTAATTCAATCAATTTCTATGATAATAAATTCGGACAAATTTATTGCTTCAGTTTCAACAACCAAGACAGCATCAGTCTCATTTTGGTTTCTGATTTTTTTGAGGTAGTAAAATTTAAAATGAAAACTCAAGAAAATTCATTAACTAGTTCAAGATGTTGAACATATAATTTTTTCAGCTCATGAAAATGACTACAACATGCCCAGAAAAATCGTGATCATATACTGCCAAGAAACCCAAAAATCAGCAAGTATCACTCAACATCTTTTTGATAAAAGTGATTTTTATCATCATCCACATCTACTACCAAAATTAACACATCAATATCAATATAATATGAAGCACTACAGCCAGAAATTTCAGACTTAGCTCAACCCAAAACAGATTAGAAAATTTTGACAAAGAAGGCGCAAAAACCCTACTTGGAGTGTCTTAATGGCTCCCTGGCCCCAAGATGCTTTAAGATTGTCTTCTTGCTCCCCAAAGCTCCCCAAATCAACCCAAACTCCTTCTTAACTCAGTGAGGGTGGGGTAGCAAGGTATGTTTTGGTGAGGGATAGAGATTTTGATTGGTTAGTTTTGTAGGGTTTGAGGTGTAGAACAAGTTTTGTAAAGGAATTTTGTGATTTTATCAAGTTCAAGCTAAGGTTTTGAGGGTTTGAAATCAAGATTTGAAGGTTGCGAGAAGATGACAATGGAGGCTGATTCTTTAGGAAGCTTGGCCGAACTTTACTTGATGGAGAGATAAGGTTTGTTGACTTGTTTTCATTTTTATATAAATGTAGCATGTAGGTAATTAAAGTATAGTTTATTTCTAATAATAAAAAGAAATGGATGGCTAGGATTTAATCTTGTAAAGCAAGATTAAATCTTAGCCATACACTTGACATATAAGGATAGACATTATCCTTTTATAATATTAAACTATCTTTCGGTATTAGAAATTACACACCGAAATTTTACCGAATAGGTAAATACCGTACCGATTAAACCGATATTACCTGAAAATTAAATTCGGGTATAAAATTCTTTTCTAACTATTTCTAACTTTAACCCTCTCTTTTCCCAGTTTGGGCATTTCTTGGTCCGCATCTAGGGTTTAGGCTGGCAGCAGCCGGGGCCCACAAGGTTACTATTCATCGACCCAAAATTTTTTTTTTTGACAAGTCCGTTGGGCCACCCTCATCATTGCTATATTGTTAGATTTTTGAAATTACGAATAACAAAGCTCAAATTAATTTTTAAATAATTTTTGGGGTGTTACACTAACAATCTGACTTTAGCATAATGTGACTGTGAAATCATACCCAAGGGATCACCCACTTGAGGTATTCTATTTCAAGCCCACAGAATATATATCTAGCAGTTGCTATGAATCATTCTAAATTCCATACTTCTAAGTATGGTAAAAACTGAATTTATAAAATCTCTTTTTCTCAGCCAACATCATTTCATAACTTAATGACTCTAAATCATATTTGAAATCTCAAATCTTGAAGCATAAAGGTCTCTAAACTTTTAAACATGTTTAAGAAAATAACAACTTATTGAATCATATATTCTTGTAATAAATCTCTTAGAGTTGCACATAAAACATTTCCATAACATGCAATCTATCAATCATGATCCCATGGTTTTTAAAATACATTGTCATGCTAAAATAAAAAGATTCATAACTCTTTCAAACTTGGACATGTTTGCAAAATCACATTTGTATCATACCTTTACTTGTAAATTCATCTCCAAACATATCTTCGTATCTAATTTCATACTTATCAATCATCATGTATAAAACATTTGTAATGGTTGAAAATAAGGTCATGAGTTTGAACCACTCGTCATTAGAAGCCAGGAGTATGTGGGCACCACCAACTTGACCTTGAGAGCTTGGAATGGAACCAACAACTACCATAGAGCAACATTGACCCATGATCAAACTCTATTAATCTTTAGATAATCTCTAAAACAACTCTAACAACATTGGGAGAGCATCCTCACTTGACAACAATAGGAGAAACAACAAGCCCAAACCATGAACCATGAAAAGGAAGGAGAAAAGGAAGCACAAACCAACAACCAAACTCACCTTGAAGCTTGGAGAAGGTAGATTTGATGGAAGATGAGAGTGGAAGGGAGGAAGAGCTGCTTGGCAAGGCTAGGGCTTGAATTTCCGCTTCTAGGAGGAAGAAAACCTGAGTTGGGGGTATAAATAGGGCTCATTAAACGAAACTGCATCATTTTGTATCTGTCCTGACATCGGTCCTGTCTGTTGTAGTGAGTAAAGCTTCGCAGCGAGCCTTCTATTGCTCGCACTCATGAGTTCTTTTCACTATAGTGAGTCCTATGGCCCACCAACTTACAGGTGAGCACAACTCATTAGTGAGGCTGTTCTATAGAATCCTACAACAGGTAACCAAGCTATAACCCTTGGCCTTTCATATCCTGACTTTCCTGGTAACACGTGTAGGTCCGAGGGAGTCTAAGGCCATACGGAACTTATTTGCTGACGCGTGTACTGAGACATCACATACAATCAATGAATCTAAAAAATACCTAGAAATAATAGCAACAATCCTTGCTACCATCCACAAGAATCAAGCAATTCACCTCTGGAATCCCTAAGAGAGAGAGAGTGAGAAGAAGAGAAGAGAGAAGATGGAGAAAGATGTAGAGGAAGAATAATAGCAACTAAAATGGAGCTTAAAAGTGAGTCCAAAGCTAGGGTAAAAGTCTAACAATTCCTTAAATACCGCTCTATAAAAAATGGGTCAAAGTGGGCCCAAAAACAAATCATTAAACTGATGTCCCGTGATTGCACGAGCACTATAGCCCTCACCAAAATGGTGAGGCCCAAAAATTAATGGAAGTCTCTATCTAGCCAATGCTAAATGAGTGCTGCAATGCTCACCGAATGTAAGCTTCTATAGCTTTTATTCTTTTTTCTCCAAGCTTCTTCTAGAGAGTTTCCAACTTTGCTTTTGACATTTTGCAATTGATCCAAAGTTCCTGCTCAAAACCAACCATACTTGAAAAGACAAGTTAAATGCAACAAGGTGTAATTACAAATTATTCTAAAATCAGTTCAAAAGCCAATAATTCTTCCAAAATCACATAATGAGGAATAAATTAAAATCCTAATTAATTACATTAATAACTCAGTAAAACTCATGTAAAAAGCTAAGGTTTGATAGTAAGATAAGTGACATAAATGCCTCTTATTAGTATACAACAAGAGAATGCTATGTGTTGAAGAAACCATCCACATCAAGTTCAAGGAGCACAAGAAGGACTTTGCTAATGATCTTGAAGAGCTGAAGAGAACCTTGAAAAGCTGAATTTCAAGGAACCCATAGACAACAAGCAAATGAAAGTGCAACCATTAGAAAGTAAGCTCTAAAACAAGGATACTTTAGAAAGCTTGCTCAAGACTCCAAAGCTATCAGAAAGTGACATTTCTGAGCATGAAGAAGAGCAGTCTAAAGATGAAAGAGACGTTGAAGAACTTCAAGGTTCCAGAAACTATAAGGGAGTTTCTAATCTAAAAGCAATATCTCATAACATAGTTCTTAGACACATTTCCAAGGGTGTGAGGACAAGATCCTCCCTTAGAAATATGTCAAAATGTGCCTTCATCTCCACTATTGAGCCTGAATACATTGAAAAAGCTTTGAATGATCAAAGCTAGGTGGATGCTATGCAAAAGAAACTTGACCAATTTGAGAGAAGCAAAGTCTGGACATTAGTTGAGAAACCCAAGGGGAAGACTATCATTGGAACCAAATAGGTGTTCAAAAACAAGCTCGATGAAGCTGGCAAGGTTATCAAGAATAAAGCAAGATTGGTTGCACAAGGTTATAATCAACAAGAGGGAATTGATTATGATGAAACATTTGCACTAGTAGATAGGCTCGAAGCCATAAGAATGCTACTTGCTTTTGCCAACAAAGGATTCACCCTTTACCAGATAGATATCAAGTCTACATTCCTAAATAGATTCCTCTTAGGAAGTATATGTGAAGCATCATCCTGGTTTTGAGAGTGAAAACCTTCCCAACCATGTCTTTAAGCTAACAAAAGCACTTTATGGCCTTAAACAAGCTCCTTGAGCTTGGTATGGAAGGCTAACTACCTTCTTGTTGAAGAATGGGTTCAAGAGAGGTAATGTTGACACTACCTTTTTTACTCTTGTGCAAGATAATCATTTTCTGATAGTCCAAATATATGTTGATCACATAATATTTGGCGCCATCTAACATTCTTTCTATGAAAAGTTTTCAAAATTAATGTAGAGTGAATTTGAGATGAGCATGATAAGTGAACTCAGGTTTTTCCTCGGTCTTCAAATAAAACAACAAAAGGGATGAACTTTGATCCATCAAGAAAAGCATACAAAAGAGCTTTTGAAAAAGTTTAACATAAATCAAGCCAAACCCATGAGTACCCATGCATCCATCTCAAGTCATTGATGCTGAAGAGAATGGTGAAAATGTATCAAAAAATAGCTATAGAGGAATGATTGGTTCACTCCTATATCTTATAGCAAGTAGACTAGACATTCAGTTAAGTGTGGGGATTTGTGCTAGATTCCAATCTAACCCAAAGCAATCACACTTAAATGTTGTTAAAAGAATTTTTAGATACTTATTTGGTACTACTAATCTTGGCTTATAGTACGAGAAAGGTACATCCTATGAGATGATAAGGTACTATGATGCTGACTTTGCTAACAGAGTAGAAAGAAAGAGCATCAGTGGATGGTATTGTCTTTTTGGAAAAAGCCTTTATCACTTGGTCATGCAAAAACAAAATACAATTGCTTTCTCTATAGTTGAAGCTGAATATGTAGCTGATAAACTACTACACCCAATGTTGTAGATAAGGAACAAGTTAGAAGACTATCACCTGAGGTATTCTAAAATCCCTATCTTTTGTGATAATACCAGTGCTATTAATCTTGCTAAGAATCCTATCCAGCACTCTTGATCAAAGAACATTGATGTTAAACATCATTTTATTCAAGATCATGTTAAAAAGGAGATGTTAAGTTAATGTTTGTGAATACTAAGGACCAAGTGTTTGATATATTCATAAAACCATTAGTTGAAGATCACTTTTGTATTTTGAAAATGCTTTTGAACCTTAAAAGTTTGTAAATCTGCATAAGCATTCATGCATAAACATCTCTGGACACTTCCCTTCATGGCTCTAAATTGAAGCTCAAAATGAAGACATCAGTTATAAGATCAAACAATTAGTTTTCAAGACCAGAGAATTAGCTGCAAGATTAGAAAGCCAGCATGCAAGCTTAGAGAGAAGATGAGACGTTAGGAAAGAAGATAGAGGCTTCAAAATAGGGTATATGCTCTCATGAGGTTCAGAATCAAAAGTTGTATTTGGTGTGAGAAAGAAGTATTATATTGATAGGTTAGAAAGTGGAGTAGAGGTCAGAAAGTGGTTCCATTCTTAGAAACCCTCTTCTTGAAGAATGAAAAAGGTGGGAAATTTCCTACTCATTTAGTTTTCTCTTCTACATTATTCCACCTTCAATTATTACATCCCATTACTTAAATAACTTCCTACTCCTCATATGTCACACTTTGCTCCCTTGTCTTCAACCTCGCACAACAAAAACCAAAATCCTTCCATATTCTCCTCTCATCCAAATCTTCTTTGTAACATTTTGACCTTCAAATCCTCACCTCCTTTGTTCACCGTCGGAGGCTTGTGGGGTCCTAAAACTAGACTAAAACTATGTACATGTCAACAAGTCCCTGAATGTCTCATATCTTCCTGGTGAAAATCATTTTCCATCGGTATGATAGCACCATCCTTAGTGGGGTATCAACCTCCTGATGGATCCGAATCTAAAGAGGAAAACAAGGATGGAGCATCTCCTGGAAGGGGGTGTTAGCGGTCAGGTGGGGGTACAAAGACAAACGAGTGTGCTAGGTGGAGGGGCAAACCATCATATAGGAAGGTTGGGTCAAAATCGGAAGTGAACATAGAAGAATTGAAAGAGCGACTAAAGAACACATAAGCATGGACCTGGGAGTAGCCTATGACAAATAGAGAATCAAGTGGGTCATAATGCCACTCCCATTGTGGCGAAACAAGGAAAAATATCATTGATGACATCTGCAAGATCTGAATACAATACAAAATGCACACAATATAGGGATGAGAATATTATATAATTCTCGGTAGGGTGCTCCCTCAATTATAAATAGAACATAACCAGCAATATCATTCATATAGGAATTCTCATGCAAAATCATGTACACAAATAATAATGTGCATAAATCATGTGCAAAAACAATAATAATTATGTGTCGTCTCATGTCACTGTAGAAATCAATTTAGTACATTTTTCTTTTTCATCAACATAGGGAAGACTTAACTTTACACCAAATGCTATCTGCAATGGATAACACCACACATGGGAAATAGGCACTTATCATGACTGAGCTTATTCCTATATATAATCATCGGACTTCATTTTTTCCTTTTTGGAATCACACAGTTCTATTCTTAGCCGAATACGTCTACACACTCATAATATCTTTAGGGAAATTCTTCTTTTTGCTTCCCGTTAATCATCCTAAGTCTTGTTCATCCATTCTTTCTTTTCACACATATGCATCATTTATTTTTCTTTTTTCCAAATGAATGCATTAATCTCATATAGACGATCAATTACAAGGGATTCCCTTTCATTCTCATAAGCCAACCTCTAAAGTATATAGCATGCATTTATACTCATCATACTTGAATCAAAAGTCATATTATATCATCAATTCAAGATTTTGGTTCATTTCTAGCACATTGGCAGATTTTACCCTTGTGTATCAAAATTTAATTTGCATTTCAAACAATCAATTCCAAGGCTATAAAAATTCTCCACGACACCTCAATGTTTACACAAGTCCTATGAAAATTTTAGAGCAAAAATAGTTGTCTAGCAATACTAACAAAATTCTACAAATTGGTGGTCAGAGACCACCTAATCTTATCTCAAAGTCAGAATCCTCAATTTTTTTACCATAGTAAATGAGTCCATAAAATCAGAAAAAATTTCATGGTTAAACTTAAGATATGTCCAATATCTTGTAAAAATTTCAAGTGAAAATTCAATTATTTACTATAGTAACAAAATTGGCGAAATTCATAACTTTAGATCCAATAATTGGCAGTATTCACAGCCATGGTTCTTGATTTTTTAAGGAAGTAAGAGTCCTTCAAATGACTCAAGAAAAATTAGGGAGTTGCCTTAGGATGTTAGCTTCAACATATAAAATTTTTAGCTAAGAAAAGTGCCTACAAATATAATAGAAAATTCATGAATAATTCTTGCCTGACAAAATTGAAAATCCAGCAACCTAGTTCAAAACTTCTTTTAACAAAAATAATTTTTCAACAACACCAAACTACTCCACCAATGTAAATACATCTATATCTATGTGCAACCATACATTAGAACCAAAAATATCAAATTAAACAAGAT
This sequence comes from Dalbergia oliveri, assembly GCA_030441495.1. NCBI lineage: Eukaryota > Viridiplantae > Streptophyta > Magnoliopsida > Fabales > Fabaceae > Dalbergia > Dalbergia oliveri. The sequence continues at coordinate 591,442 of JAMLFY010000022.1, forward strand.
ATAAAACCTTTTGGAGATTTAGGGATCTTGGCTCCAAAGGATGTTCCAAGAAAGATTTTTCTCACTTCAAGGCCTTCAAACTAACACTAAACCCTTCCTTAGGCAGTAGAGTATAAGGTATCAAAGTGAGAAATGATGAGGAATTGAAATTTCAATCGATTAGTTTGGTAGATCTTGATGAGTGGAATAAGTTTAGTAAAGGAAGTTTGTGGTTTTAACAACTTTGGACAAGGGTTTTGATGGTTTGAAATCAAGATTTGAGCTCTTGAGAAGACAATAATGGAGGCTAGTTCTTCTTCTTTAGCCGAAATGTTTTTGTAGAGTGATAAGGTTGTTTAGTCTTGTATTTATCTAATGTTAGATGTTAAGCATTTATTTAAGGTAAAGGTTAAATTCTTTCTAAAAAGAAAATAAGATGGATGGCTAGGATTTGATCTTGTAAACCAAGATTAAATTTTAGCCTTACACTTGCCCCTAAAAGATAGACATTATCCTTTTGTAAAGATTAAACTATTTTTGTGTTAGAAATCATAAATCAAAATTTTACCAAACGGGTGAAAATCGTACCAAGTAATCAAATATTGCTTGAAATTAAATTCCAGGTATAAAATCTTCATTTCTAACTATTTCTAACCTTAGCCCTACCTTTTCTTAGTCAGGGCATCTCAGGTCGTATCTAAGGTTTTGGCTATCCACGAGCCAATAGGGCCCACAAGGTCATTATTCACATTTTTTCCTACTTGTCTTTAGGTCGTTCTCATCATCACTACTTCTCTAGAATATTGCAACTCTTTTTAATAAAGCTTAAATTAATTTTTGAATAACTCCAGGGTGTTACATTACCACCCACCTTAAGAAAAATTTTGTCCTCAAAATTTCATACTTGGAAACAACTCTGGATAATCCTTCTTCATATTTGATTCTAATTCCCACGTGTACTCTTCACTTCTCAGGCCACCCCAAGCCATTTTCACTAGTTGCACGATTTATTTCTATGCTGCTTGACTCTCTATCAACGATCTGAATCGAAGGTGTTGGAAATGTCAAGTCATCCCTTAACTATATGGATCTGGGTTCTATAGCATGGTTTAGATCCAATGATACTTTCTGAGTTAAGATATATGGAAGACATTATGAAGATTGGATAGATGTAGGGGTAAGGCTATCTCGTAGGCAATTGACCAAATTCGTCGAAGAATTTGAAAAGGACCTATTAATCTAGGTAACAACTTTTTAACTCTTAGGGTGATACCTACACCAATAGTGGGGGTCACTTTCAGGAATACATGTTCTCCCTCTTAAAACTCTAAAGGTTTTCTTCGAGTATCAAGATCATTCTTCTCGACTCTATGTGGTGAGGATTTTACTCCTGATTTGACTCTGCTTTGGAAGTTTGATTAACAAGATCGAGTCCTAACAAACATGTTTCCCCTAAATCGTATCAACATAAAGGAGATTGGCATTTTCTTCCATATAAAGCTTCATACAAAGCCATGCCAATACTAGTGTGATGACTATTCTTATAAGCAAATTCAACCAATGGAAGTAACTTATTCTAACTTCTTTTCTGTTATCACGTGTAACACCCTAATATTTAACCTAACACGCCTAGGATGTATTGAGATTAATTATTAGTTATTACTCTTTTGTTTCATTCTTTAAATTAATTTTATCAAATTATTTAGCGGAAAATATGGGTAAATTTTTTTTTTGAAACATAAAACAAAACGTGAGCCGCGCATGCTAACATAAACCGAACGTAAAGCGCCATCAAAGCAAACAGAGGTGTATATGAATCATGCACATACACATTTCAACACGCATTCATGAACATGAAACAAACATATATTACATATCACAAGATAACATAGTTCATAATATATAAGAAATAAAATAAACGAGTCACACCCATCCAGAGTGGGCTAAGCTTTCAAATACTTAAGTAAACAATAGAAAGGAAATATAGGAAAGTAGGAAATACGTGGAATCACAAAATATCAAATGCCAACTACAGTTTCCCCTCCCTAACCCTATGAGTGCTCAACCAAAAGCCACCCCTATCAAAAGATGTGGCAAGAAAGGGATCCTCATGACAACTCGGCACTCCTGGGTCCTCCATCATGGTCCTGGTGAAGCTGATCCTAGGCGAGGGTACATGCCCAATGAACTGGGCAAGCTCCTCGGGCGTATGCAGGGCGAAAGGGGGACGAACATGGCCTTTGCGGCACGGACGCATCTCCCTCGTCGGGCTAGCCTAGGCTGGTCACCGTGTCCTCACGCCTCTACCCATGTCCATGGGTGGGGTGGGTGAGAACCCTCTGAGTAGATGTGAGTGGGGGAGTCCTGGATGGGTCGGTCTCTGAGTGCCTCGTATGGGGAACATACTAGGATAGTCGCGAAACCGGAAGCTGAGGGGTGAGCACGTCGAGTCTGCTCATTCAAGGGTAAGAGCGCTCAAAGATTAGATCATCGCCATAGGGGGAAGTGGGGGTGAACTGAAGCTGGAGACCGGGTAAGCAAAGGGGCATCCCATGTATGCAAAATACGGATGGTACGACCCTCGAAGTGGTAGGAGTGGTTATCTGGGTCGTAGTGCACCTCCACATTGGAGTGTCAATGAAGATCATGAACATGGCCATCGACCTCTGAAGACGTGACGGAAAAAAGAAAGATAGAAGGAGTGAGAATCTTAATAAAGAATCTCAGTAGGGAAAACCTCCTAGCCTAGTGTCATCGTCTACATCCTCAGGAACCTTGGGTTTCTTTATAGAAAGGTGAACATGCATAAGATCCGATTTTAAAGTTCTAAAATGTCATTTACCGAGGCTCATTTGATTTTAGTATGCATCTTGGATGTTATGAATGCATTCATACTTTATCATGAAATGCATGGCAATGCGAAAATGTAATATACTAGTCCAATCATAAAAGATGTTCATGAATCATAACAATCATAGCATTACTTTCTTCCACTTTATCTTTTAGATGACTTAGATTAATTCTTTTCTCATATAGGGCCACCCTATTTTTCTCGCCTTTTGAGAGTTCTAGGTTATGAGCTCATACCTTACTAGTCATCACTAGCATAGCCTTATCCTATGATAAGTTATCACCTGACTCTTAGAGTGCGGATAGGGGGCAATAGGATCACCTTTCATAACCTTTAATTTGGGAGTCCAAAGGGTCCTTTCTTTGGATCACCTTTCATAACCTTTAATTCAGGGAGTCTAGAGGATCACTTCCATATATTTTATGTCACCTTAACCTTGTTGGATCACCTCTTATAACCTTTAATTTGGAGTCTAGAGGATCATTTCCATGTGTTCTATATTACTTAGAGATGCAATATATGAACATATAATCACAACTTATCATTCATCATTCCATACTCATAGAACATAGGCATGCTACTATCAACATCATTTGAAAAGTAAACAAGTCTATACCCATGTGCAACACATAATAGAATATACATTGAATGAACCTAACATAACATATACAATTCATCCCAACATAATTCATTCATTAGAAACTAGTCATTCTACATCTTTAATTTTAAATTGTCCTTATAAATAAATTGTATCACCTTAGTAACATAATAACAAATCTTTTAGATTAATAGTAAAATTAGAGAGCTTGATAAAATTATATCCTTACTTAATAACATATATATGTTCCAAGAGTCAAAGTTTCTTATGTAAGTTGAAGTGGTGGGTCTTGAGCACTAAGTTAATTTTAGTGATGGCATAATTGTAAACATGTGGTGCAAGCTTCATTTTTAGTCTTGGCATTTAGGGTGATGGCAAGAAAAACATAAATATGTTATGCAAAGCTTTGAATTTAAATATGAGAATGCAAGCTCTAGTTTTAAATCTTTAAGTTTAGGTGATGACTTGAAAAATAAATATGCTAGACAAGAATTGTAAATATGAATGCAAGTTCAATTCTTTATTTTAGTGCTCTAGGCCTCTTAGAGTATTTACTCTAAATCACATTTCAACTTTAAGGTTGAAATAGGTAGGCTTTGAGATTAACCATTTAGGTGATATAAAAATGCAAGCTCTTGTTTTAA